>OX422210.1:542323732-542703732 GCA_949130495.1 Sambucus nigra
GTCCGGAGAGGTCGAGATAGTCAGAAAATACTAATTGGGGGTTTTGTTTGGGTCCCGGGACACTTTTAGGTCAAACCGGCAACCCATGAGGGTATTTTGGTCATTTTAAAATTTAAGGAAATAAGACCCACGAATTTGAGGGTTTATTTAATTGTTATTGGAAATGCCATTAGGGCCATTATCAGCCAAAAAGGGAATAGTGGGCTGCGTGAGTTAGAGGAGAAGTTGCAGGAGGTTTTCAAACCCTAGCCACCACCTACCACCACCACTTTAGACGGAATTGTGACCGGAAAGAAGGAAAGAACCAGCCCTTGGACACCTTCAGCGATTCTGAACATCAAACTTAAGGCAAGTGATTTGATTCCATTAGTTTTCAGCGAATATATCTTCCATGTTAGTGTAGAAATTGATTTTAGTCTTGAAAGATGATAAAAACCCATGAAATTTGAGGTAGAACTATAATTCTTGGATAGGAATTGCATGTAGATTAGTTCTGGACGAAATTTAGTAACCAAAATATAACCATTGATGAATTAAGAACGGATTTAAGAAGAGAAATATCATGATTCTTGAAGAAAATAGAAAACTAGGGTTTTTATCAAGATTTGATCCATATAAGCTTAATTGCTGATGATTTAATGGTTTCGGAACGTTAAAAATATTGTATTTAAGTTGTACAATGATCCTATATTCTTAGTTTAGAATTTCATACCTTGTAATGGAGTTTTGGGACAAATCTGGGACTGAAAAACGAATCAGTCCGTAGCCTTATCTGGTGCGATCGATCGATCGATCGATATTCATAGGTCGATCGATCGACCACCATCGATCGATCGACATCCCAGGGTCGATCGATCGACCTTCCAAAAAATTGTGATATTTTTCCCCTTATTGAATTTTAGCAATTTCGACCCTAGATAATTATTGGTGGGGACCTTTTGAACACTTTTAGATTTAAGGAAGACCAGTAGGCATGTATATGAGACATGGATTATTATTAGAATTCAATTTGGGGTTTATGTTAAATCTAATAAGGATCGACGAGTGAGGGATTATTAGAAAACTGAGATTTAATGAGTTAACCTATATAGTTTGATAAAATAAGGTTTGTGGTAGAAATATGGACCTTAAGAGTACTGGATTAAAGTGTGGGAGTAATAGGAGACTTAGTAACCTTTATGAGTTAGGTTTTATGTACTTAAAACTACGACGTGAGATGTGTCGGTGGACTATATTATATAACTATCCGAAAGTATAAAAATGTACTAATTGGATTGATGGTATAAGGATTGAGAACATACCTTTAATAATATTATAAAGTATCTAAGTTGTGTGAATGCTTAGTAAATGGATTTATATGTGTATGACATACCTACCATACTTGCTATCACGGGAGGTCGGCTTTCGAAACAGGGCCATCTAATCTTTGTGTGCCTACGGGGGGATTTAGATTGGTACCTTAAGGACATAGGGCTGTGAATGACTTATTTGTGAGTTGATAAGTCAGCTGACCATGGGAGCGTAGGTATGTGCGTGACCCATGGGTCTTCTTTCTTTGCCCCGAATCGAAGTCACGGTTGTGTGGCGATTATCGGGAATTGAATAAAGTCACGATACATAATAAGTATCCTTTACCCCGAATCGAAGACTTATTCGACCAATTGGGAGGGTCTTCTTTCTTCTCAAAGATTGACTTGAGATCGGGATACCATCAGTTGCGAATCAAGGAATAGGACGTCTCGAAGACAGCCTTCTTGACGAGATATGGTTCCTACGAATTCCGGGTTATGCCTTTTGGCCTAACCAATGCCCCAGTCGTGTTTATGGACTTGATGAATAGGGTGTTCAGAGAGTTCCTAGACCAGTTCGTCATCGTCTTCATAGATGACATTATGGTTTACTCCCAGATAGAGGAGGAGCATGCTGATCATTTGAGGAAGTTTTGCATACGCTGCGTCAGAACGAGTTATATGCAAAATACGAGAAGTGTGGGTTTTGGCTGAAGGAGGTTCAGTTTTTGGGGCATATCATTTCGGACAAGGGATATCTGTTGATCTGGGGAAGGTATCAGCGGTGGGGGAGTGGGGACAACCCACGACACCGACTGAGATACGTAGTTTCTTGGGCCTAGCAGGTTACTACAAGAGGTTTATTCAGGGGTTCTCTAAGATAGCGGGTCCTTTGACAAATCTGACTCAGAAGAGTGTGCCATCTATCTGGAGCGATGCCTGTGAGTTGGCATTCGACGAGTTGAAGGACAAGTTGAACTCAACACCAGTGTTAACATTTTCTAGACCAGGAGTTGAGTATCTAGTCTACAACGATGCGTCCTTACTAGGACTTGGGGGTGTACTGCAACAGGAGAGTCAGGCTATAACTTATGCTTCCCGTAAGCTTAGGTCTCACGAGAAGAATTACCCCACCCACGACTTGGAGTTAGAGGCAGTAGTATTTGCCCTTAGGATATGGAGACATTATTTCCTGGGGGATAAATTTCGTTTATACACGGACCACAAGTCCTTGCAGTACCTCTTCACGTAGAAGGAACTGAACATGCGTCAACGTAGGTGGCTTGAGTTCGTGAAGGATTATCAGTTTGATATTCAATATCACATAGGGAAGGCTAACGTGGTAGCAGACGCGTTGAGCCATATGGCAGTAGGTGAGGTGGCCGAGGTGAGGAGAGCATGGTGGCAGGAGTTGGGATACCAGGACGCAATAACCCGATCATTCATGTCAGTGATGACAATCACGCCACAAATCGTTACGAGAGTGATATAGGCCCAGGCAAAAGACTCGATCTGTCAGGAGAAGATAGTCCGATTACTGGCAGAGGGAGCCGAGTCCTATCCCGTTAGTTCAGACGAGGGCTTACGCTTCAATGGGAGATTGGTTGTTCCGGAGGGGGAAGACTTGCGACACGAGGTAATGACAGAGTCGCACGGTTCGCGGTACATCCTGGTGGGGATAAGATGTCCAAGGATATGAGGCGACAATACTGGTGGAGCGGGATGAAGAGAGACATTGCCGAGTTCGTTTCTAAATGTGCCACTTGTCAGCTGGTAAAAGTGGATCATCAGAGACCGACAGGACTTCTATAGCCATTAGAGGTTCCTATGTGGAAATGGGAGAGCATTTCCATGGACTTCATCACGGGGTTACCTACATAGCAGAGGGGTCACGACTCCATATGGGTAATCGTGGATCGGTTGACCAAAGTTGCTTATTTTCTGCCGACTCGGACAGACTACACTACGGGACAGTATACCCAGATTTCATAGCGGAGATAGTGAGACTCCACGGGGTGCCTCTCAATATCGTGTCTGATCGAGACAAGATATTTATTTCGCGATTTTGGGAGAGTTTCTAGGAAGCCATGGGTACAGAGTTGCGGCTGAGTACAACATATCACCCGCAGACAGATGGGAAGATCGGGCAGATGAATCAGATGTTAGAAGACATGTTGTGAATGTGCATCCTAGACTTTGGAGGTGGTTGGGACCAGTACCTTCCACTGGTGCAGCTTTCCTATAATAACTCCTATCAGTTCACGATTGGCATGGCTCCACTCGAGGCGTTATACAGTAGACCTTGTCGTTCCCCATCATGTTGGCTAGAGGTGGGAAATAGCAAACTCCTTGGGCCGGAGGTGATTGAGGATACTTCGGCAAGGATAGAGATGATACAGAGCCGTATTCGGGTAGCTCAGGATCGACACAAGAGTTATGTCGATGCCAAGAGGTTCTTCAGAGAGTTCAAGGTGGGGGACCAGGTGCTACTCAGAGTGTCTCCTATGAAGGGGATTATGCGTTTCAGGAAGGGGAAACTGACACCTAGATATGTGGGGCCATTTCCTATCATCGAGCGAATTGCGCCGGTTGCGTATAGACTTGGGTTACCGGAACACTTGCATATGATTCATGACATGTTCCATATTTCCTCGCTAAGGAGATATCTTAGGGACGATTTGGCCCATACCCACATTGCTTTAGAGGACATCAATCTACAACCTGATAGTTCCTATGAGGAGGGACCGATTGCTATTCTGGACCACAACGAGAGGAAACTGAGGTCGAAGATAGTACCGTTAGTACGTGTTCAGTGGCAGCATCATAATGCCGAGGAGTCCACCTTGGAGCGCGAGGATTAGATGCGAGAGCGTTATCCAGAGTTATTTTTGCCAAGTATACTTTATTTTTCGAATTTCGAGACGAAATTCTATTATTAGGGGGGAAGTATGTAATACCCCGTAATTTTACTGATTTTATTTAATGGGATTGATTAAATTAAATGAAAAAGGTTGTACATGTGACACCCCGCCTAATTAAATACCGGGCGATCAATACTTTATTAAATTAAAATCAAGGTGAACAGTTGGTTCATTCTTAGCTCACTGTCGCAAAATAAAATTTCCCAATTTAAACACCCTAAATAATTAAGCTAAGTGTCAAAACAATTTAAAACTTTATTTACATTTTTATTAAATTTCAATTTGAAAACCTTTTAAAATAACCAACCGTTTAAGAATCACATAAGTGCTACGGATAGCAATCAACACAAGAATTAATCCATCCAGATTAACCAAACCAAATTTAAACTACAAATGAAATCATCCTGACAAGAGTTAATACTCAAAGAGTACCGAATACTGAAAATAAATGAACATACATCTCTGACAAATCTATACTGAATGGGAAATGGGCGACACATGCCCTAACTATGAAGAACTATAAGAAGAACCGAATCAATAAAGAGGTCGTTTACAACAAAGACCTGCAACTCCCACATAAGCTACAACGCGTCCAATCCAAAGAACTATACATGACGCCCCTGTGACTGGGCACCTGTAATATATACATATATATATACAAGAGAGAAGAGATCACAGAAAACGGGTCAGAGCCCGATTGTAAAACAGTTTTAAAAATAGTTTAGCAAGTATTTGAAATGCTTACCTGCTAATGCAACAACCATGCTAGTATGCGACACTCTCTTGAGGATTCTCACCTCTCATCTAATGTGCACGTCTACCGTACTACTAAACCTCAAAAGTCTATCTCACTTATTCTCCATGAAGTTTTATCTTGAGAATTAACAGGGTTATAATATTTAGTTTAGAAAATTAATGTCTACAAGATTTCTTACACTATTTAGAACAAATCGGTACCGTTATGAAGTTTCCGAATACTTATAGTGAAGTGGAAGAATTTATTCATTACTTAACTACTATTACGCACAGTAGAAAGTTCTCATATAGATATACATATATATATATATTAGTTACACGTATAATATATATACTAACGGCACCCCACATAAAATTTATGGTGTAAGGTTTCCATATATAAGTATATATATACAAATCACTCATATATATATATATATATATATATATTATTTGCACCCCACATATAATCTATGGTGTTGTCATACTCTGCTATCAAGTCCCCGTATCACTCGTACTAAGGGAAACACTAGTTCGGAATCACTCTCGAACTGTGTTAACACAAAAACACATATAAATGGAGGCGAAGCATAGTTCCAAGTCTCTAAGAAGTCAGCACATACTCTCACGTTTCTTAGGACCGTCTGACTATCAATCAGATAGCCTGTACCAAGGAATCCTATGTTCTAGGGTACAAGTCAATATCCCCCATAAAGTCCCAATCGAGATAAGACCGTCCCGGCGCAAAGACCCCCGTGATAGCAAGTAGCCCGAGTATGATTTTTATACAGATATAATATATGCACAATCACAAAGTCATATATATATATATATATATATATACACACACATCCACATTGCTAAATTAGGTGCGCTCACGACCCATAATTATAATTATCCGTTATTACATATTTTACTCGATTATTTCGTACAACGGACTCGTTATTTGTATTCTCATTTGTTATTCACTACATACTCACTTCTCCTCTCTCGAAGCATTTTATGTATAATTTCAGCACGCATTCACTCACTTACGTTCTGGTCTAACTCTCTTACGAGTCCCGATCTTTTTATTAAATATACGCATGGTTTCTTATACACATGAATAATTTCTCGTTAACCCAAAATCCCATCCTACACTAAAATGTTACTCAACGGGGTCTACCTAGGACCTACTTGTTTTCTCTATATCCCATTATACTCCGATAACAACAATCAAGGTTTCCCATACATCTTAATCGGATTAAACTAACGAATGAGAAATATGGAGTTTTCCAGGAGGGGTCGATCGATCGAAGAAAAGGGGTCGATCGATCGATGCTCTTGGGTCGATCGATCGATCAAGCAGTTCTTGACCAGAAACTGCAAATTAAACCTACGGGTTTCATCTTCTAATTTCTCCAAAAATGTCATTAACAACTCTAGAATTCTCAAATAACAGTACTACAAGTTCTATATACATATATACAAGATTTCCTACGTGAAACATGCATAAATTCATCAACGATATCGGATTAATGGGGTAAAATTGACATAATCTTTAAGAACCCTAATTTTGAAAGAAATATACATTCCTCTAATTATTTCCCAGATTTCTTGTTTCTAAACTCATAATAATTTGCTGGTAATCCTCTACATATGATGGGTATATCCAGAATATATTGAATCTCTCTAAACATGAGATTTAAAATCTCTAAATTAACAATTTCTTTCATAATACATGATCTTAGTAATCCTAAACTAACATGGGTGAGGCATTAACCAAAAACAAAGCAGGATAGATACTTGCCTGAAATTCAAGGTTCTGATTTTGTGGATGAAATGGTATGGTTGCGTTCCTCATCGCGCGATCTACGTTTTGGTGGTGGTGGCGGTGCAAACGGGTGAGTCCTTGGCCTTGAGGTTCTTGGAAAGCTCTCCAACTCCTTCTCTAATGGTCGTTCTTTGATTTTGTGTTTGCTAACCCTAAGAGACAACTCCAAATGGCTGATATAACCTAATTAAATTCGTGGGTTTAATTACCCAAAAATACAAGATGCCTATAATACCCTCCCGGGATGTCAATTAGGCCTAAAAACGCCCCGAGACCCAAACTAAACCCCCGGGTACACTTTTCTGATTATCTCGACCCTACCAGACACATTGCCGCACTCGAAATGACCATACGGGCAACTTATAATTTATTCACTTAATATAATAATAATTTAGTCCTGACACGACACAGGGGCGTCCCGACTTAAATTTTCATAATTGCCATTTTATTCAGTCGTGACAATTTTAATAAAATGAATCTTACATATTACTTTACTCATCTAATAATATTCAACAAATTTCCAATAATTACTAACTCTCATCATGCTAGTAAATATTTAAAGCATATTTCGGAATTAATATTAAATTAACCTACCTCAATTAAATTTAATAAAATTCCTAAATTTAAAAGCCATAAAAATACGGGGTATTACAGTGCAATGATCCCATATACTTAGTTTAGAATTTCATACCTTGTAATGGAGTTTTGGGAAAAATCTGGGACTGAAAAACGAAGCAGTCCGTAGCCTTATCTGGTGCGATCGATAGATCGATATTCATAGGTCGATCGATCGACCACTATCGATCGATCGACCACTATCGATCGATCGACCTTCCCAGAAATTGTGATATTTTTCCCCTTATTGAATTTTAGCAATTTCGACCCTAGAGAATTATTGGTGGGGACCTTTTGAACACTTTTAGATTTAAGAAAGACCAGTAGGCATGTATATGAGACCTGAATTATTATTAGAATTCAATTTGGGGTTTATGTTAACTCTAATAAGGATCGACGAGTGAGGGATTATTAGAAAACTGAGATTTAATGAGTTAACCTATATAGTTTGATAAAATAAGGTTTGTGGTAGAAATATGGACCTTAAGAGTACTGGATTAAAGTGTGGGAGTAATAGGAGACTTAGTAACCTTTATGAGTTAGGTTTTAAGTACTTAAAACTACGACGTGAGATGTGTCGGTGGACTATATTATATAACTATCCGAAAGTATAAAAATGTACTAATTGGATTGATGGTATAAGGATTGAGAACATACCTTTAATAATATTATAAAGTATCTAAGTTGTGTGAATGCTTAGTAAATGGATTTATATGTGTATGACATACCTACCATACTTGCTATCACGGGAGGTCGGCTTTCGGAACAGGGCCATCTAATCTTTGTGTGCCTACGGGGGGATTTAGATTGGTACCTTAAGGACATAGGGCTATGAATGACTTATTTGTGAGTTGATAAGTCAGCTGACCATGGGAGCGTAGGTATGTACGTGACCCATGCGTATGTGAACTATGTTCGCCTCCAATATGTGTGAATTTTCTTATTAAAACTGATAAGCACCCAAAACTGTACAATTTATACCCCAAATAGATGTATTTTAGTTGCTATTTCTCGACAATATGGGTCTTATGTACTTAAATGTTTATCATGCAGGCTTAACGTCAATTGCGGTGTCAAAAGCTATATTTCAAGGCAATTGCGCGTTTTATGGAGCTAATACCTCTTCCGTACCCTAACCTGAGCCTAAACCCTAGCCTAAACCTACCCCCGAACCCCGTGTGTGTCTAATTTGCCCTTTTATTATTTTTTAGATTTTTAGTTTGAGTCTTTTCTATTTTTAGGATTTATTTTAGATTTATTAAGAATTTTTAGATTTTAATTTCTATTTTTATATCTTTATTATTATAATTTTATTTTATTTTGATTTTTATTAGTTTTTAGTTTAGTCTTATTAGGATTAGTTTTAGGAGTTCATTTTTATTTTATTTTCTATTTTTTTTTAGGACTTTAGTTTTCATTTAATTTATGTTTTTATTTCTTTTATTTTAGTTTAGTTTAGTTTTTTTTAGCTTATTATTTTATTTTGTTTAAGTTTTAATTTTTTTTCTTATTGATTTTTTTAGTTTGTTTTATTTTTAGTTGGATTTTATTTTTTTAGTTTTAGTTTTATTAATTTTATTTTGAGTCTTAGTTTTTATTAGGGGTCCAAATTAAACACACACCATCATCACTACTACCAAACACAACCCCCTTATCCTACACTTATCCTAAACCCACATAATCTTATCCTATACCCTCACCCTCATCCTATTACCTACACCCTACCACACCACATACCCACCACATCATCTTCAACCTTTAACCCACCAACAACTTTCTCTCTCTCTCTCAAACTCCATTAAAACCCAACCCCCATCTCCAATCATCCAACCTCAATCCAAACCCCCCGGCGATACCACCGCCGGAGCCAGCCCCGACCCTAACCCGCCGGCGCAACCCGTCCCCTCACCTGCGATCGCAGCCCCCCTGCGTCAACCTATCCGCCGGTGACCTCTCCTTCCCTCTCTCTCTCCCCTGCCGGCGGCGTTCCCCACCATCGTCGGCCAGCGTCCTGCCACATACCTCCGGCGGCTGCTACCAACTCGCCTGGACCCCCTGCTCCGACAACCTGTTACCACCCAAACCGCGACCCGACCTCCATCCACCTTCAAAACCCATGGCAACCCATCTCATTTCCATACCCATTTTCAAATGCCAACCCATTTTTCTCCCAAAGCCACGATGTCTTTCACCTGCATAAAACAAATACTCAAACCAAGCCAAAATCGTGTGCTGCCAAAATATGCCACAAAACCCATTTAACACATGTGCCACTTTAATTCCTTTACCCCCATTTTACCCACTTTACCCCCTAACCAACCACTTTAAGCCATTTTCCTAAAATACCCCACAAAACAAATTTGATTTTATCCTCACCTCATCTAACCCACATGCCCTCAAACACACTCACACCCCATGCTCCCCTCACCATTCCCATGCACACCCAAGTCAATTCCCAAAAGTACCCCCATGCTCCATGTGCCTACTATTTAAAGAGGATGAAGACTCATTTGCAAGAGATCTCAAAATTAGTTTTAAGCTAGGTGTGATAAAATTCTCCCCACCCCTCTATGTTGAGTATTTGCATTTTTAGCAAATACCTCAATATAGAGGTGTGTGTTGAAAATTATCTCTAGGATAAAATTCACCCCACCCATCTATTATGGATTTTTGCATTTTTAGCAATTATTTCATAATAGATTGATGTAGTGAAATTTATCCCTTATGGGAGATAAATTCTAACCCATTCATTTATGTTGAGATTTTGCATTTTTAGCAATTATCTCAATATAAATTAATGATCTAGAATTTATTTCTTTGGGTGAATTCTAATGTACAATTTTATAATTTTAGGATTTGCATTTTTAGCAAATCTCTTTTATTATTTAATTGTCCATTATGAATTCATCCACTATCCTTTTTAATTTTTAGTTTGTAAATTTTAGTTTAGATTCAATAAATACATGAGTGAGGGATTATGATTGAGAGATTTTGGATGTGTAATTGAGAGATTTTGGATGTGTAATTGAGAGATTTTGGATGTGTAATTGAGAGATTAATGATGAAATTGAAGATTCCATTCGAATTCAAGGCTTAAATGGGTTTGATCTATTCCTCTCTTTTACTTTTAGTTTAATCATCTCATGCTTTCAATTATGTATCTCATATTTTTGGATGATGATTATTGAGGGCTAATCTCCCATTTATGGGATGAAATTTTGAAGCCCTCATGAGTCCAATTTAGTTAGTTTACTTTTTAGCTCAATTTTATTTACCTAATTTTTATTAGCTTTTGCATCTTAATTAGTAGTTATAAAAATTAGTATAGTTAGTTAGTTAAAATATTCCCTTGAAAAATTCATAAAAAAATAGAAAAAGTAAAAATAGAAAAAAATATAATAAAATGCAAATGAATCTATATATATGTCCTCTCCAATTTTGTGTTTCACCCTTAGATATGGATTGACTCCCTTACTTACCCTCTACACTAGTTTTGTTATAATTTTGTAGGTTGAAGGGAATTTTTGATAGAAAGAAGTTGCAACAACGACAAATCTACAAGATAAGCAATTTTTCTTTTTATCAAAAACGGTTCCTGAGAGATTCAGAATACGTAGTCATTATGTACGTGATGTACCGGGATTCGATAGCAGAGTATGTGTGCACCGCAACTTAGCCTAGGGGTGCCCTAATTATATAATTATGTTGAAATTTATATATTGGTGATGATAACAGACTCCTTGTTAATGTGGGTGAATATTCTGATATAAGACCCACGAATTTGAGGGTTTAGTTAATTGTTATTGGAAATGCCATTAGGGCCATTATCAGCCAAAAAGGGAATAGTGGGCTACGTGAGTTAGAGGAGAAGTTGCAGGAGGTTTCCAAACCTTAGCCACCACCTACTACCACCACTTGAGACGGAATTGTGACCGGACATCAACGATTCTGAACATCAAACTTAAGGCAAGTGATTTGATTCCATTAGTTTTCAGTGAATATATCTTCCATATTAGTGTAGAAATTGATTTTAGTCTTGAAAGATGATAAAAACCCATGAAATTTGAGGTAGAACTATAATTCCTTGATAGGAATTGCTTGCAGATTAGTTCTGGACGAAATTTAGTAACCAAAATATAACCCTTGATGAATTAAGAATGGATTTAAGAAGAGAAATATCATGATTCTTGAAGAAAATAAAAAATAGGGTTTTATCAAGATTTGATCCATATAAGCTTAATTGCTGATGATTTAATGGTTTCGGAACGTTAAAAATATTGTATTTAAGTTGTACAATGATCCCATATCCTTAGTTTAAAATTTCATACCTTGTAATGGAGTTTTGGGACAAATCTGGGACTGAAAAACGAATAAGTCCGTAGCCTTATCTGGTGCGATCGATCGATCGATCGATCAACATCCCCGGGTCGATCGATCGACCTTCCCAGAAATTGTGATATTTTCCCCCTTATTCAATTTTAGCAATTTCGACCTTAGAGAATTATTGGTGAGGACCTTTTGAACACTTTTAGATTTAAGGAAGACCAGTAGGCATGTATATGAGACCCGGATTATTATTAGAATTCAATTTGGGGTTTATGTTAAATCTAATAAGGATCGACGAGTGAGGGATTATTAGAAAACTGAGATTTAATGAGTTAACCTATATAGTTTGATAAAATAAGGTTTGTGGTAGAAATATGGACATTAAGAGTACTGGATTAAAGTGTGGGAGTAATAGGAGACTTAGTAACCTTTATGAGTTAGGTTTTAAGTACTTGAAACTACGACGTGAGATGTGTTGGTGGACTATATTATATAACTATCCTGAAGTATAAAAATGTACTAAATGGATTGATGGTATAAGGATTGAGAACATACCTTTAATAATATTATAAAGTATCTAAGTTGTGTGAATGCTTAGTAAATGGATTTATATGTGTATGACATACCTACCATACTTGCTATCACGGGAGGTCGGCTTTCGAAACAGGGCCATCTAATCTTTGTGTGCCTACGGGGGGATTTAGATTGGTACCTTAAGGACATAGGGATGTGAATGACTTATTTGTGAGTTGATAAGTCAGCTGACCATGGGAGCGTAGGTATGTGCGCGACCCATGGGTATGTGAACTATGTTCGCCTCCAATTTGTGTGATTTTGCTTATTAAAACGGTTCCTGAGAGATTCGGAATACGTAGTCCTTATGCACGTGATGTATCGGGATTCGATAGTAGAGTATGTGTGCATCGCAACTTAGCCTAGGGGTGCCCTAATTATATAATTATGTTGAAATTTATATATTGGTGATGATAACAGACTCCTTGTTAATGTGGGTGAATATTCTTATTAATGTGTGTGAATAGTTGCGACACTTTGAGTAAAGCTAAAATTGAGAATTTCCTATACGATTTATTATAAATTAATCTGAGTTATGAAAAGGTAGATTCACATAAGTTAAATTGGAATGTCTTGAACAAACCCCTATATTATCATGTGAGGACGGATTGCAGTATTGACTAGTTAGTTAGCGGCATAACTAGGATGGATTATGGATATACGTTAAGCGTGCACATTAGTTGAGAGGTGAGAAACTCTTGTACTTTATATTCATTGTTTAATGCAATTAAACACTTGCTATATTTTTAAACTGTTTTCACATAGGGCTCTGACCCGTTTTCTTTCAAATCTATTTTCTTGAAAAACCTTTTAGGTGCCCAGCCACAGGGACGCCAAGCTTAGGAGTTCCATTTCAGTGACGTGCGTAGCTGTTGTGGAAGTTACAGGATTTTGATGATAGACGCCTCCACATTCTATATTGATTCCATTTCAGACTTATTCACTTGTTAGGGCATGGTGCCCCTTTTCTTTTAGAGACAATTTTATCATACTCAATTTCATTGCAGTTTTGGAGTTAATTCATTTTGCTTTTCAGACGTTGTATTTGGTTTTATCCATTATATGGGGTTATTCAACTCATTTTATTATTCCATTATTATCTTGATGTGACTGTGATGTGATGGTAGCATCATCTAGCTAATAATTTTAATTGGTTGCATGTTAATTTAATTTAATAAAATTTGACCACTCACTTTTTAAATATTAGGTGGCTAGTAATTGTTTAAATAAATGTTTTCGACAGTGATGCTATGAACTGAGCCAACTTGACATTTTGTATTAATTTGAATAAAGGAGTAGCTACCCGGTATTTAATTAGTCGGGATGTCACACTATATTAATAAATGTAACTGTATTTATATTAATAAGTGTAATTGTATCTATATTCATGTATTTACATTAATAATTATAATACATGTGGACTTAAAATAATATTTTTTTATAATGTACTTATCAAAGGAAACCCAAACCTCTATTAATATTTTTCCTTAGATATCATAACCACAATCATGATATACAATCATGTAATTATAGTTAATTCATTAACCAAAAAATTATTATGGGCCATACATGGACCCCAATTTACAATTTTTTTGGCCTATGTTAAGATAATTCATACGTATTTTAATAATAAAAAAATAAAACACGCGGGAACAATGTAAGGACATAATTTTATAAATGTCTGGGGTAGATTCCTAGATCACAGTTCATATGTCTGATACCGCTACATTCGGCACGTCAACACGATCATCCTCGACGGCCTGTATCCGAATTCAATGCAACCACTTTCTTTACGTGCATCACGCTACATGCAACGTGCTGCTCAGCTCATTCCCACTACTCCACTACGCTCTATCAGTAAAATGTTTTATTGGAACTTTAAATATTTGCATAAATATTTGGGAATTGTTTTTGAAAATTATTTTTGAATTCTGGATTAATTTTTTATCAAAAGCAGAATTTTTCTAAGTGTAGAAGCGAATGGCCTCGATCGACGAGATTGCTCGAGCGACTTTGAAAGTCATTCGCGCAAGATAGAGATGTAGCGCGATATCGTTCGAACGACTTCTGTCCTTCGTTCGAGCGACATGCCATCTCGTTCGAACGAGCCGCCGCGTCGATTTTTGTATAAATATCTGATCTCCTTCTACACGTTTTTTAAGTCTTTCTGCAATATCAAAATTCTGCGAAAACTGCCCAGAATAAGACTTCACCTTTTAAGGTTTTCTAAACCTTTTTTGATTCACAAAACCATTCCCATATATGTGTGTGAATATTTAAACCTTCAAGAAGATCATTTACTCATCTGGAGTAATTTGTGAGGAAGCCGTTCTCTTCGTCACTGCTGCCCTACTGGAAAGGGATTGTTCCAGCCGCCGACAACAGAACCGACACCTGCGGGTATTTCTGTGCCACTATATTTTCATTGTAATCCGTTGTAAGCCGTTTTTCTTACAAAATTATTGTGAAAATAAAAGGTTTTTGCCCCGTTGGGGATTTTTCCTCATATATGTGTTCTTGCATGTTTCATCATCATATTTAATCTCATATAGATGCATGTTTAGGACTTAAGTGGTGAAAACTGTGTTTAATTAAATAACTTCCTTGTTTGAACGCAAGCGCACTCTTCCTCAAACAACTTTAAACAGACACGAGCAAACATAAGCTCTTTTAAAAATTTCAATTCTATAATCTATTAACGCATTTAACCAAATAACCTTGGTCGTTTAATAGATGAATATTGTAACACTCACCTTCTAAGGGGGAGAAACAAATAGGTTTCAAGAAATTGGATTGTCAACATAACATATAAATAAAATGTTCAACAAAAGAAGTCATTCATACATGCAAGGAATAATCACATGCCTCATATATTAATACGCCATAATAGTTTTGTGTTGAGTCTTTCCTAAAATTAATTTTCACTCATAAAGTGCAATTTTTTAATATATTTTCAATTTTTTCGATCACGAAATAATGAGAAAAATACAATAGCCGAAGACTAATGATTAAAAATTGTTGAAGGTGATGAGGAGTGTCTTCAACTCATATTTTTACTTATCGAAACAAAAAATATTTTCATGTATTTTTAAAAAAATTCTGATAAATTATATAAAAAATACATTATAAAATTTAAAACTTAATTATTCAAAAAGAATGTTCGAAAACAGAGAGCATTGTAGACTCCATATTGTCAAAAATATAGATGGAATAATAAATGGAGCACAAAATCTTAAAGAAATTCCCTTATATATATATATATATATATATATATATATATATATATATATATATATATATATATAGAGAGAGAGAGAGAGAGAGAGAGAGAGAGAGAGAGAAAGGTTCTTAATTGAACCTAAAAATAGAACTTTTTAATGAACCTTTTAAATAAAAACTCAAGCATGTCAACAACATACAACTGGGCGTGTATCCTTTTTCCTTCCTTGCGTGAGAGCTTCATAGACATTGAATTACATAACCCATGTAATTCAACACATACAACTGAGCATGTCACTTATGTTTATGCTTCACATAAGTGACACTTGCGTGAGATCTCCATTGACACATTATAGACAACCAATTGTGCGTTAGATCGACAGAGCAAAAAACAGTAAAGAGCCATCAAATTTGACTAGTTTAGCTTAAAAAACAGTAAATATCCACCTTGGTTGCCATACTACATAGAATGCATGTCTTCAAATTAACTAACTTTATAATACACTTCTTTAAAATCAAACAAAGGCGTTGAATACAAATGCACATAATTTGATTAGTTCTGCATTTTCAGAACTTCTGCTTTAGAATACAAACAAAGGTGTAGACCTAACTGCCAATTTATTCAGAACTTCTGCATTTTCTAAAATATACTTTATCAACTTCATCTCAGTATTTAACCCCTTAAATCCAATAAGAATAATTTCTTTCAAGTGTGACACCAAACAAGCAGGTCGGCCTCGTGATCCAATCTAATTAAATTCCTCAAACAATTCATTGTTATCATAGTCGTCATCTTCTCGCGCCTGAAAAGAAAAATAACACGTTAAAAGATATTAAATCATATCTTATTTATAATACTATGAAGTGACCAACTACATAATTAATTTGATAAATAATTACCTATATAGAAGAAGAATAACTTTAATCATCCATATCATCGTCCAGGTCTTGATGATAAGACATATAATCGCACAATGTCATGTTAATTTAACAGCGTCTACGAATGCATAAGTATTTCAATAAAAAATTATAAATTACTTACCGATTTGTTAGCAACGGGCAATTTCTTTTATCGTGTGATTGGCCAACCAAAATTCAACCATTATACTTTCTTGCCTTGATTTTTTTACCTTTACACAATGCTTTCTCCTTTCCGCTTTTAAATCGTTTGCCGCATCCTTTTGCACGTTCTTTGTCGGGTTTAACATAAAATTTGCTACTAACATTCTCCGATGTCACTACACTCAATATCTCATTTGTTAACCTCCTTTAAGCCCCCTTGACAATTATATTTAAATTTTGACGCACAAGTCCTAAACCATCAATATAAGCTTTCATTGCGTCTTGACTAGTAAGGGCATCATCAACCATATGTATTGCCATTTGGACTAATTCCGTCCTCTTTAGCAAATACGATTTATCATTTACTATCTCACGAACACACTCATCCACAACCAACTCCGATTTTCCGGCTTTGGTCCGCCTATTCAAGATGTTCTTCTCGGGTAACCTTTCATAATTATGCATTTTGTCGAAATATCGAATAAGATGTCTACACAAAATTCCCATTGACTGAAATCTTCTACAAGCGCAAGTAGCAAAATCTAATACCTTATCGTATCTTATTACCCGCAAATAATCTTTTAAAATCTTGTACAACCGATGAATTTCATCCTCATCAACAAGCTCGAATTTATACGTGAAGTTATCTAACAATTCATTTACAAATTTGTGAAACATTTCATTGGTGTATACATCAACCATGTGAACCAAAAATTGTGAACGAATTTTATCTTAGGCTTTTCAACAAAATCTTTGTGATCCGCAATTAGTTCTTGATGTCGTTGATGAATAAGACCATTATCAAATTGGACCATAAACTCAATCAAAGAATTATTTTTAGACACAAACTTTTTGAAAAATGAGTGTGCGCTTTCGACACGTTAGCTAATTGACATTCCCGCCTAAAATACATAATTTATGTAGGCCGACACCCATTGGGAATGGATTTCATACAATGAATTTAGCCATTTGTTATCATATAACCCGCTTTTTCAAGAAGATCCTTCCACCTAATATCAAACTCCTCTCTTAATTCCAATCCCCAAATACAATTTTCAAATTCAGATTTGTAAGCCATATATTTAACCGAATCTATTCTCTCTGTAAATTTGGTTAAAATATGCGAACTACAACATCAATGGTTGTTGTGTGTTTTTGAAATTGCATTTATCATAGGGGGATCTTGATAAGCTTGAAGTTACCTCCAAAAGGTACATGGCCTTTGTAAAAGTCTGCCGACAACACCGACTGGATGCATCCAAAGAAGAATAAATGGTCGCTAAAGTGAGTGTCCCCCAATCATAAAACTGGATGTCAGAAAACGCCCTCAGAAAAAGAAAAAACCAGAGATGAATGACGTCGCCACTCGTCGCCACTAGAAATCTGCTAAGCTAGAGAAAAATGAACAATAGGACCATCTATCTCACCTTCTTCCCGTTAGTATCGTCTACTCTCCTACTCAAAATCACCTCTCAAAGAGAATAGATGCGGATAGAACCCCAGAAACGATCCTTCCCACATCCCCAGCGCTGCCTAAACTGCCTCCGACGTCGCCCTCATTGTGCAATCTACCTCTATATTCACACCCTCACAGTCAATCCCCAAAAGATGTTGAACATCTATGGGAGTAACAATGATTTCCTACAAAGCCCAAATGGAAGGTGTGGGCAGTGTCCCACCACCTCTCTCCCAAAGCGCACAACACCGCAGTAGAACGTGATGTCTCATCTAAGGCCTGTGCTAGAGGACCAAAACTAGCAGAAGAAACCATCTAACGCACCACCACCGGGAGATTCTACAAACATACTTCAGCCCGATCGTCCCCCGAGAACGCATGCTCAAAGGAGCTATATCAATCTGCTAAAGCAAATGAAGGAAAAACCTTTCATCAACATAAAAACAATGAAAAAAGAAAAAGTAATAACAAAAGTCACCCTACTTACATAGCCACTAGGGTTCCTCACCCTAGACAAATGGTGGTGTGCAGGTTCGCGCAAAAGGAAGCGATCTTTAGCTACCGGCTCAAAGAGATAAAAGGCATTATCATTGCCCAAGGCAAGGGGAACCCTAAACTACCACTCCAGGCTAGCCTAATCGTCAATGCCCAGCCACTCCAAATTGTATCCCTCGCTAGAAGAACCTACCATTTGAAGTCTTGAAAGGAAAAGGAATTAGGAATGGTTTTTAGAGAGAGGAAGCAGAGGGTTCAAAACACTTAAGGTGTGGAAAATAAGGAGGGATCGCCCCCTTTTTATAGGAGACTAAGCGCCGTGTCGCTAGGCAAACCCCTATACATACCGATCATCACCTACTTGTTCCTCTTCCCAAGGAAGCCCAGGAGTCAGTGCCATTGCCAAACGACAACCCCTCCAGCCTGCGTATCGGCACCCCCTGCAAATTTTGTACAAAAATGCCAATAATTTCCCAAAAAATCCCTAAATATACTAGACAAATATTGGAACATTTGTTCATCAAGAAAACCATTTTTTTGAAGCACTAAACCCCTTACAATCTCTCGAAATCCCTAGCAGGATTAATATTATGCTCTTATCCCCGGAATAATCACTAGCCGGATTAATGTTACACACCTACCCATAACATATGCCCCAAACAGGATCAGCGATGCACCCGCATCCAAGTCTACAATAATTCCCCAGCGGAATCTCAAATATCCAGTCGAAACCAGTCCCCCAGTGAAACTTCAAGATGCGCTTGCATAAAAATCCCTCACGAATTCCCTAGCGAAGTTATCCCCTCTCAAAACAACATAATCTCCATCTGGATGTCTTGAGGGTGAGTCCTCCCCAGCAGAGTCTTAAAACAATACAAACTCCAGGGGAACCACAGATGCATCTGCATCCCCAAGACAATTTAAAAATTTACCAGGAGAGTAACTCCCCGCGTTACAAACTTTGGGTCCTTAAGAATGACCTCGACCCACAAAATCGATCCCTATAAACTTTTGCTCCTTAGAATTGATCTTAATCCTCATAATCGGTCCCTACAACTTTAGGTCCTTAGAATTGATCTCGACCCACAACTTTAGATCCTCATAATTGACCTCGACCTGCAGAATTAGTCCCTACAACTTTAAGTCCTCAGAATTGACCTCGAACCGCAGAATCGGTACCTACGACTTTAGGTCGTCATAATTGATCTCAACCCCCAGAATCGGTTCCTATAACTTTAGGTCCTCAGAATTTACCTCGGCCTGCACAATTGGTCCCTACTAACTTTAGGTCCTCAGAATTGACCTCGGTCCTCAAAATCGATCGTCAAAACTTTAAGTCCTCAGAACTAACCTCGATCCCCAAATCGATGATCCCCAACACAACCTTAGGTCCTCAAAATTAACCTCAACCCTCTGAACCGGTCATCCTCGTCCCTTTGGTCCGCAGAATTGACCTTAAACACCATCTTTCCCAACGTTAATGTGGTGTTTATTCGATGACCGTCACTTGTTCCAATCTCACCCATTGAGGGGATCAGTAGACACCACATTATAGGATCCCCCTAAGCATATCCTTAGGTCCCTAACACTTCCTCCTTCACCATAAACCCTAAGTCATACTTCGAGTACTGATCTAGCGGCCACCGAATGCTCTTGGGCCCGTTTGACTACCGATAAACTTTTTCACTAGAGTGACAAATCATTGGATCTTCGTAGGTCCAGGAATCGCCTTTCTAATGATCCACCCTGTGCGTGAATCGGCCTTATAGTTAGAATGAACGTACCACTTTCCCCAAAAAACTGATTTAGAGGCCACCGAGCTCTCCCAGGCACCGTTTTACTCTGATAAGCTCGCCAAATTGAGCGAAGCTCTTTTGATCATTGAAGGGATCTAAATTCCCTTTACAATGGTTCGCCTCATCCACAAATCAACCCTATGGCATGGATGAACAATCCATTTTACTTCGAAGGGTGACACGGTGCTTCCGAGCTCTATTTAACCTTGGACAACTCTCCAAATCGAGAAAAGTTCTTTGGAACATCGAAGTGACCTACATAGCCTTTATAACGGTTTGCCTCATGCTCGAATCGGCATTACGGTTTGGACGAATGATCCGTTTCCCTCTTGTCCAAAAGACCATCGGGCACTTTTGATCCCCGTTTGACCACAGTCAATTCCTTAACCAATGAGCGGCCCATGGATTCTTAAATGGCTCTGAATACCATTTTCAATGGTTCATTTCTTGCATGATTCGGAATTACGGATAGCGTTTTACGATCGTTTTTGGGAAATTCTACCTGAGACTGCCGAATGGCAAACCCATTTTCTTGTCGATCGACAGTGTGCCTGTGGTTTCTTGCTGATAGGTAGGACAAGGACAATGCCTATCGACACCTCCTTGACCCTATATAAGTAAATCATGAACTCACTTCAAAAGGAACCTCAGAAACATCCCTCTCAGTGATCTAAGCGACATTCTCTCGAAGTAAGTGTGATTTTCATCTTGAAACCTCTTCCTCACATTCCATTTCCATCCTTTCCTTACCCAATTTGGAAAATTCCCTTCCCTCTTCTCCCACCACCTTCATCCACTTGCAAGAGCAACCCTTCAACATTCAAGACCAACTTCAAGTCTTCAAAAGAAGGTCCAAATCTTTCACTTTCTCTTTAAATTCTCTTATTTTCGCATTAGTTATTTAGTTCTTATTTTGGCATTTCATTTTTATTAGATCACACATATTAATAGCCAACCTTTTTATTTACTATTATTGCATATATTATACTTTTTATAAAAAAACCCAAGATAAGAAAAATAGGGTTTGCTTGTAAATTCCAAACGGGGATTTCCCACTATATTTTCACACTAAAACATCATTTTTATACACACACACACACACACACACACACACACACACACACACACACACACACACACACATATATATATATATAAGAAAAGTCCAAGATTGGGATTATAGGATAAACCCCACCTCGTGTTATATGCGAACTAAGTAGACTATGATGCCTTTTTGGGCAACTTATGCGTCCCAGGTAAAATCCTATATTCGAGTCCTCTCCTACTTTTGTTCATATATTATTTTCATATCATTTGTGATTCATGCTTGCATTCTATCCAACGTATACCATCGTTCTTCCATAACAATCAGTGACCTGACAAACGAACACATAATATTTTGATTACTATTTTGGAAACACTTCTAAGGATGACCTCACTTCGCCTTTATCCATGACGCGAGTCTAGTAATTCCACTCTCCATTTATATATACACGCACACACTTCATGAAGTTATTAGGGAGAAGAATAACACATGTCCATGAGAGACCGAAAGAACAAGATGAGTGCCTAACACCTTCCTATTTCGTAACTTAGTCCTCGAATCCTTGAACTAATTAGTTTCACAAGCATCAGTATGTCTTTGATGTCGTTATATCGAGGTGGAAACATTTTTGTAAGAACAATTTTTCTAGGATTGCATAGCTTAGCTTTAGGCTAGTTTGGCATATCCTGTTACAAATCATCACGCATAATCAAGGCGGACTGAACTCAAGAATCTCCAAGTTTGAAGACTTCTCGACATCTCAAAAGGTATAAACAATTAGAGTTTGAATTAATTTATGGAATAATGTTTGGGATGTTTTACTTTTATTAAAAACAAACAAGAACTTTTATTTTTGAAAAATATGTTTTCTGAGATACTATATGCGGAGTTTTTAAAATATAAAGAATTTCGTTTATGTCGTTCAAATGACATCTCTAGGTCGTTAGATCCTTGTTTTTAGTTTGGATCAATTTTGGATCAAACGACATGCTACTGTTTTGGTTTTAATTAGGTCATTAGTAATGAGATGAACTCTCGTTCAAACGACATGTCTATGTCGTTATAACGACCTGCTGATCTTGTTTGAACGGCTTGTCGACTTAAAGTTTTTATAAAAACCTGTTTCGTGATCTGATTTTATAAGACTTTTGCAAAAACGAAACTACATATCTAATACAAAAGTTCTTAATTTTTTTGTGTTAAAAACACTGTTTTATTCACAACAAAGCATCCTTAAATATTGTTCTTATGAGTTAGTTGAGAACCATAAAAAGTTTTGTATTTTTGCATACACCTTGGTGGAGAGGATATCCATTGGTGAATTGTGATACCTGCAGTGATTCAGTGCTGAAGATGAAGACTGAGGCTGACGAAGTGCTGTGGTCCATTGTGGTTCTCGAGGGAATCATTGGTGATTTCAGGATGCGGTCTATAACGATTTTCTGCCGAAGGTTCATTGCAGATTTCTCTATGTAATTTATAAGTTGCGGTTTACTTATATAGTGAAATAAAGGTTTTTACCCGAAAGGTTTTTTTCCTGAAACTTGGCCTTGTCGTGTTTACGTGGTTTGATTTATCTGTTTTATCACCATAGATGCATGATTAGGATTAAAAGATAAAATTAATTTAAATTCAATTTTGTATTCAAAATTGGTAATGCAATTTTGGTTGAAATTATCCTTTGCAATTATTCTGCGTTTACAAATTGGTATTGGAGCTTTTTTCTTGGGATTTTTACCTTTACAAATTGGTATTAGAGAAAGTTGCACTAAGTTATTGTGTTTGATCTTGTTTACCTGTTGGTTAGGTGGTTGTTTATTCATCTCTCTTGTGTTGTATGTTTTGTCTCTCGATGGATTCTCATTTGAATTTGAAGTTTGCCGAAAGAATTGAATTTCTTGAAAATCATTTTAGAAATGTTTTGGAGCTTTTGCAAACGGTTCAGAATCAAATAGATATCTTTCGTGAGAAGTTTGGTGCTTTGTATGATGACTTTAAATCTTTAAAAGTGGCCAAAAAGGAGAGTGATGATAGAGTCATTGTGTTAGAAAAATAATTAGAGGACTTTAAAAATTCTAGGGTTTGTGTGTGTGCCAAAGAGGATAAAAGTATTTTGATAAATGATTTTAAGGCATGTGAGAAGACTCATAGGGATAAGTTTTGTTTCATTGAGGGAGAGCAAGATAACCTTCTAGGATTGATTGAAAATTTGAAGAAGGAGTCCCTAAAATTGGAAGAGTCTAATTCTTTGCTTGAGTCTAAAATTTTGAACTTGAAAAATGATTTAAAAGATTCGAGTAGTGTTAATAGTGATGGTAATGTCTTGTCTTGTTCTCACGCTTCGAGTGTTAAAGACAAGACCATAGTTTGTTTTAGAGGGTAAACCAAAAGCAAGGACAATAGAAAAGGTCAACCCATAGGTAACATTCCTCCCGTTCACACATGTTCACATTTTGGTAGGAAAGGTCACCTTAGGCCTTTTTGTTTTGATCTTGGAAGAGGTCCTAAGAAGTTTAAGGATAGTGTCCCATCGGTTCCCATAACCCCCCGAGTTAGGTATACACCGGTTTGGGTTAGAAAATTCATTTTGGAGACACTAAATGCTAGTTTGGTTGATTCTCACATGCTTGCACATCCTATTTCATATCATTGATTACTTTCATGATTTTGTTTGTCATACGCTAGTTGTGCTTCATGATATATGTTTGCTAGTGTTATGACATGTGTAATTTTTGTATTATATTTTTCTTTTATTGAGTTATATTTTAAAAATACAAAAAGATTTTGTTTATGAAAAATAGTTTGAAAAATTCAAATAGATTTTCAGTTCTTTGTGTATTTTAGCTTTACACATTTGGTGTGGCATATTGGTGTGTTTGAATCCAACTCATTATGCAATTTCCTTGTGGCTAAGACATTTGGTTATGACTATTGATGCTTACATTGTTCTTAACCATGTTTATGGAGTTGTTTCGAAATTAACCTGCTTTATGGATTCAACTTTGTATATGCCTTCACACACACATGCACGAGCTTAGTGGGTTTTGACTTCACATGTACATTTGATCTTGGTGAGATGTTCTCCTATCAATCTTGTCATCTACATGTTTATTTGACTATGGAGGATTTTTTCATGTAAGAATCGTTATCCATGAGGATTTGTTTAGTATTAAAAAATGATGAGTGTACGGGAAAAGGGCTGCGAGAGAATAATAAACTTATCATGAAAGCCACTATTTGAAAAGAGCCTAAGAAAAAGTTAAGGCAATAAAAAGAATAATATGCCAAAAAGGGGCCAAATCGTTTAGTTTGATATGTTCATTCAAAAGAAAAGAATTATATTTTGAGGGATTTTGGATGGAAATATCAACGGGTTTGCACAATGACAATATATCCTAGTTAAGCTTATTTTGCCATGACGCTATTGATTTGTAGACTCACTAATATTCTAGGCTTGTGTGCATTGTGCTTGTTTTTTCATTAAGTTCAAATTCATAAGACACTTGAGGCTAAAGCTTAGTTTGATAAAGTTTTGCGGTCAATTAGAACTTCTTGAACATATTCGAGTGTTTGGGTTATAATTCTTTTGTTGCTAGTTCACACCCATTCATTCCATTCCACATGATTAGACACATCGATATTGTGCTAGTGTGTAAAACTTATGTGTTTTGTGCCGTGTTTTGTGGTCGTTTATACCAATATATGCGTGCCGAAGTTTCTTTGATATATTTTGCATATATTATGTTTGACATTTTTTTCTATTTGTGAAATTTGCATTTTTTTTGAAAAAATTGAAAAATTTCAAAAATAGTTGGCTGTGTTTGCCTTTGAGATGATATTACACATGCTTGATTTAAATCTTTTGTGATGATATATTTTCTTCGTCGTGATGCTTTACACTTAATGTTTATTGTTTCTACTTCTTTGTCTATTTGTCCTTTTCGGATAAAAACAAAAGGGGAGATAAAATTAAAATGGATTTTTTATGAGTTTGAATTATGGGGGAGTATTTATTTATGAGCTTTATTTTGTTTCAAACTCAAAGCATCACAAAGGTATATGTTTGTTGTCTCATGTGTGTAGGTACTTAAAAAGGAATTCGAGAACACACAGATGAAGACAAATTTTGGGAAGAAGAAGAAGTGTTTAAAGACAAAGAGACTTATGTCATTCCATTCTAGGGCTGGGAAGGGTATGAACATCTTTGTAATAGGAAATTTCGATTTTAATTTGGCGTTCGGTAATTTTTTTTGTTTTGTACCAGAATAGCCAAAGGGGAAGATTTGTAAGAATTTTTTTTTTAGGATTGTTCATAATGTAGCTTTAGGCTAGTTTGGCGTATCCTGTTACAAATCGTCACGCATTATCAAGACGAACCGAACTCAAGCATCTCCAAGTTTTAAGACTTCCCGATATCCCAAAAGGTATAAACAATTTAGAGTTTGAATTAATTTACGGAATAATGTTTGAGATGTTTTACTTTTATTAAAAAGTAACAAGAACTTTTATTTTTGAAAAATATATTTTCTGAGATATCGGAGGCGGATTTTTTAAAATAAAAAGAATTTTGTTTATATCGTTCAAACGACATCCCAATGTCATTCAAACAACATCTCTAGGTCGTTACATCCTCGTTTTTAGTTTGGATCGATTTTGGATCAAACGACATGTTACTGGTTCGGTTTTAATTAGGTCGTTAGTAATGAGATGAACTCTCGTTCGAACGATATGTCTATGTCATTAGGACGGCCTACTGATCTCGTTCGAACGACCGCCCGACTTAATTTTTTTTATAAATACCTATTTCATGATCAGATTGTTTAAGACTTTTTCGAAAATGAAACTGCATATCTGATACAAAAATTCTTAATTTGTTTGTGTTGAAAACACTGTTTAATTCACAACAAAGCGTCAAATTATTCTTGTGAGTTAGTTGAGAACCCTAGAAAGTTTTGTATCTTTGCATGCACCTTGGTGGAGAGGATCTCCATTACTGACTTGTGATACCTGCGGGGATTCACTGCTGAAGACGAAGACTAAGGCTGCCGGAGGGCTGCGGTCCACTGTGGTTCTCGAGGGCATCATTATCGATTTTAGGATGCGGTTTATGTGGATTTTCTGTTGGAGATTCATTGCATATTTCTCCATGTAATTTGTAAGTTGAGATTTACTTATATAGTGAAATAAAGGTTTTTACCCGAATGGTTTTTTTCCCCCTAAAACTTGGCCTTGTTGTGTTTATGTGGTTTGATTTATCTGTTTTATCACCACAGATGCATGATTAGGATAAAAAGATAAAATCAATTTAAAATTTTCTTTCGCATTCAAAATTGGTATTGCAATTTTTGTTGAAATCTTTTGATCTCGTTTGAACAACCCGCCGACTTAAAGTTTTTATAAATACCTGTTTCGTGATCTGATTGTTTAAGACTTTCGCAAAAACGAAACTACATATCTGATACAAAAGTTCTTAATTTTTTTATGTTGAAAAAAACTGTTTAATTCACAACAAAGCATCCTTAAACATTGTTCTTGTGAGTTATTTGAGAACCTTAGAAAGTTTTGTATTTTTGCCTACACCTTGGTGGAGAGGATCTCCATTGCTGACTTGTGATACCTGCGGGGATTCATTGCTGAAGACGAAGACTGAGGCTGGCGGAGGGCTACGGTCCATTGTGGTTCTCGAGGAAATCATTGCCGATTTTAGGTTGCGGTCTATGTGGATTTTCTGCTGGAGATTCATTGTAGATTTCTCTATGTAATTTGTAAGTTGCGGTTTACTTATATAGTGAAATAAACGTTTTTACCCGAAAGGTTTTTCTTTCCTGAAACTTGGCCTTGTCGTGTTTACGTGGTTTGATTTATCTGTTTTATCACCATCGATGCATGATTAGGATAAAAAGATAAAATCAATTTAAAATTCGCTTTCGCGTTCAAAATTAGTATTGCAATTTTTGTTGAAATCTTTTGATCTCGTTTGAACAACCCGCTGACTTAAAGTTTTTTTAAATACCTGTTTCGTGATTTGATTGTTTAAGACTTTCGCAAAAACGAAACTACATATCTGATACAAAAGTTCTTATTTTTTTTGTGTTGAAAAACACTGTTTAATTCACAACAAATCATCCTTAAATATTGTTCTTGTGAATTATTTTGCCTGTTTTGTGCGAAATAGGCTGGAGACTCTATCTTTATACATTACCCACACATCACCACAATCGCAGACGACCAAAGCGGCCCGAGGAAGGGCGCGAACCCCCCGCACGCGTGCATCGATCGAGAGACGGATGGCCACAAGAGTTGTGGTGAATTTTCATAGAGAATTACTCTGTGTGAATTTAATATAAATTCTCTTCAGAAAATTTATTGATATAGATAAAAAAAAATCTAACTCTATTGGGTTTAGGTGAGTTAAGGGTCATTTATTTTTGGCTCTTAAATCATAATCTGAAACACGTGGTATAAAATATTTTTTGTTAAATCAGTAGACTAACGATTATATTTGCCTTTGGATGGTTAACTGTTTCTTAATCTGACTAAATATGGTCATTCAAATTTAAAAACAAATATATTTTTTAAATTTAAGTTTAATTCAGATAAAAAATCTAAATTGGACTTTCACTCGTACTTTTGTCCCCCCCCCCCTCCCCCTTTTTCTCTTTCGTGCAAGGTTTGTTTGGGCATCTTCTCTCTTTTCCAGTCATTATGAAGACATGTCAATGAAGATTGGAGACTTGGTTGGTCGGAGTAATGTTTTGGCTTGAATATCATGATGTTTTGATCATGTTATTTGGATTTGGTTTGTTTTATCCATGTTTAGATGTTTTGTGTGAGTTGTATTGTTTACTTTTCTATCTTGATATGTTTGAATCCTTTACGAATGGTTAAAAAAAGGATAGGCACAATTTATCATAAAAAAATTCCCATGCACAATATCTGTCATGCTTTTCCATCTTTTCGTTGAAAAATTCCTACGTAATATCCAAAGAATTTTTTTTTGGTAAGGTATTTTTCATACCAGGAGGTGTCCGGGCCAGCTTACTCGCACCTCGACTAATCCCCGCTCGCGATTCGTGGCTTCTGCTCGCCAAGCATTATTTTGACACTGCCAGGGATTGAACTGGGGACCAAACCCAATCCACCCCCAAGCAGTGTCCCAGTGGCAGCCTTATACCACTGGGCTAAGAGGCTTGGTTATCCAAAGAAAATTTTGGCACCCAAGATGATCCCACTTTCTTTTGCTAAAATAAAAGTTTTTTATATTATTAAAATCAATGGTTTGTTTTAACAATCACTGTGCATTAGAAAATAATTATTTATTTAAAAAAAAATATTTTGTAAAAGTTTAAAAATAAATTAGATCATATATTCCAAATCTACATTATGGTGATAAGAGCGAGCTTAACAAACTTTTGATCTTGATATGTAAAAGATAATATTTTTTAAAATGATTTTCGAAACAAATTGAAGATGGTCATTAATGTCAATCTTAAGCAAAATGAATGTAATTATATAATTACCAAAACATAATGAAAAATAGTCAAACACCATCTAATGTAAATGTGTACAATGGAAAATCATGAGTAATTAGTGCACTTTATAATGATTATCTACTCGTATGATAATATCATTTGTGAATTGAAATATTCCTTTTAAATCTAGTATATATCGATCTACAATGGCACATTAGCACTCTAAGTTGAAAATTATGATACAATGTTTCAAGGTGAACATTTAAAAAACGTATGCATGATTCATGAGGTAGTTTGTGTTGATAGTAAGAATATTAACTTCATCTTGCACTGCATTGTCAAGTGGAAGATCATAATATATTTGTCGCGTAAGAATGGAAACACAAGACTCATGGGTCTACTGCGAAGCACACAAAAAAATTAAGTAGGTTTGGGTTAAGATTTTTGCGTAAAAAAATTATAGTAATATTTAAGCATCATAGGTGGTTGAAGAACATGTTCGGTGGAGTTATAATAATACAAGTCACCTCACTTTCTAGTTGCTGAATGATACTTGTACTTATTGATTCAACTCTCTCAGATTATAGTATGATTATGTGTTAAGTTGTTTTCTCTCCTTTATGGATATAATAACCCAAGAATAACAATTTATGGAGATCAAGTTGAATATAATGATTTGTTGGGTAGGACTGGCATATAATAAGGAAAAAATTTAGCCCCAAAACTTTGATCGATCATGCATTGGAAAGAGAAAACAAGAAATTTATTTAAAGCATAAACTTAGGGTTTCGAATCACGATAACTTTGCGGATCTTGATGGTTATCCGAACGAGGATGTAGGTGATGATATTGCTTCCATCCCAAGGTCTCTAAAAACCTTTCTAGAAACCACCAAAAGCCACGAATTTTCTAGTATATGATCCACCCAAAGTAAGCTGCGGGCTCTCCGGAGATGAAAACTTGGTGAAATATAAGAGAAATCACTTTCTCTCTCCTCATCCCTTCACAAAAATGTGAATAGTATTTTTCTCTCCCATTCTAACTCTCCATGATGGATATATTGCTTAATACTCTAGCTTACACAAATATATATAGGTATAATAAGGCATGGGGTTGGGCTAAACTGGGTTCTCAGAGAGTCTGGGCTTGCTACTTGGTTGATGGACTATACTAGGGACCTAAGACTAAACAATTAAATTGTCTTCCAAATATATACTCGAAAATCCCAAATTACATTCTCGTAATTTATTTTCCTTATTTGTTTAATCGCGATTAATTCAACTAAATAAGCACTATTGTACTCCAATATAAGTATCTCAAAATCACTCGGAATAAATAGGTTTTGTTTGCAAAGTTTCTATGGCACATAATATGATTGCTCACATTAAGTACCGATACCCAATTGTTCAAATCAATTCGATGCTAATCGATTTTAACCAACATCTTATTTATTCATTTATTCTCAGACTTAACTTATTTGATACTCCACTGGATTATAAAATCAGTCGTCCAGGAATACTGGTAAAATAAAAGTATATAAGTTTATCGAGGGCATATCACAATCCAAGATCTTTCTTGGATGCGGATTCCTCCGAATTATGATCTCAGACCTAGTTACACAAAGTTTGTCCAACCTGTGAAGATTAAGATCCAGTAAGATTGAATTTTTCCATAACAGTAAAAGAAATAATTTTATAAGCATTCCAATCCTCATTATCATCGAGATTAAGAACCTATGCATCCTTTGAAAACGTTATGAGATTAACTAAGTCTATTCTAGTCAGAACTTAGATTTGAATCTCATTGATGGTCATATTCTATACATTCTTGAATGTGAAGGTCACTGTCCTCTTTGAACTATTAGACAAGTTCCTAAACCATCAAACTGGTTCTCGTAGTTTGAGATAAACTACTAGGATTGCACTCCCAGCTTTATCGACATGATATTAATTATCTATCTAGGTTGTGAATTGTTCATCTGTATTAGATACAAAATTTTGACCTCCTTTGATAAAACCAAACCTAACTCACCGAAATTTTGATTATGTGAAATTTATCGATGTGGTATACAATATATTTAACCATAAATATAGGAAATTCTCACAAACATGATTCTTATTTCAAAATGGAATCACATGCCCTTACTCACAAGTAAACGTCATACGTGGTTTTAGTAATAAAACCCCAACACTATTATCTTCATTTTTGAAAGAAGTATGTTGTACACCTTATACCCGACATAATCATTGTAGTATTAGCTTGACATGGTTTTGTTTCATACATCCGGACAACGAAATATGTTAATTAATGTGTAGTGGTGTCTTTCTCAAAGCTTATTTTCTTACATGACTTCGTAATGTTATCTTTAGGCGAGACATAAAGTTGAATATAACAGGAGTAACTAAAGTTTAATTATATGTGTGACTCGTTATAATCCCTTTTGTTTGAAATTTATTTAGTACGAAATGACTGAGAAACTTTGTTAGAACATTCAAACATCTTGTGTAAGGGCATTTGTTTACTCCTATAATTCCTAAAATTGGATTATCATATTCCATTTTATAATGCCTTTGTGTGTTGATATGGGTTTGGTATTGGTGATATAAGTATGAAAGTACATATTCATATAAAAAAGTATCAAAAGGAACATTGCATAAATATATTTTATTTTCTAAGGTTAAAAAATTACATAGTTGTTTTCCCCTTACCAAAAAATTTGGTAACACACACGCGACTTGGTAGCATTAGTAAAAAGGCAATTTAGGTCCACGAATCATATTTTCTAGTTGTGGACACTGCCATAATTTTTTCCTAGAATTTACATAAGTCTTGTGTGACCTCCTTCCTCACGGAAGCTTTGCGTAGGCGAGGGTATATGTACCATATGTGATGTTGCTTTTGCTTGCCTCCAACTCTATACTAAAAGTACCTATTTTAAAAAGATCTTTCTCTTTTATTCGAAAATACGTGAATTTTTTTCTTATAAGCATATTTTTCCTTGTTTAAAACCCTAAGTATGATATTTTGGTGATGATATTACCCTTTTCACTTGTGTTACTTGTGATTCACAACACGTGTAAAAACTTCATATATGTGGAAAGATTTACCTGATTCTCATCATCTTTGTCAAAAAATCTAGAGAGATTTTCTTAAATTTGTAGATATTTGATCAAGAGGATTTTTAATAAGAAAGAAATTTTTGAGTTTAGCACTCTAGATATTAGAACCACAATTTTACTATTCACTTTTGTCTTTGCATTTTTTAGTTATTTGATTTCAAACTTTGATTAAATGTGCTATTGAAGATTAAACCACTTATACCTTCATTTTTTAACAAACATATTTATATCTTTATTCTTGAGAGACACATGTAAATATCTCCAAAATTTATTGTGAAGTTTGGGTAAGACAAAGTATTTTTTAAGACTTTCAATACCTTTAGGGAAAACTCATATCCTAAAAAGTGGATCCTAATCATTTAGAGGATTCTCAACAAAGTTCATCTTCAACTTCATAAAGGGGATTATTATTTCATGACAAATATATCAGGACATTGGTCGAGAAAAAATCCTGTCGCGATTGTGTAGCGTTATCTAGTTGTTAGTGCCTTATATGAAAGATATGGTGCAAATGAGTGGATAATTAGTTAGGGCATTGTATAATTGTAAGTTGTTAGTTTCTATTTGTAAAACTCTACCATGGTGAATTTATTGTTCATTTCGGCTTGATTTTTTTCCCATTTGGTGGGTTTTTCCATATATGACTTAGTGTTGTGTGATTATTTTACCCACTTCACGTTTAGATTATTCAAATAATATTGAAGATAAAATTTGGTGTGCTCTAATTTGTAAAACATTTTATCACATAAACACAGGTTCTATTATTTTTGCCTAAAAGAAATTAAAAGGAAAATTTTTCCTTTAATGGGACAATAATTTCAATTTGGGTACTCTCACTCTATCTCAAATTCGGGCACATGCACTCTCAACTAGTATCGGAGCTATACCTCACTTTTGTAGGTTTAATAATTTGAGGTAGATCTTTTGTGTGTATTATGGAATTAATCATGTGTGACCATATTAGTGACTTACTTTGTCTATGATAGTCATGATTGTACTAAACTGGTAGTCCCATCCTATTTTTCGAATCACCCCGTAACTGATGCTATAAAAATTATGTTAATAATAGTGATAGTGAAGAAGATGGTCTTCGTAGTTCTTATGATAAGCTATTTTTAAAATCAAAAGTACCTTTTATGTAAGTGAAACTTATGTAAAAATAAAAGGATTTTAATAACAACAAAGATTATATCTCTTTCGAGTTTTCTATTGAAAGGGATGCTTGACTTGAGAAAATTAAAACCGTTGAAAATGTGAAAACCAATTTGTCCATGATCTAAGATGTTTAAAGGAAGAAAATGAATTCTTTCAAGTTATTGAATCTCAAGAATATTCTCTTCACTCTTCACTTAAAGCCCATAATTTTTGCTTTAATGACTTCTTAGAATTTCTTGATGAAATTCTAGAAGTTACGAAGTTACCTATAGTTAATGATGAATGTGTGTCCATGCTGAAAAATAAGAGACATTATTTGACCATCTCTTTGGACAATTTGTAAAGGGATTTTCAAGTTTGTGAAGAATACGTTGCCAAACTTTTTAAAAGGATTGAATTTTTTTGATACTTGGATTCTAACAAATAAGAAATTTCTAATGGACAAACTTTGCATGTAAAAGCTTCATAATCAAATGGATCACTCTTTGTTGAGACTATTTCTAAAAATATTAAAATCCCTAAGAAATTCGGCCGTGTGAAACATTTGAAGGAGAATAATGTTATTCCTCTCACTTTTATAAACAAAAATCTATCTTTGCACAAAAGTGAACCTAAAATGATAATGTCTGTTCTTATTATCATAGAAAGGGCCACCATAAGGATTTTTGTTTAAAGTTGTAGAAAGTTCAATTTTTTGATTGTTCCCGATAATCATGTACATATTTTTAGATCTAAGATGTTTCAGTGTGATCATTGTCACAATATTCGTCATTATTATTTTTTGTTATTTTCTCAATCCAACCTTGTGTAATTGCAATGCTAGGGAGAATATAAGTTTTATTGGTCATCATCACAAGGAGATGTAAGGGAAACATGTTCAACATATACAAGGCAAAGACATTTAAAAACCTCCTAATATTTGACCTAAACCTAAGACGCCTCGTGTGACTTATGTTTGGATTATGAAGTATAGTATGAAAAGTATTAATGCAGGGATCAAAAGGGATATTAACTTGGTTCAATTAACCTCTACTAGATAGATTGGTTTCTAAATGCACCTAGGACTTTTATAACTCTTATCTCCTTCCTTGTCTCATCCTATTACTTTTGTTGTGCTTATATCAACTTTGCCTATTGTTTGAGATATAGTTTTTGATTATGTGCTCGTTGGTTAGTTGGATAATATGCTAAACTGATATATGATATCTTGCATATAATATTGTATCATTGTTTCGTTTATGTCTATATACTCTCAAAATTAAAATTGAAAGCTTAAATTTATCAAAATTATTAAAAATGGGTTAATATATATTATACACAATAACTCAATGCATTTAACATTGCAAACTATTCTTGACCAACTATTTCATCGAAGGTTTAAAACAAAGAAATTTTATTGATGCTTTATGGTGTCTCTAAATGGTTGTGATTTAAAAAAGGCATGTCATTTTTTGCCTTGTGTATCTGAGGATTTTTCATAGTTGTTATAGAAAATATTTATGAAAATATATTCAAAATCATGAGTGTCAAAGTGGTTTGGACTATAACACGAGGATAGTGGGATGGGTACCTTTGAAAATAAGAAATAAATTTCCCGCCTTTGGTAAAGTGTGAAAGTCATCTCTTGCCAAATTTTTTGAAAAGCGATGTCTAAAGATTTCTATCTATTAAAAATTAGGTAATACTAAGAATATGAGACCAAAAATAGTTTAATCAAAGATCATTTGTTTTGAGGAAAAAAACTTGTTAGTTAAAAATTACACTTTTAGGGAAATTACAACTTTTTCATTATGAACATCGTTGAATTTTTTTCAAAAGAGTGTTTTTTTTATTGAACCTTGTGTTATTAGCCTTAAAAGCCATTAAGTCTTCATAAGATTATTCAATTTTCATTTAGGTGTGTGTGGTATGGCATTAAAGTTTGACTATGCCGTTAAACCAGTGTATTATTAACATTAATCTATGTGTTTGAGTCAATGAATCTTATTGTACATGGTTATATCGCAATTCTTGTATTGTTTTTCCTTATTTTTAAAAACAAAATCTTTTGGCTTCATTCGCAACCCTTGAAAGAGAGGCTTCGCATCAACGGGCACATAATTTAAATCGAAGTTAAACCTTTTCACTTTAATTTTTTTTATCCATCTCTCTCTATTCACCCCAAGAATACTAAAAAATGCCATTGAAATCTTTTGAGCTTCATCCAATATCACTTACCTTAAATTTCTCCATCAATATTCATCCAAAAATCTTGGTAAGTTTATCTTTAACCATAATTGATATTTTTTTAGGTTTTCTTAAGATTTTGAAGATTGGGTATTTTAGTTTGGATTTTGGCAAGAATTTATTATATGATAGAAACAATTCACTTCTTAAGTTTAAAAATGTAAATTAGATTAGTTCTTTGGACACTTCCATGAATGCTATGAGATTTAGTGTGACCACTGCCAATAGAAAGGCATGCATGAAGATTTATCCTAAAATTAAAACATTTTGAGTTTAAAAGGTATTAAATACTTATGGGTACGTTTTGACCAACCTAATTTGGTCATGGTACAAAATATTCATCAATTGGTTGAAATTATTAATATGCTAAGGCGACATAATTGGTTTAATGTGAAAAATAATTACCAAGTATATGAGAAAATAAGGAATTCACGACATAATTATTTCAATAACAAGCCATCAAAAATCATTCAAAATATCACATATTTCCATTAATAGCCCAAGGTGGGAATTTACAAAAGGTGGAACAAAAGCATCACCCCCTTTGGATTGAACAGTAGTGGGAGAATGCATAAAGAAAATATTGGTGGAATGTGTTCCCCAGAGAGACAATTTGGTTTTGTTTCGAATCAAAACCAGAAAAATCTTGAGTCATCCTCAGAAAAATAAGGCCCATAATGGTGAAAGTTTCCCACTGTATCTTCATTTTCCTTATGAAGTTGCCTATATGTGATGACAATTTCTTCGGGAGAAAGAGCATCAAAATCGAGGAAAAATACTTTTAATTATCCAAGATACAGTTGGATTTTTCAAAAATATCTGTTTAAAGATTCATTTATTTGTCATAATCTCATAATTAAATATTACGATGACTCAACCTCCTGATAAAACAAGGATAAAACTTGAGGAATAAGGATATTTGAGCCTTGGAGATTGGAGGGGTGTCTTCAAAATTTTGAATTGTCAAAGCAATCAATAACAGTCTATATAGGTTGTGACCTTTCAAGAGGACCCATGGGGAAAAATAGGATAAAGAAGAGAGGAGTTATAGGGCTTTGCCAATAGTGATGGTAGTGGAAGTCTAAATAATGATGTTATAACCAATATCCTAAACATCTTGGATAAGCCTATCCAAATCTCTTATGGGATCCCCAAATAGTGCGTATGGTAAAACAACCATCTCAAAAAGAATAATATTGGATAAATTGGTCCCCACTACCTACTTTTTAAAGGCAAGGATGTTAAAGTTGGAGTCAATTAAGACATAGGAGGTAGCGAGCTCGTTGATGATTTGGTAAGGTATGGGCGGCACAAGAGCATGATAGGGGCAACGAGCATCAATGGAACCATATCATACAACCTTGTAGGATGAATGATTCCAAGCATCTAAGAGGCTCAAGTAATCACTCTTACAAGTGTCAATGGGAAAATAAGGCTGGACTGGCCTTGACCAAGCATAAGCTCTACTAGGATTACCGGTGTAAGTGGGGAAAATCACTTGCATATAGCGTTAAATTGGGAAGCGAGGACGATAAAATGCTAGATCATAGTCAATTCCTTTGGTCTTATAGGCATATATTGTAGATTCTTTTCAAATAAGTCCTATAGGAAGGTCTAGCAAGGGGCATCATGAACTATAGTGGAATTCTCACCATAGTCATTAAATGAATCGCAAGGTTTTTAATTAGGTTTATACAGAAACTTCTCTACCTTATCATCATCATCAATCTCCATAGTATCCTTATGGCTCCTTCGTCAAGCTGAGGTACTATAATAGTTGGTCTAATAAGTTCAAAATCATATCCACCAAGGGAAGAGGGATAGAGATTTAATAAAACTCATGATTTATCCTACCCCCGGGACCATCAGGGAATAATTCACCATAAAAAAATAATCCAGGGAAGCATTTGCGCCCCCTATAGATATACATAATTTACTCTTGGGTTCAAAGTAGATGCACAAGGGTGTTTGAATATAACATTCTTATTATTTTGAGAAGACATTTTTGTGCAGAGGAAAAGGAAGATGAAGAGACATGTAGCTCGGGTGAAAGACCAAAGGTTTATAGATTGGGATAAATATTTTCTTAACCCCAAAAGACATATCTATGTTGCACTTACCCCAGAGTAATGATGACTAAATGTGGAATGATGGCGTGAGAAGCTTAACATTACACTAATTCCTTTTTACCAAAAATCAATTAGTATGGGGTATATGTTACACGAAATTATCACGATCTAATGAGGTATTGCCACATGGGGTTACAACCTGGTTATAATAATCGAATTGGAATGCACCAGTTCAAAGTAATTGCAACCCGCATGGATGACACATGTCATGACTTTGGACATAACATCGAAAATAAAGGAAATGATCTATATAAGGGCATTAGTGAACATATAACGGAAGTAATTTGGATGGGTAGCCTCCCAGCAGTTATAAAACAGTGAGTTGCATGACAAGAAACTCTAAGAAGACAAAGTAAATAAGTATTCCCTCATAAAAAAACTGTGTTTACTCATGTTATCCTTTTTTCCTTTATTTTCTTTTCCTCTTATTTATTTTCAACTTTTCTTTTATTCGAAGTAGATTGTAACTTTCTTTATAGTTTATTAAAAGTTTCTCGCTTTACATTTTATTTGTTTTAATTTCTTGGTTTACATTTCATAATGTAGTTATTTACTTTATTGCATTAATATTTCTTTAATTCCAACGCTTTAATTTTATTTTAGTTTATGCAATTTACAGTTTCTTCTTCTGTTGTAGTTAATCGTAGTAATTTAGTACTCACATTAAAGTCTTCCCTAAGGGGAGCACGAATCTTCTTAATTGAAGCATCGAATGGTACACAATCGTCAGATTATCATAAGGCTAAGATATTATGATTAGAAAGACTATAACCTTGCCTGACATGCTCACGATTATATAAGATCCATTAACCAAGCCAAGTGAAAATTGCAAACAAAGTGAAATTAAATTTATAATATTTCTAATAATTTTTCACTAAGTAAATGCATAAGACGGTCTTTTATATATTTAGTTACGTTATGGGAATTTGGTTAGGACCCATAGGGCATAAGGGTCTTTTGGTTTGTTTTGTACTCCAAGTACAGTTTGGCAGTAGAAATATTGTGTATATTGTTATAAAGGTTCAAGTTTAATAAAAAGGGCAGTTGTGAGAGGGCCACTATAGAGACCATAGCAAAAAATAAGGGGCACATAGGTTTTTGTTATAAGCAGGGCGGTAGATCTTTTATTATTTCATCAAGACGATAGTGATCCAAACCAAAACCCTAAAACTCCATGAAAACCCAACTTCAAACCTCCATTTTTGGGCGTTAAGCTCAAAATTTAGGATTGCTTCAAGAGGCAAAGTCGGCCAAAATTCAAAGGAGAATAAGAATTCGACTTTAATTTATTTTATAGATTTCATCCTTATGCAAAAAATACTATACTTTTCCCCTTTAGTAATTGATGACTTAGGTGCTACCTAAATAATTATTATGGTTAATTAAAAGTTATTAGAAGTTTAATTAGGTTAAGATGAGCCTAACTAATTCCCTAATGTTATCAATTGATATTAAAACTTGTGAAATCTTTATATAATGAGAATGCCTAGGAAATAATTTTATGAATTAATTACTGTAATTATTATAAAGATGAGAAGAATTACACGTTAATTGGCTCAGAGTTGAATAATGTACCTCGTGAACTTTGAGAAATGAAATGTGAGTTATGAGGATGACTTATCCCCTAATATTTTAATATAAATTGACTATGCTTATCTTCGGATACTTTTAATAAAAAAAAATCTTATGGACCCCACTTGAAATGCGAATAAATTATTGATTTACTAATTTGTAAATTGAACCTTTAAAATTGGGTTAATTCGTATGTGAATTGGTAATAACAAATGTATGAGTTAAGACTATGGATTATAGGTATTAATCAAGGAGATTATTGTTTTCAACCCTATGTTGTTGATATTCGGATTTTGATTATTGAAGATATGTATGTCGTGAGTTGTTATTGTTACCATAAGACTTATACTTACTTAGTTATATTGTTGTCATTGGCTATTGACGGGATATTTGTGTTATTATGGAGAATTATGTTATTGGGATAACTGTTAAATCAAGGATTTGTGTGATTAGTTCATGATTCTTATTGTCGATGGGATTTTGGTTATTGCACGATGGTTGATGTTAACGACCTTTTTGTTGTTAAATAAGGGTGACTGTATGTTAATGGACGTATTGTAGATGAGGGAGTACATGTTGTTAGCTTCATAATGTTATTCTTGAGAGTGAGGACTCTTAGGTTCTTTATGTTGAGATTTGGGTAATGGCACATAGGATATGTACATGTAGAGTTTGAAATGAATGATATGGTATTTGAGGGTATTTATAGTAAAATGGAGAGTTGACTTGTGACTTGAATATTTTATTCTCTATCTATAAGGATTGTTAAGATGAATAATGTTAAGGAAGAGGTAAGGTTGTGGTAAATGAGGAATTTAAGAGTGAATCGAATGCTTGGGAGAGCGATGAATTTTTCTAAGAATTAGGTTTTGTAATGAGGTTATTTGGGAATCATAGAGTCAACTATAGTTTTCATGTGAGTGGTGTGTATTGGCTTGAATGGATTTAAGGTAATGTATGTATAAAAGGTTATGTTTAGGATTTGTTCACTCCCTAAAACTACATAATTAAGACAAGAGTTTATTGAGGGGAAATCATTATTTGGATTTCATTTATGAGATATCTCACACTATACTACAAATAGATTGCCATGGTCCATGAACTTAACTAGGTGGTCATGACCCAGTTTGGTGACCTGAGCCAAAAGCGTGTGACAAAGTCCATGACTAAGCAAAAGGGTGACATTAAATGGTTATGATCACGAAAATACATCGTGACCCTAGTGGTCACGCTCTTGGTCCATGAACACTTGCAACCAAATGGACGCCAAAACTCCCATCAAAGTGGGTAACGAACTTAAATCGCGATGATAGGTATGAGAAATGTAAGGGTTTTAGTTGAGATGTGTCACGATCACGGACCAATACCATTTTGAAATTATCGTTAGATATGGTCACGCTCCTAGGCCATGACCCCATGACGTGACCATATATTTTTTAACACGTCGCCAACCTAGTCACGGTCCTAGACCATGACTTAGTTCATGACGTGCAAAAAATACATAGTTACGTCCTAGGGTTATGTCCCAGGATCTTGACCATACCCTCTACATATAAACACTCCTAATTTGTTTTTCATTTCACGATCTCTCTCTCTCTCTCTCTCTAAACCATAACTCTCTAGCTCCGGCCACCGCGATAACACCTCTCTCTATAGCTCCATCCACTCTCTCTGTCACAAGTGTCTTTGAACACCCCTAATTACTTTTACATTTTGTTATATATAGGTGTATTATATGTGTTTTTGTGTATAAGTGTGTGTATAGGTGTATTCAGTGTGTGTATTAGTGTATGTATAGGTGTATTACATGTGTGTGTGCGTTTTGTTATTTGTGCGCATGAGTATGTGTATTTTGTTGTATGTATTTTTTTATACATACGTGCGTATGTATAAGTGTGTGTATCTCAAAATATACACATTTATGTGTGTGTATATTATTAAATGTGTGTGTATTTCAGGAATTACACATTTATGTTAGTGTATTTTTATATGTGTGTCAATTTTTGAAATTACATGCATGTGTACTCCAAAGGCTAGATATTAGTGGTAAACGACACGATAACACGATGACACAATACGAAATTGACCGAATAAATTGTATTTATGTTGTGAGTATGAATTAGTGGGTTAGAGAGAGGGTGAGAGATGGATTACACATATGCGCATATGTAAAACACACACATATAACATACACATGCACACATGTATAACACACACGTGCGTACATGTATAACGCACGCACACACACACACACACTCACATGTATAACGCACACACTCGCGCTCACGCACATGTGTAACAGACACACGCACATGTATAACACACACACACACACGTGTGCGCATGTATAACAAAACTATACACGCGTACATATATAACACACACACACACATATGTATAACACATACACACACGCACATGTAGAACATATACATATATACATGCATGTATAACACATACGCATATGAGTATATGTATAACTGATCGTAGGTGTTTTCTTTATTCAAGTAACTTTACTTATCTTTTCTTTTACGTAACATATTCTTATTACTACTTGGTTGACTGCTATAACTATGTATGTGTATAACGTGTATAATTCAATGTGTACGTATCTTTGGTTGACTGTTATAACACACGTATTTTCAAGGTGCTTTTTTTTACATAACACAAGCACACATATATAACATGCATATTTTGTGGATATATTGTAACTTTACGAACAATTTAAATTAAAAAAACTTAATTTTGACTTGTTGATATTGTGTGGGTTAGTAGTATGGATAATATTGTTAGATTGACTGTTAAGGTCGTGTTCACCCTCTCCTTAAATAGTTGTTGTTTGGGTAAATGCAAATTAGTGGAAGGAGTTGCACATTTAGTGGACATATACTAATTTTAGGATGAATTTAAATAAAATGAAATTAATTTTGACTTGCTGATATTGGTAGGGCGAATGTAAATTGGCAGAAGTATGCTTATTAGGATTAAATAAAATATGTAAAACTTGGATCATTTGAAAAAAATAACTAGTTAATGATTAATTAGAGACATTACTTGTAGGACTTATATTCACACTCTCATATATTTTTCTCTGGAAAAAGAAGTCACAATGATAATCATTGGTAATAAGAGTACTAGAGGTTGAAATTTGACCGCACTTATACATGTGTGCGCCATATAGAGGGTATCCTATTTACATGTATGTGAATAAGAAGATTGAACAATTTAACTACCTTGCAAATCGTGGAGTTCATATCTCGTAAGAGTACCCGTTCGATCGTATTATGTTTTCCCTACAAAAAAGATGGGATGAGGCAGTAGAGAATACATTTTGCCTACGTAAACTTGATGCCCTTACGTTACTTACACTATTAGAGAAGACAGAAAAAAACATTGACCGATTGTGGATACAACTATGTAAAGAGATAATTGACCAGGACCGTGACGTCTTATGATATATGCATGTTAAATTGAATCTTGTAAATAAGTTGAAGATGAAAAGATTTTGAGTTCCTGTAATGGACATTTATACATCAATCATAGATACATTTCCTCTTAGTTGGCCACGTGCAAAAATCCATAGATTTTTAAAAAGTAATATTGAGTGGAGATCAGACACATTGAACATATTTCAAAGACTTATTATGAAAATGTATATACATATATATAGTCGTGAACATGATTACTTAGTAATAAATATGATAGGATGATTAATTCATCACTTATTTTTTTTATTGTATGTAATGTTGAATACAATGGAGGTAATGTACCAAATGATGATGGGACACGTCCTGGATTCTCATCTCTTGCACCCAAACCTATATTCTCACCACAACTGGGTAAACAATACCCTTATCCACCAAAGGTTCACTATACCACTCCATCTACAAGTAGGAAATAAATTCCTGCTAATCTAACACACTTACCCTTGCTTTTGACACCTCCTGAGCAAATGAGAAGAAGCCCATTGGGTTATCCCTTATCGAGAATAATCCTACCAACTATAAAAATAACACCTTGATCTTTAAATCCTAGTGTTCGTCACTCGGAAAAATGAATGTGGGACTTAGGACAACAGATGACTAGAAAACTATTGATCAAACCAATCAAGGATGAAATTTTTGAAACACTTGGCAATGGTTTTTGATTCCCCAACTATTCAAAGCAAAAGGTTTTTTCGGGTTTAAAAAAAATGAGATCTTGTAGAGGAAACTTCGATAAAGACATTCCCAAAGGGGGCATTGAACGTGGATATTTTGGCAGTGAAAGACAAAGTTCCTCCGAATGTTGAAATGTTGGTCGATCAATGGAACAACTTTTTTGAAAATGAGATGATGAACAAAAAGTTGGTCCAAAGGGAGAAAAATAAATAAAAAAGAGTGAAGAAAGTTACTGTCCACATGTCGGGATCTAAATCATATGAATATTTTAGGAGTGAAAGGGAAAAAGGAATCAGTATCGATATCAGTAAGACACCTAATTGGGATAATTTATACGTCCATGCCCGACGGGGTAAAGATAATAAATTCCCACCACATTTGGCTCCGACTCTGGTGAGTATGACAAGTTATTTATTTATATGTATACACGTCATATACAATAATGTTAAAATCATAAGATTAAATACAATTTCACACTACAGGAATCAATCGAAGTCGTTAGCATTTAGTTCTCTTCGACCCCTTATGATGCTATTGAAGATGATGCCCTTACCCGAACCTTTGTAAATGACAAAAGAGGTAGGAAGAAAAGTGCCGAATCACATATACTGAGAATCAAATTAAAACACATGACATATACTTGTTAAGTTGAATCTTGTCAATAAGTTGAAGAAGAAAGGATTTCGAGTTCATGTTACGGGCATTTATACATCAATCATAGATACACTTTCTCTTTGTTGGCCACGTGTAAAAATCCATAGAGTTTTAAAAAGTAATACCGAATGAATGGAGATCAAACACATTGAACATATTTTAAACTCTTATTACAAAAGGTATATACTTGTATATAGTCGTGAACATGATTACTAAGTCATAAACATGTTAATATAACGAAGTCGTTGCTTATTTTTTAATTGTAGGTAATGTCATATGACAATGGAGGTAACGTACCAAATGATGATGGGACACCTCTTAGATTCTCATCTCTTGTACCCCAACCTATATTCTCATCACAACTGAGTGAAGAATACCCTTCTCCACCAATGGTTCACACTACCACTCCATCTACAAGTAGGAAACAAATGTTTGCTAATTTAACACTTCCACCCCCACTTTTGACACGTCCCGAGCAAATGAGAAGAATCCCATTGGGTTATCCCTTGTTAGGAATAATCTTACTGGTAATAAAAATAACATCCAGATCTTTAAATCCCAGTGTTTTTCACTTGAAAAAATGAATATGGGAGCCAGGGCAACAGATAACTGGAACACAGTTGATCAAACCATAAATGATGACATTTTTGAACAACTTTGTAATAGTTTTTCATTCCCAACTGTTCAAAGCAAATGGTTTTTTCCCAGGTCGATGAAAAAATGATATCCTCTAGAGGAACCTTCGATAAAGACATTTTTGAAGGGGGCATCGTGCTTCGACATTTTGGCTATGAAAAATAAAGTCCCTCGGAATGTTAAAATGTTGGTCAATCAATGGAACAACTTTTAAAAAATAAAGCGATGGAAAAAAAGCTGGTCCAGACGGAGAAAAATAAATAAAATAGAGCGAAAAAAGTTAATGTCCATAGGCCGGGGTCTAAATCATATGAATATTGGAGGAGTGAATGGGAAGAAAGGACATAGGTCAGTCTAGATGTCAGTAAAACACCTAATTGGATAATTTGTATGTGCATGCTTGATGGGACAAAGATAATAAATTCCCACCACATTTTTCTTTGACTTTGGTGAGTATTACAAGTTATTTATTTATATATATACACGTTATATAAAATAATGTTAAAGTTATAAGACTAAATAAAATTTCACGCTACAGGAATCGATCGAAGTCATTAACATTCAGTTCACTTTGTCCCCTTATGATTGCATTGAAGACGATGCCATGACCCGAACTTTAGTAAATGACAAAATAGGTAGGAGGATACGTGTGAAATCACATATGCTGAAACTCAAATTAAAACACACTCCACCTATCCTACAAGATCTCTCTTCGGTGAGGAATCGCATCTCGAGCCAAGAGGCAAGTTAGTTCAAGACAGATGGGGATGTGAAAGGGGTTAAGAATAATTTGGAGTGTTGGCAGGTAAATTTGGTCTCCTTGCGTACTTATTTACTTAAGGTTTTAGACCCCATATGCCTACTAAAGTTTTCCCCTACCCTTCTTCTCAATTTTTTCCTATCCTCCGTCTTAAGGTTTTCCCTCTTAAACGCTGCCTCCTTCAACATATCCTTCCTAAATGCCTCCTCCTGTCATATTTACCTCCCAAATGCCTCCTCCTACCACAATACCTGTATCATCACCATCCATTCTTGGTGACTATGGAATGGGACTTGACCAATACTTGGATTATTGGCCCGTGCATACTCATTTCTTTAAATATCGGAACTCATGTTCATAATTTTCCTTTTCATTTAGGTGAGGCTTAAATAATGGTTGATAACATGTACACTGATTGTGGAGAAATGACTGTGCAAGTTGAGTGCGGAGAAGGGACCTTGCTAAAAAACTATCATAATTGTTTTATCACTTAGCTCGTTTATTTGTTGGTCAAGCCAAGGCCATGAACAATGTTTAATTTGAGAAAAAGTAGTAATATTTTTTTATTCAAGTTATTTTAAGTTTGTGGGTAATTTATTGATGATTTTAGTGTATGAAACATGAATTTAAGTTTAAGATATAGTGCTAACCTATTATGGGATTGTCCAACAAATATTGGAACTCGATTATTTAGATTTCACAGAAATCATATTTTATTATGACGGGGTGATGGTGGAGGACACTAAGAATGCTCGTAAAGTTGATTCTGACTGAAAAATTATCATGGTATATTTATCTAAGAGGAAGAGTAAAGATCTCTTAGTCGACGAGCCTTTTATTTGTGCCTTTCATAATGTAAAAAAGGTATTCTACACAAAGTGCATAAACGACGACAATTGATATGTTATAATGAATGCACCAAAGGGTATGACTACTTAAGTAGGTACATTAAAAGCTCCTAAAGAGTTCCAGTATGCTATTCATGACAATCCTAATATAAAAGATCTTTTAGTTGATTTAGAGGAAGATTGAGTATTAAAATATTATTTTACCCATGAAAATCCTATTTGTATCCTACTATTATATTGTCCCTTGACATTCCTATGTGATCCAAGTTGTATCCTATTATAATATTGGCAGTTTAGTTTGATTTATGAATGTTTAGTTTGAATTATGAATGTTTAGTATAATTTGTGAATAAATAGAACGGCGCCGTGCTTTACTTTGATATGTCAACTTTGTGGTTCAATATTGCTTAATTATATATAAATTGTCAACTCTAATGTAACTCGTTGGAACTAACCACGTAGTCACAAGACTATCGTTTGAGAATATGATGATAATTTTAAAATATAAAGACTTAGGCTTAAAAATATTCCATTTAAGGGCAAAAATCCAAAATAGCCCCAAATGGCTCAGTAAGTGACAAAAACACTTCTTACGAGACCATTGTAACTTGTAAGAAATGATTGCATAGTCATGCGACTCCCGATTTGATAATATGACAAGACGTAGGCTTAAAAACATGTCGTTAGAGGGAAGAAAAAATCCAAAATAGCCCCCAAACGTCCTAGTAAGAGGCACGGACACCTCGCATGTGACCAATATAACTCGTAAGAACTGACCGCGTAGTCACGCGACCTTCGATTTGAGAATATGATTATAACCTGGAAATATATAGACTTAGGCATAAAAACATGTCATTAAATGCCAAAAACACCAAATAACTCCCAAATGGTTGCATAAGAGAGGTGAGCACATCGCAAGGGACCAATGTAACTCGTAGGATCTGAAGGCATAGTTACGAGACTCGCAGATTGAGAATATGAAGATAAGTAGCAAATATTTAGATTCAAAATTAAAAACATGTCTTCAGAGGACGAAAACCCAAAACAAACCCTAAACGACCCCTTAAGAGGCACAAACACCTCGCAAGGGACTAATGTAACTCATAGGAACTGACGATGTAGTCACAAAACTCCCGATTTGAGAATATGATGATAATTTCCAAATATCTATACTTAGACTTAAAAATATGTCGTTAAAGGAAAAAACACAAAACAACCCTTAAACGGTCTCGTAAGAGGCATGAACACCTCGTATGGGACCAATATAACTCGTAAGAACTGAACGCAAAGTCATGAGACTCTCAGTTTGAGAATATGATGATAATACTTAGGCTTAAAAATATGCCTTTTAAGGGAGAAAACCCCAAACAACCATCAAACGTCCTCGTAAATGGCATGAACATCTCGAACGGGACCATTTGACTTATAGGAAGTTACCACATAACCACGGGATTTCCAATTTGGTAATATGAAGAAAAATTGTAAATGTTTAGACTTAGGATTAGAAACATTCCACTAGAGGGGGAAAACCCAAAATAACCCCCAAACGACCCTATAAGAGACACAAACATCTTGCACGAAATTAATGTAACTCGTAAGAACAGACTGCGTAGTTAAGGGACTTCTCGATTTCAAAATATAATAATTTGGAAATATACAAACTTGTACTTAAAAACACACCTTAATGGGAGAAAACCCAAAATAACCCTAAAACAGCCCTATAAGAGATAACAAAACCTCGCACGAGATTAATATAACTCCTAAAAACTGACCACATAGCCACGAGACTCCCGGTTTGAGAATATGGAAATAATTTGAAAATATCTAGACTTAGGTTTAGAAATATGTCGTCAGATGATGAAAGCCCAAAACAACCCCCAAACAGCCCGGTAAGAGGCAAGAACACATCGCACGATTTGGTAACTCATAGGAACTGATTGCATAGTCATAGGAATCTCGATTTGGTAATATGACGATAATTTTCAAATATCCGGACTTAGGATTAAATACATGCCATTAAAGGGAAGAAACATAAAACAATCCCAAACTCAATTGAGGCACAAACACTTCGCACGGGATTGATGTTACTCGTTGAAACTCACCACGTGGTCACGAGACTCCAGGTTTGAGAATATTAAGATAATTTCCAAATATCTAAACTTAGGCTTAAAAATAGGTCGTTAGATGGTGAAAATCCAAAATAACCCCAAAACGGACTAGTAAGAGGCAGGAACACCTCGCATAGAAGCAATCGAACTTACAAGAACTGATCACATAGTCACAAGACTCTTGGTTTGAGAATATGATGATAGTTTTCAAATATCTGCACTTAGGATTAACAACATGTCGTTAAAGGGTGAAAATACAAAATAGTCCCCGAACCCATAAAAGGCACGAACACCTTGTACATGACCACTATAACTCATAGGTACTAACCGCGAAGTCACGGGACTCCCGATTTGAGAATATAATGATAATTTACATATCTCAAGACTTGGACTTAAAAACAAATTATTAAAGGGAGATAACCCAAAATAACCACCAAACAGCCTCATAGATGGAATGAACACCTCACACGGGACCAATGTAAGTTGTAGGTACTGACCGTGTAGTCACAGGACTTGCCCTTTTGGGTGTATGCCAATCATTTTCAAATATGTACTTAATCTTAGAAACATGCCATTAGAGGGAGAACCCTAAAACAACCACCAAACAACCTCGTAAGAGACACAAATATCTTATATGGGATCAATGTAACTCATAGGAACTGACCCCGTAGCTATAGGACTCTCGGTTTGAGAATATGAAGATAATTTGGAAATATCTAGACTTAGGCTTAAAAACACGCCGTTAAAGGTCGAAAACCCAAAAAAGGCCTAAATGGCCCCATAAGAGACACGAACACCTCGCACTAGACCAATGTAACTCGTAAAAACTAATTATGTAGTCACGGGACTTTCGATTTTAGAGTATGAAGATAATTTACAAATATCTAAGCTTAGGATTAAAACATTCCATTAGAGGGAGAAAATCCAAAATAGACCCCCAAACGTGACTGTACGTGGCACTAACACCTCGCATGGAACCAATGTAACTCCTAAGAACAAAACACATAGTCACGGGACCAATGTAACTCATATTATATTGGCCCTCGACAATCCTATTTGTATCTAAATTGAATCTTATTATAATATTGGCGTTATAGTTTGATTTATGAATGTTTATTTTGAATTATGAATGCTTTGTATGATTTATGAATTAACTAGGATGGCACGATTCTTTACTTTGAATTGTCAACTCCACGGTTACAATATTGCTTAATTGTATATGAATTGGTTGCTGAATATAGCTTTTTTTGTGGGTTGCCTAAAAATAATTTTCTTATTAAATGGATATGGTCATAGCCCAAATTCATGACCCCCAATTTTTTTAAAAGCAAATAAATTAATGGTCATGGTTTACCCTGACCATTTAAAAAAAAAAGTCGAGGGTCACAGATTTGGGACGTGACCCAATCTGAACATTGTACCACATATAGTCACAAATTATGGCTATGACCATGGAGTTAATAATGTCCCACTTTGGTCAAGGATTTGGGTTGTGACCATGCAGTCACGGACTAAGTTCCTATCCATAGGGCCAATATTATGTCACTAGAGAGACCCATTTATGGTGACAAATGAGGTCCATGGCCACTATTTTTGTTCACGACAAGTGTGGTCATAACCGAGGCCCATGACTCATGGCCCTGGTCACGATCGAGGCCCGTGACCATCTTTAGTACATAGTGTAGTGACATATATGGAGTCTAGAGAAGGTAGGAGTTACAAGTTTAGTATTAGTAAGTCTTATACAAAATTCTAGTGGTTAATTAATGAGTGATGGGAAAGTGGTTATTAAAATATGTGGTTTATGAGTAGAATTTAATTATGAATGATGATATGTTAAAGGAGCATGATAAGTAGGCAATTTGTCTACAAAGAACGAATTTCGCAGTCTTTTTCAAAGACTGGTTGTTTAAAGTTTGACCAATTAAGTTTCCTAGCTACAAGTCCCCATGGATCAAGTTTATTCACAAGAAGTTCCCTAGGACCAAGTTTGCTCGAAGCAAGTTCCCTAGTATCAAGTCTGTTTATAATCACACAAGGAGAGGTTTATTGGAGTACAGGTTTGTCAGAGAATGGTGTTTTGTACACATGTTTTTTGGTCCCACAAAACAAATTTCTCTACGAAGGGAAAAATATAGGGGGATTAAACAGAGTTTTAATGAGACTACAAAGGAATGTAAAGAGATAAGTGAGTTGGATCATGTGCTAGCCAGAGCAAAGACAAATAAAGCACATGGGAAGTTAGACCAAGAGCCGAGCTTAATTGAATAAAGCAAACTAGTGCAAATAATACCCAAGGGAGTTATTCTAAGAACCTTTGTAATGTGTTTTGATTTAAGTTATGTGTTTATGAGACACATTGTAATATTGGTGAGGTTGATCGGTATCCATGAGGGACCAAGTTTGGCAGGAGTTCGGAGAGATTTTATGTTCTATAGAACAACCTCACTTGGGGGACCTTTGAGGAAACTGGTTTAGAGGATTGAGGAGCGAAGCAACATTAAGGAGTGATTTAACCTCTTTAGATACACCAGGTAAAACACCAAAAAGCTCTAGAAAGCATAAAATCGAAGAAACATGTTACAACCAACCACAAGTCCCCTCGACCAAAAGTGTTCTTGAATGTCGAGGGGATGCCGACGTAGGGAAATATTATCCGACACAAAGGAATTTTTAGACATGGTTCCACATTGTGAAAATAAATAATAATTGTGTTGAGCAGTGCAATTGGTACTTTTCATTAAAGTATTATATTCGTCCATATTAGAACACGATTTTAGGTCACACCGAGTAGTTTTGTCCTCCACTAGAGGATTGACAGGGGACTAGAATGAACGTGCTACCCTAGTAAAAGGGGTTCAAGGTCCCACGAGGATGGGACATACCATATAAATAAATTAGGTTATTCCATAACAATAGGAGGAATAATACGAAAAAAAGAGATAATAGACACTAGGGAGGGAAACATAGAGACCTTTGGGAAACCAGAGCATTGATACTTCACCATTGACATCTTTACTCAAGATTTCTACCAAGAAGATATGCATAGATTGAGTTTTGACTGTTAATCCCTCATACCTAGTGTTTGAGCTACCTACATAGGGTGTATCCAAAATGCTTGTTTTTCTCTCCCTTTAACAAGTTTCTTTCAGTGATTCTAAACTGATAGTGTTTATTGCTTATTGTTTAAGTTATACAGGAGAGTTTGTGAGTTTACACTAAAAAGTTTGATTCATTTTAAAGGAGTTTATCGCCTCATTATTAATGACAACTTGTTTGGTAAATTATCATCATTATCAGAGGTTACGCCTCAATTTATATCTAATCACCCTAGCACCAAGAGAACTGCTATCTTAAATTTGGTGACTCCAATGGGGATGTATTGTTTTAATAAAATGGCTCAGGATAATGTTATACGTGCTATTAGAGTTTAAGAGATCCAATGGAGAGAGTAACGAGAAGAGAGGGAAAGCGAGGTTCCTAGAAATGGGGTTCCTCATATGGAGGTTTCCCCAGTTATAACTATTATAGAAGCTGCAATGGTAACGTAGGCTTTCACAAGCTTTATAATAAGGCCTTCCCAAATGGCTCATCTCATGGGGAAATTTATGCAGTTTTTATAAACGTCAACATCCATGATAGAATTTAGGGAAATAGTGGATCCCAACTCGTTTGTTAACCCCGTAGCACCTTCCGCAGTTCCTTCAAGTGGAAATCCTATCTCTTTGACCAGACCCTTTGGTCTTTCGGTAAGCAACCTTAGTTCCACAATTACACCTATCATTGGTACGCTTGTTACTACCAATATTACAACTATATTGTTCGACCAATGGCTATGATGGTGGGGGCAGCTACCACACTCTCTTTGACCATTAAAGTGATAAAGAAAGAGATATTGAAGATAATGGAAGCTTCCCTGCAAAGTGCTACTTTTAGTGACTCAATTTATGATGACTTTCGTACTCCTTATCCGGAGGAGTTTAACGATGAAGCATATCCCAAGGATTATATTTCCCCCATTTTTGACAAGTACACAGGGAAGGGAGAAATCTGAAGGAACACATTAAGAGATTTGTGGAGCATTTAGGTGCTCATTGCAAGGAAAAAAAGATAAATTTGAGGGATTTTTCTAAATCCCTTATGAATAAAGCCTACATGCGGTACTCACACTTAGCCCAAGGAGTGTGGACACATAGGATGACATGCATGTTTTGGTTATCCATAAGTTTTTTCTAGTTGAGGATGAGTTCACTATGACCAAGCATAGATGGGAGAGGTAATAACTAGGGGAGGATGTGGTGGCATATATACGAAGGTTTAGGGAGAAGTCTCTCGATGTGAGAGAAGAGGCCAAGGAATCGAAGTTACTCCAACTTTGTGAAAAAGGTTTGATCCTGGAGTATATTTGTCACTTAATAAATGAAACACGTGAAGGCACGTTTGCAACTTTCTTGAAGTCCGTGCAAAATATTTCTTTGGTTATCTGGCCAAACCCAATCATGATCAATTTATTATTTAAACCACGAACTAGGGTTAGAAGAGTCCAAGCGTTACGAGTGGATTACGTGGATGGAGGCGTTGAAGCTCGGAGGGGGTAAAAGAAAGACAACAAAAGGAAGTTTGAGAAAAAAAGGGAAGACCCTCCACTATTACCTTAAATAGTGGAGGAGGCTGTCAGCTGTTATAACACGATGCTATGTGATGGGATAGTTTATTCAGCAAGGATGCTGTGACACCCCGCCTAATTAAACATCGGGTGATCAGGCCTTTATTAAATTAAAACAGGTTTCTCAAATTGTTCATTCTTAGCATCACGGTCGAAAACTTTTTAATTACTAATCCCCTAAGTAAAATTAGACCGGTGCCAAATTTTATCTTTCTTAAAACAGAAAAATCAACCATGCGGAACAAAGTACAAATAATCATGTACTATAATTCAAACAACAAAGTAAAAGTACAACAGAACAAAAGTATTACCGAATAAACCATCGGCTAAAAATTCGAAACAACAATAGAATAACCACTAGTCTGAAACTAACATCTGAGACTAATACCGGACCACAAGTCCATACATAGAATAGTGTGAGATCCTCTACTAGATCTGAATGAGCGATATTGTCTAGTCAAAATCCTGTAAGCATCCACTGTGCTACAACTCCGAGTCTTTGGAATGGAATCATCATACATGGCGCCCCTGTGGCTGGACACCTAAAAGGTTTTGAAAATATTTTATAGCAAGAGTTAGTACTCAAAACATTTTGAAAATATTTAGCAAGCGTTTATCACAATATAAAATGCGGTTATTGATTACACATGTTAGGTTCTCGTACACTCTCTTGAGTTTACTCACCCCTCATCTCTTGTGCACACCTAACGTTCTACACTTAGCCTACCTAGCCATATCTTCCAAGCTATCTAGGACTAAGTAATCATCTGAACTTATCCATACTTAAGTTCCATTACCGCCCATGCAGTACGACCGTTTCACTAACATCTCGCGTATGTTAATTTATTCTCAGGTAACATTTCATCTATGCTATTTTTCAATACTTCTCATTTAGTTTCACTACTAAAATTTACTACAATTCTCACAATTGTTGACTTCCCACTTGTGTAATTAAGTTTCACTACTTAAATTAATAAATAGATTTTCTCTATCTAAAGGTGCATTTCGTAATTAAGTTTCACTACTTAACTTACCAGCTCAGTATGTATCTTTAAATACATAATATATATCAATCTACTAATACACAGAAGTAGAATATCATCAAGTATATATATTTCACACATAATATATACTAAATATCAGTCATTACTATTTTGCCCTTTTTATACACGTAAAGGACTCTTGGTTCGGAATGATTCATCGACCCCAAGTAAGAATTGGTTCGGAATGATACATCGACCCCAATTATTTATATACACACGTAAATGATTCTTGGTTCAGAATGACACATCGACCCCATGTGAGAGTTGGTTCGGAATTATCCATCGACCCAACTATTTTAAAAATATATATATATATACATATTCTGGTTCGGGACTCTTTCATCGCGACACCAGTTCAAGGTTTGGTTCGGCATTTCTCATCGACCCCAAACATATAGTAACTTTATGTTAGTTCGGAATGTCTCATCGACCCTAACATAATTAATTTAGGTATCATCTCTCGACCTAAAAGATCACATAATTCAGTAGGTACACGCCCGACCTATTAATTATATACGTACGTAATATTTTAATCTCATATATTAGCCGTACAACATTCGTTTTACGATTTATCTCATTAATCGCATTTATTTGAGTATTCACATAACTCTAAGGGTCCTAGTTACCCCTTACATATAATTTCAGTAGTTATTTCTTACCCTACTGGTCTATTACTTAAATTGAATTTACTTCGCCCCGTAACTCAATTTCCGAAGTCCCTGATACTCCACTAAATCGGATTATCCTCCTCGGTCCGTAATCCAAGCCCTACACCCAATGGCCTTATCGGACCTCAACAATATACCTATTGGTCTTATTCTCACTCCCATATAAGTATATTATAAACCCTAGGATACTCATTCATTCTCGAAAATCAACGAAGACTTAAACACGAAAAATTCGGGAAAACAGCTTGCGTCGATCGATCGAATGCTGGGTTCGATCGATCGACATAGTCGATCGATCTATAGTTCGAGATCGATCGATCGATCGAACAGGGACAGACGCAGTTTGTCTTCTTCGTTTAGATTTTTCATCCATTAACAAATCTTCAAACTCCATTATAGTCCACCAAACTTTGACCCAATGATCCTAACATATTTTCACATATACTAGGACAATTTCTAACGTGTCAAATACCTCAAAACTCCAATTCCTTTAAAGAAATAGTGAATTAAACCCAGAATTCCTTGAAACCCTAGTTATGGTGTTCTTCCCATATTTTCATTCAAAATCCAGATTTTATTCCGAAAAATCATCAAGTCTAATCTGAATATTAATCCTCTACATAAGGTAAATCATTCTACATGCGATTCCTATCCCAACATGTATAAATATCATCTTTCTCAAACCAAGATAATGATTTAAACAAAACTATTCAAAAACCCTACACATGGGTATTATAACTTTATAATTTTTGCAATAAAAAACTTGCCTTATGATCAGTAGGGTCTGATTTCGTGGTTGTTGTTGATGATTGATGATCTTCATCCTCCAATCCTTCTTCCCCAACAAGTTGATAGTGAAAATCTCCTTTGAATCCTTCCCAATTCTTCCTTTTGCCATGAGAATGGTTTCTCTTTTATCTCTAATGGCTATGGTGTGTTTTCATGGGTTTTCTAACCCTCACCCCTCTATCATACGGCTGATATAAAACTCTCAATTTCGTAGGTCTCCATACCCTCTTATGTTAAAAGGCCAAAACGCCCCCGAACGGTCTCGGTTTAGTCCAAAATTACCCCGGGACTCAACTAGTACCCCCGGGTATACTATTTTGACTAATTTGACCCTTCCGAACTCATCTGTGACCTCTAAATTATTATTTGAGTCACTTAAAAAATATTATTCGTTCTCACCCCAACACGGTCTACACGCGTTAAGTAACTATTTACCTACTCGCACTAAGTAAATATAATGAGGCAATATAAATCGGTATCTATCTCTTTTAAATAAAAATCTTTAAATTACTACTCTTACGTAATTTAAATTAAGCCATAATTTTCTCATTTAATTCTCCAATCTAATTAAATAGAATATTTGGAATATTCAGAAATACGGGGTATTACATACTTCCCCTCTTACAAAGGAATTTCGTCCTCGAAATTAGGATAAGGCTGGTATTAAGACTAAGGACCTTAACGTCATTGCATCCTATAATACCCAAATTCAAACCATAACATCCTAACGGTCGCCCCAAGTACATTCCTTGCTTCATTATAAATTCTTATCGCATGTTACCCATGCCGCATATATTATAATTATGTCTCACTACTTAATTTCTCCATTGATTTTCCCAATCCAACGTTAATTTTTGAAATTAAGTTTCTCCCTACTTAATTTACCCATTTGATGTATAACTCTCTATATATAGCATCCATGTGTCTACTATCACTCATGAGTAGAATATTATAATGTATATATTTCGCACACAATATATACTATAAGGAAATCGGTCCGGCAAAATCATCGGCCCCAATAATCCTATCACTTACATTGGTTCAGAAATCCCTCGACCCCAAGGTAAATGTAACGCATATGTTGGTTCAGACCTTCCGTCGATACCAATATTTATCATCGATTTGGTTCAGAAACATCATCGACCCCAAATCGATCCCTCATGTATTGGTCCGGAACATCATCGACCCCAATACAGAATTTAAGCACACTTATCATCGCACATAAGTAGAAAAATTTATAGGTATATATCTTACACATAACATATACTATAAACACTTATTTTATAATCACCCCCCTTCTGTAACACTTTTGGGGTTATTGGCTCGGAATCCCTCCTCGATCACTAATGGTGATTAATTATATTGTCTCAGAATCACATCTCGAGCACCAATGTATGTATGTATATCTCATCGCACATGAGTAGACAGTTTGTGAGCCATATATTTCACACTTCTTATATTCTAAAATGTCATACCCCAATAGGATGTCCTCATATCACGCGTTAAGGACTAAAAGTTCGAAATGTATCCTCGAACCACCACTCAAAGTACACATATGTTCATAATAGGTGTCCAAGAACCTAAACTTTATGTACGGATCATATAGGCACTCACACTACCTATAAATATGCTCATATAGGTATACATTCAACCTACGAATTTATCAGTGGGCTTCTCCAAAATTCCACTATCGTAAGGGCGTATTATCCTCCTTTCTCACTAACATTGAGTCGTAGGCAACACAATATACTCAAAATAATACTTAATCTCTATTCCTCCCTGACCATCTCTCACTGGGTGGAATTTTAGGATTTTCTCTTGATTCACAATCATGTAGGGCGGCACCGTGCACTCTCCCTTTTCAACTACATACTAATCCATCCCGGTCACCCCATTTCGCTACCCCAACGAAATGTTGGCTTAATTATGATGTTCACAACCCATCAATAATTTATAAGTCTGTCTCCTCATTCCATCATTGGAAATGTATGTTCACTACCACATTCCGGTTGCTCATTTCGAGTCCATCTCGCTCTATTAACTAGAGGTGTGTCTGGAGACAATCTCACTATGTTTCCCCTCAACATCTCTTCCCACATATCAACATTTTAGTAACGCGTAAGTCACTCTCAACACTCAGTTGAGTAGCACCTTATATCACTTCTTCACAACAGTTAGGCCTCCCAATTCAAGAGATAATTTTTGAACGGCTTCCCACCGACTTTCATCCGATAGGGTGTGCTGGATCTCTCAGCACATATAATCTTGGATCATCGTCTATCTCCCATGACATTCAACCCATTTCATCGATACGACTTGTCTCCTAATTCCCCCACCGGCGTACAAAATAATTTTCCGCATCCCTCTATCTCGGATGTCTAAGGAATCCAATTGATTAGGGCGCCCATACACCCTTTTCTCCATACATTTGCAAAAACATTGCAAGCGTCGTACCCGTAACATGTTTTTCCTCAACTCTATCCTTGTGTACATGTCGTGACTATAATCTTGCGGGTATTCTCCATCCCCTATAGACAAAAATCAAATCCTTGCCCATAAAGTCCCACTTATCCCTTCGTGGGGATGTAAGCCTTTCGTTGTTCCTCCACAACACTACCGACTTCACTGATGCCCTAGCATCTATCAACGTCTCTTCTCCTGACGTGCATAAAAATTCGGTCGTATTCCCTTTCGCAACCAAACTTAAACAAGGGACTTCTCCCCATGTATTCTTACTGAGCATTATCGGAACAACACATAGTCGAGATGCCCAAATTCTATTCCTCGACAATATGTGGAACCATACTCCAATATTTCTAAAGGAGTCAAGTGTCAACACGCTTATACTATCACTAAGTCCTTAACACTAATTACAACGGCGAGCTCGATCTCTCCGCTCAGCGATTATATGATATACCTTGGATCACATCATTAAGGTTCCTACACACTGGAATCAATCACTATGGGACATCCATAATCTCTGGAGTCTCCCACATTAATGGATAAGGATAGCTCGACCCTCCTTCAGGTGAGGCATCGTCATATACCCCATTCGCTCGAGGCTAAAACTCATATACTTCCTTGCCCATCGCTCTGGTAGTTCAAATGGTCCCCGGACATAACACGCTTGTCCTTACAGAAATGAAAAACTTATCGGAGTTATTATCCACTCAAATAACTTCGGGCAAGATCAACATGCGTGGTCTTACGTCCCACATAAGACATCTTTTCAAAAATTCCCTTACTCTAGGCCGCACCCACCGGTTTGGGTATTCTTCCACTCGGAACTTGGTAGCCTTAATTTTAACACTATCATCATGGTCCCCTTAGTTTCGCTGACCAAGGAACGTACTATTAGCCTTAACAGTCCCGACTTAGGATCGAATCAATGAATCCCTTAGTGGGTTTCCACTTATGGCTTGCACTAGCCCCATAACATTCAGTCTTACTCTTTGACTAAATCCTTAAACTCCCTTAGCTCCGCCCACCTTGGAGCATTTACCTCAGCCTTGTAAGAAGTAACATATTATCTTCATATACATAAGTCGACCTAGAAGAGTTTTACCAAAATTGTGAATTACAACTCGAGAGTCCATTCTCTCAAGGGCTCTTTTTCCTTTATACCTATCTCATCGGTACAAGTTCACTTCAATGAATAAATTTCTCTCTCACAATTGGCCTCTACCGGGCTTTCACGTGAGGGTTTAGATAGTCCCATTCCCTTCGCTCCTGAATCATCATTGGAGAACTTTGCGGTTAAACTATACGTAAGGTTCCTCTATTTATATACGGACCCTCGGTCCGAATGTAGTGACTGGTATCCCCGCCACGTTGCCTCAAAAATTTACTCAATTTTTTTTTTTTAATTCTGAGTATTTCTACTCCATCCTAAATGCCAAAACCTCTGGACATACTACTTCCATTGGTTAACATGCACAGTCACCATTTTATCACATTTTACGGCTCGTTCTCATCAAAATTTCTTCAGACCTACTCCCACTATCACAGCATTGGGCGGTCTAGATTAGCATCCCTCCTTGCCATCGCGATACTTGGAAAATGCATGCTATGCCTCAACAACCCTTGCAGCATCTACTTCCATTACCCAGTAGGAGTGACCTCAACAACGGTCATCTCTCCTATGATTACCATATTTGAACACTCCAGGCTTCATGCTGAGCTCCTCCCTCCTGCAATCCTTCCAACGCCAATGCTGGTTCTACCTCCCTGTTCGACGTACCATGCCCAATCGAACTCGTATATATAAAACTACATTTACAAAATAGCAGGAGGGCGTAAACTACGTACGTAGAGGAGTACAACAATCCTAAGATAGGGCTCTATATCAATCAAACGATACACTGAAAACGTAGTAAGCCGTACAGATGCTATGGGCACTAGAACCTGATGCTCTGATACCATCTGTGACAACCTGCCTAATTAAACATTGGGTGATCAGGCCTTTATTAAATTAAAACAGGTTTCTCAAATGGTTCATTCTTAGCATCACTGTCGAAAACTTTTTAATTACTAATCCCCTAAGTAAAATTAGACCGGTGCCAAATTTTATCTTTCTTAAAACAGAAAAATCAACCATGCGGAACAAAGTACAAATAATCATGTACTATAATTCAAACAACAAAGTAAAAGTACAACAGAACAAAAGTATTACCGAATAAACCATCAGCTAAAAATCCCAAATAACAATAGAATAACCACTAGTCTGAAACTAACATCTGAGACTAATACCGGACCACAAGTCCATACATAGAATAGTGTGAGATCCTGTACCAGATCTGAATGATAGATATTGTCTAATCAAAATCCTGTAAGCATCCACTGTGCTACAGCTCCGAGTCTCTGGAATGGAATCATCATACATGGCGCCCCTGTGGCTGGACACCTAAAAGGTTTTGAAAATATTTTATAGCAAGAGTTAGTACTCAAAACATTTTGAAAATATTTAGCAAGCGTTTATCACAATATAAAATGCGGTTATTGATTACACATGTTAGGTTCTCGTACACTCTCTTGAGTTTACTCACCCCTCATCTCTTGTGCACACCTAACGTTCTACACTTAGCCTACCTAGCCATATCTTCCAAGCTATCTAGGACTAAGTAATCATCTGAACTTATCCATACTTAAGTTCCATTACCGCCCATGCAGTACGACCGTTTCACTAACATCTCGCGTATGTTAATTTATTCTCAGGTAACATTTCATCTATGTTATTTTTCAATACTTCTCATTTAGTTTCACTACTAAAATTTACTACAATTCTCACAATTGTTGACTTCCCACTTGTGTAATTAAGTTTCACTACTTAAATTACTAAATAGATTTTCTCTATCTAAAGGTGTATTTCATAATTAAGTTTCACTACTTAACTTACCAGTTCAGTATGTATCTTTAAATACATAATATATATCAATCTATTAATACACAGAAGTAGAATATCATCAAGTATATATATTTCACACATAATATATACTAAATATCAGTCATTACTATTTTGCCCTTTTTATACACGTAAAGGACTCTTGGTTCGGAATGATTCATCGACCCCAAGTAAGAATTGGTTCGGAATGATACATCGACCCCAATTATTTATATACACATGTAAATGATTCTTGGTTCAGAATGACACATCGACCCCAAGTGAGAGTTGGTCCGGAATTATCCATCGACCCCAACTATTTTAAAAATATATATATATACACATATTCTGGTTCGGGACTCTTTCATCGCGACACCAGTTCACGATTTGGTTCGGCATTTCTCATCGACCCCAAACATATAGTAACTTTATGTTAGTTCGGAATGTCTCATCGACCCTAACATAATTAATTTAGGTATCATCTCTCGACCTAAAAGATCACATAATTCAGTAGGTACACGCCCGACCTATTAATTATATACGTATGTAATATTTTAATCTCATATATTAGCCATACAACATTCGTTTTACGATTTATCTTATTAATCGCATTTATTTGAGTATTCACATAACTCTAAGGGTTCTAGTTACCCCTTACATATAATTTTAGTAGTTATTGCTTACCCTACTGGTCTATTACTTAAATTGAATTTACTTCGCCCCGTAACTCAATTTCCGAAGTCCCCGATACTCCACTAAATCGGATTATTCTCCTCGATCCGTAATCCAAGCCCTACACCCAATGGCCTTATCGGACCTCAATAATATACCTATCGGTCTTATTCTCACTCCCATATAAGTATATTATAAACCCTAGGATATTCATTCCCGAAAATCAACGAAGACTTAAACACAAAAAATTCGAGAAAAACAGCTTGCGTCGATCGATCGACTGCTGGGTTCGATCGATCGACATAGTCGATCGATCGATAGTTCGAGATCGACCGATCGATCGAACAGGGACATACGCAGTTTGTCTTCTTCGTTAAGATTTTTCCTCCATTAACAAATCTTCAAACTCCATTATAGTCCACCAAACTTTGACCCAATGATCCTAACATATTTTCACATATACTAGGACAATTTCTAACATGTCAAATACCTCAAAACTCCAATTCCTTTAAAAAAATAGTGAATTAAACCCAGAATTCCTTAAAACCCTAGTTATGGTGTTCTTCCCATATTTTCATTCAAAATCCAGATTTTATTCCGAAAAATCATCAAGTCTAATCTGAATATTAATCCTCTACATAAGGTAAATCATTCTACATGCGATTCCTATCCCAACATGTATAAATATCATCTTTCTCAAACCAAGATAATGATTTAAATAAAACTATTCAAAAACCCTACACATGGGTATTATAACTTTATAATTTTTGCAATAAACAACTTGCCTTATGATCAGTAGGGTCTGATTTCGTGGTTGTTGTTGATGATTGATGATCTTCATCCTCCAATCCTTCTTCCCCAACAAGTTGATAGTGAAAATCTCCTTTGAATCATTCCCAATTCTTCCTTTTGCCATGAGAATGGTTTCTCTTTTATCTCTAATGGCTATGGTGTGTTTTCATGGGTTTTCTAACCTTAACCCCTTTATCATACGGCTGATATAAAACTCTCAATTTCGTAGGTCTCCATAATCTCTTATGTTAAAAGGCCAAAACGCCCCCGAACGGTCTCGGTTTAGTCCAAAATTACCCCGGGACTCAACTAGTACCCCCGGGTATACGATTTTGACTAATTTGACCCTTCTGAACTCATCTGTGACCTCTAAATTATTATTTGAGTCACTTAAAAAATATTATTCGTTCTCACCCTAACACGGTCTACACGCGTTAAGTAATTATTTACCTACTTGCACTAAGTAATGAGGCAATATAAACCGGTATCTATCTCTTTTAAATAAAACTCTTTAAATTACTACTCTTACGTAATTTAAATTAAGCCGTAATTTTCTCATTTAATTCTCCAATCTAATTAAATAGAATATTTGGAATATTCAGAAATACGGGGTATTACAGATGCTACCCGATATGCACCAGGAGCAAACATTCAAGCTGATACCAAATATTATCATGTACACTAACGTGTTTGCTACCTAAAAAACTCATGCTTTACATTGAGAAGAATTATTAACAAGAATTTGTTACCTGGAATAATGCAAATACCTCGAGAGAATGTCAACAACAACCCATTATCAGCTCATGGGGCAAACACGGTGGTGGCCAATAATAAGTAAGATGAGAAGATAGAGGGAAGAGTTTGAGGTAGCATTAGAAGATTGCATGGTGGGAATGGAAAATATAGTTATTACCTATGATGAGTTGAGTGCCAGAGATATGCGGGAAGTATACAACGTGGAAGGTCATATAGTTGAACCCAATTTGGAGTATCAAGCTCTATTAAAGTCTTCCAAATATGCGTGGTTCTTCGATCAAGGTGGGATGCCTCAGGAGAGAAGATTGAAGATCACTCAAGCAATATTGGACATCGCCATGAAGAATGCAATCCCTTCGTTGAGATGGAAGGGCCCAATGGCTTGACTGGTAAGAAGGTTTATGTCAGAGATGACTTTTTTGATGCCGCTAGAGCAGTTAGGTTCCCACACAATCAGTCGTTACATGTTACGATAAGCGTGAATGATGTAATCTTTTCCATAGCTTTAATGGATGGATGTTCCTCTATTAATATCATGCCCATTAGGGCATTTTATGTGGCATCTCAGAGGCAAGGTTGTTCATGATGTCATTAGCTATTTCTAGTAATGAAAACCAGACTTCAAAATCCATTGGTACATTAATGTAAGGATTGTTATGGGAAATCTCACATCATACATTTTCTATGTGATTGAGAGTGTTACGTCCTACCATCTTTTGATAGGAAGAGTGTAGACACATAAACATAGTTTTTTTTTGACGTATCATCATTGCACCAAAGCTAACGTGAAGGGAATAAAGATAATAATTTGGGCAACCAAGAGGCCTTTTACATTAGAGGAGGCGGATGTTATATTTAACACTAAGGTATTTGAGGATACGCGTATTTTAACACATCGTATGGAGGAAGTTAGAGTTCCAAAGATTAGAGAACAATTGGGATCTTTGAACAACCAAGATGATGAGATGATGGATGTGGGGCAGAGAATTGAGGAGGTATATGAGGTTATTCCTATACCTTAAACCATTTAAAAAAGCTAAGGGATAGAATGAGGCCAAGGATTGACCCGATAAAGCACGAGGTAAAACAGTAGTGTCCTCAAACATATTTTCTGGAATAAAACTGGAGGAAGCTAAGAGAGATACAAAGAGGAAGGTGGTTGCATCACCCAAATGCCAATAAAAGAATGTACATATGGAGGATGGAAGAGTGGTGTATTGCTTATGAAGGTGTGCACGGGTAGTCAAAAAAGCTAAAGAGGAAGTTGATTCAAAGTATGAGTGTTTCCTGGTGGATAATCAAGGGCAATGCCTTGTCATTGATAATTATAACATTCAAGAATTTATTGAATAAATGGAAGATGAAACATAATGTATAATTGATTGCCCAAAATCACTTGGCCAAGAGTTGTATTAGATTGATCTGGCTGAGTATGAAGAAGATCAAAGACCAATCTTCATTTCGAAGGACCTGGATGCTGAGAAAAATTGGGTGCTGATTGATCTCATTCGGGAGTAAATTTTTTTTTTTGCTTGGAAATACGGAGAGATAACGGGAATAGATCAAGAGGTGAGTTATCACATATTTAACTTGATGCCTTTAATAATACCAATAAACATGCAACTCGAACTTAAAATCCATAACTAGATCTCGAGATCGAAGAGTAAGTGAAACGGTTATTGGCAGTTGGATTCGTTAAGCCAATACAATATCCAATTTGGCTTTCTAACATTTTGCCAGTGGGGAAGAAAGACAAAAGGCAAATACGCATTTACACTGACTTTAGAGATCTTAACAGAGCTTTCCCAAAGGATGAGTTCCTTCTACCATTTGTTGACAGTCTGATAGATTCAACAGCAGGTCATGAAATATATAGCTTTATAGATGGGTATATGTAGGTTAAAACCAGATCAAGAGGGATTCAACTGACATAGAGAAAATGATATTTAGAACTTCGTTGGGTAATTTTATGTATAATTCCATGTCATTTGGTTCGAAAAATATAGGGGAAACTTATCAAAGAACGATGATGGCCAATTCTCATGACATTTTGGAGTTCTACGTGGATGATTTGGTCATTAAGTCAAGGAAGGAGGAATCACAATTGTTTGATCTGAGAAGAGTTTTCAACAGGTGTAGAAAATATAAACGAATATGGACCCACTCAAATGCACTTATGGGGTAATGAGTGGGATTTTTTTTGGTTTTATGGTGGATCAACAAAGAATACAGATGGATCAAGAAAAGTAGGGGTCTATGCTTAATATGCCTGGCCCAAGAATGTCAAAGGAGCTTAAGATATTCATCGAGAAAACTTCCTACCTGAGAAGATTTATCCCAGGTTTAGCTGATATTAATCATCATTTGATGGGTTTGCTGAGCAAAACTGTGAGTTTAAGTAGGAGGAACCCCATAAAGAAGATTTTAACAAGATGAATAAATTACTTTGTAACTCTATCTCAAATCTACCACAAGGTCCATCGATATTTTATTGGCATAAAAAATTGGTGGGCAAGAACGAACTATCTACTATCTGAGTAGAATCATCCACAACCTATAGGCAAGATACACTAATGTTGAGAGGCATTATCTGGCCTTGGTATTTGTTGCTAAAAAACTTTGAGACTGTATGATATCTTTCACTATTCATATTATGACAAGATGTGATCCCATTAAGTTTTTGTTGGCACGAATAATTATGATTCAGAGGGCAGTAAGGTGGTTCCTGTAAGGGGGTTCCTTATTCTTACAGAGTATAATCTAAAGTGTGTGGTCCCTCGCGTGATCAATAGTCAAGCTTACGCACATCTATTGGAAAATTTCCTTCTGGGATATATGATCCACATCATGATGACATTCCATACGATGATTTTTAAGAAAATTGTTTAAAGGCCAACCTTGAAGAGTGGATTATGGAATTTGATGGGTCATCCTCTAAAGTAAAGGGAGAGCAGGTGTCATCCTTACAAGAGGAAAAAAGGAAATTTATTTGACATTTAAGTTAGATTCCTATTGTTCCAATAATGAGGCAAAGTATGAAGCTTTAGTTTTAGGATTGCTAGAGGCTCTTAGAATAGGCACTTGTTCGCTCTGCATCAAAGGGGATTCTAACTTATTAGTCAAACAAGTGAATATATAATACAAATTGAAGCACCTCAACCTGGCACTTTATTGAATAATCATCCAGAGGTGGATTGGCCAGTTTCATTAAGTAAAAGTGGAAAGACATCCTAGAACAACGAACAATCATGCTGATGCCTATGTCACCATTGCATAAAATATAGCCATGAATGGCGAGTCAATAATTATGGTGCTCTAATGAAGAATAACTCCATCGATAGTGCTTGCAGTATTACCAATTGAAATTGATTCAGTCTCGAGAAGTAAAACACGAAAGCATTTTGAGTATGGAGAAGGAAGGATAGATCTTAGAGAGTTAGCACAATACTTCATTATGGCAGGGAGCTTATGCTACAGACATATCGGAGGATGGATGGCAAGGTGAATCAGCCTAGAGGAAGCAGAGAAGAACTTAAAAAAAACCCACAAGGAGCATTATGAGACCACTGAGATCCCACTTTATCAAAGAATTTAAAGAGAGGGATATTTTTGGACAATAATGAGAGAAGATGAAGCAATAATACAAAGAGAATGTTCTATGTATGAACTTTTCTTTCAAGTAGTCATGTCTATGTATAAACTTTTCTTTCAAGCAGTTGAGTGCAATTTTGTGGAAACCCATATAGATTGGAGATAACCTTATATTGATTTCATTAAAGATGAGGTTATTCCTACGGAGAATATTGAAGCCATGGGGATTAGAAAGAGAGCCCCAAGGTTCTACATTCAAGAGGATCATATTTATAGCAAATGGTACTTCAATAAACCTTTGAGGTGCATCACAAATGAGGAGGTAGAGGAAGTCCTTAAGCAAGCCCACGATCTAACTCATATTGGGGGAGCTAAACTGTATGATCAACTTATGACTGTGGGATACTATTGGCCAATCATGGAGAAAGATTTAGTTGAATTTATTCGAATGTGTAAGGCATGATAACTTTATGGAAATATGATCCATGATCCTTAGGTAGACCTTCATTCTTTGACAACTCCCTATCTGTTTCACACTTAGGCGTTTGATCTTGTGGGGGCAATCAATCCTCACATAAGGGGAAAATTTTGGATAATTCTGGCAACATGGTGTTTTATAAAGTGGGCAACGACAATATCCTTCAAGAGAGCAACAATAAACATAGTGTCTCAGTTCATCAAAAAGTACATGATTTGTCATTTTGGCATCCCTAAGGTTATCTTGTCTGATAATGGAGCTCCATTTATCAACAAGGAGGTCACCTTTCTCATAGAAAAATACTCTGTCATAATCACACCTCAACGGTAGCCTACCCTAAAGACAATGGTCAAGACTAATGAATAAAAAATACCTTCATCAATATATTGGCCAAGACGATGGAGGATTTTCCTAGAGCATAAGATGAAAAAATTCTATTAGTATAATGGGATTTTATAATGATTAAAAGGAAACTAACTAACTACACATCTTTCTCTTTGGTCTATGAAGGTGAAACAGTTTTTCCAATTGAGTTATAAGTTCCTTCGTCTAGATATGCCTTGCTAAGAAACATGTTCCCTCAAGATAGACACGTTGAATTATAATCATTGGACGAACACAGAGATGACACGAGGCAACACTTCCAGATGTAGATGAGAAACTCTCTAGGGCTAATGACAATTAATTAAGCCAATGAAGTTTTTAAAATGAGATTTGTTTCTAAAGGTAGCTATTTGACACATCAGAGGACTTTTATTACCCAAGTTTGAAGCCAATTAGGAGGGACCTTCTATTATTAAAGAAGCACATGACTCAGGTTACTGTTCAATCTTTAAGATAGAAGAGGATAAGCTTTTTAAGGTTAATAACAAGTGGTTGAAAGTTACCATGTTTAGAGATTATTACACTTTGTGATTTAAATCCCCTAGCTTTTGAGTTTCTTCATAAAATACTTTGAGAGTTTTTTAGAGATTATGAGCAGTCACATATATAATAGAGAAATCATGATTTATATTATAAATACAAGTGTTTAAAGTAAACAAATGAGCCAGAATGCACAAAAATGATAGTTGTCAACAATAAAAATATCTCCTTCTTTGTATTTCAAATTTAATGGAGTTACATTTTACATGGGGACTATCGCCGAGAAGTATAAGAAAGTGAAAATGCTCTTAGCCTATGTGGAACCATAGGTCCGGGGATGTGAAATAACCCACAGACAGTAGTAGCATCTTAGACAGAAAACGTTGATCCTCCAAGACATTACGAAGACTCGTTTAAACTTGGGATTTCTTCTCTAACCCAGTTTTGCGGTTGCTCATAGCCTTATCTAAGGCTTTTTAGCTGTCTTAACCTTATTATTCAGCTCCTCAATAAGGGGATCAAGCTCTTTCAACCTTTCCTTCTGAATAATCTGAGCCTCAACACTCTTCATATATAACTCGCATTGAGTCACCATGTGAACGTCCTTCAAGAGTTTCGAATGATTGATGAGCTAACTGAAGTTGAACCCATCCTTAAACAATTTCCTTAGATTGATCAGGTGTTGGTTGATTTTGTCTCTATCAAGATTAGACGGTGGAGTATTCACAATTTTTGCCATAATTATTGCCACACTTTGGATTCTATATCCCATGATTACTCGGTTGGACCCTAGGCATTCCAAAGCAAAAGTATCCAGGTGATGGAAAAAAAGTTGTTTGATCACCGTGTGATGGAAACCTGGAGTGAATGGGTACTGTTGAATCACCTATCCACAAAAACTTGAAGGCACAATTCTTAGTAAGGGAACCTCACACCCAAATTCACTATCAACTGGGAGTGAATTAGTCATGAAACCACGATCACTATCTGTAGAGGACTGAGTATGAGAAGGAATCCATTGAGAAATAATAACTGCTCAAGAGAGAACAACCTAAGGTAACTCAAATCTTACAACATGTTTCCTCGCTGCCTGTAAAGGGGCAACAAAAAAATAGTCAGCCACAAATCGGGGTATCCTTTCTACGTTACCAAAAAGGTAACTTAGGCAAAAAATCTTAGTAAAGAGTTTGTTAAGTCACCAAGCAGGTGTGAGATGTGAAACTAAAAATCATAGGAGAAATTTTATTAAATCGCCAAGCAGGTGAGTTTTGAAAAAAAATCTTTCAAAGAATTTGCTAAGTCACCAAGAATGTGTGAGATTTGAATTTGCTAAATGTGAGATTTTGAAAAAAAACTTAGCAAAATTTTGCTAATTTAGTTAGAAGGTGTAATATTTGAAACTTTCTTGCAAAGATATTAATAAGTTACTATGCAAGTTTATACTTTAAAACATTTTTAGAGGAACTTTGAATACACTTTAGAAGCTTGAACAACCACAGTTGGAGCTAAGGGAGTATTTGCATCCCTAGCTTCATCGATAAAAGTTTAAACAAAAGGATCTTCCTCTTGAGTAGGTGCATAAAATTAAGTTTCAATTAGCACGAGAGCCACGTGAGAAGAAGAATCTGATGATGAATCACCAACCTCAATGTTGGACGGGGCAACTTTCAATAGGGACAGAAGAACCTTATGGTTAGAAGTAGTTGGTTCATCTCGGGAGAGATGCATCAATAGGGAAAAAACAAAAAATAAACTTGTTAAGAGTTAGCAGGTGAAATTGCGAGAAAACAGTTATAAACAAGTTTAAGCCTTACCTCCTCAAAAGCCTCTTATGGAATCCAAGTCAATTGGCCTTATAATAGGGTAAGGAGGAAGAGAATCGTTCAATGAATGATAAATAGCCAGATAATGAACCTGGGTGATGACATATCACTTCAATTCATCAAATTTCAGTTTGAGGAGGCATAGTTAGAAGTTTTTAAGAAAAGAAGACAATTTACCTCTGAAATCTTGGATGGAGGAACCACAAGAGTGGGAGGATGATGAGTCAAAGGATATGTGGAGGAAGGAAGGGCAAGAGTTATTGATGCTTTAATAGAACTGACCGGGGTATCAATCATCCCATCTTTAAGCGATAATATGCATATTACCTCACTCACATGAGTGGATGAAGCATGACTTGAGTTTGTAATCCCAATCATCAATGAATGGCGAGCTTGAGCTGATTTGGGGGTAGGTTTATCGATGATGGTGCTTGGGGGTAATGGAGAATAACTAGGAGATGAAAATACTTAAAGAGTAAAGAGAAAAATATATAAATCATCAAAGGAAGCATGCAAACAAACAAACAAGATTGTACAATTTAATAAAGAGTTACCTCCTGAGTAGGAGAAACATGTAGCGTCGGTATAACCCAGGAGATAGTTTTGTGAAAGCACACATAAAATATAGGCAACTAACTCCATGGGGGAACCTTTACCTTCACCAAAATGTACCTCATGGATGTTACCTTTGTCCTTCTCATCCTTGGTGAGTTCTGGGGGAACCCGGTAGTAATATTTGATAAGTTAGGAGAAGATGGCTTTGTTAGAATCCCCAACGCATTCATCTAAGTTTGCTCAGGTCGTATCTTTATCGATATAAAATGATTCATCATTTCAATAAGAAGCACCATGGGGACCAATATAAAAAAACTCACAAACATATTTAAGTGTGATTTTGAATCCACACTAGGCTATAACGAAGGTATGGGAAACTAGATTCCAATGAAAAAATCAATTATTAAATGGTCGCATTGTGTTTATATAATGTGAAGTCCCCAAACCAGTAAGCATGAAGAAGACCCTCCTTTTTGAGGATGACAAAGTAAGTCTCATAGATGTACTTGGACCAAGAAGTAAAGACCTATAGAGAGCCTCTAGGTTCCTCGAAATCAATATGGGAATAGGGAAAGTCTCCACAGTGTAAAGTGAAACGAAAGGTCCTTTCGAGGTATAGGTATCCCCAGGATTCTTTTTCTTCTAATTTATCCCCCAATATCAGAGTATCGGCCTTAGTTTGTAGATGACCAAAAAATGATTTGCAGTTTTCCCTAAATTTATCATTCATCCCAAAGTAGGGAGCATGATGATATAATTATAACTGGGCTTGACGTGCTGCCATATCCACCTCTAAGACTTAGCTGAAAACATATAGTTGGTGTCTAGAGGAGGCCATTGATAATTATATGAGGGTTTACTAGAGGTAAGGATGTAAAAGTAGCACAAATGGAAAGGCATCGAGAAAAATATGGAGAAGATGGGATTTTGCGATGGTTTACAGGGAGTTTAGAAGGCAAACAACACTTTCTCTCTCTAACAAAATCTTGAACTTTGAAACTTTAATGGAAAAAATGGTGGAAAGAGTGAAGAAATGGTTAAACATTTTGTTTTAAACTAAAGGGACATAGCCGTTTGAGATACCCCGATGTTTGGTTTTCCCATGTGTGGGTATTTTAAAAACAATGATGACTTTAGCAAAACAAAGTTGGCAAAGATAACCTCAACTATCCATGTGGCATTATGGCAATAAATATATCAGATGATTACTCTTCAACATTAATTGATGGCACGAGCCAAAGAGGAGGAAACTTGTTTATAAAGAACGAATTTCGCGGTCTTTTTCAGAGATTAGTTGTTTAACTTTAGATAAACTAAGTTTCCAATCTACAAGTCCCCATGGATCAAGTTTGTTCATAAGGAAATCCCCAAACCAAATTTGCTCGAAGAAAGTTCCCATGAATCAATTTTGTTCGCAACCACGCAAGGAGAGGTTTATCGGGTTAAGGTGTTTTCTGCAGATATTGTTTTGTGCCAAAAAATAAAATTATTATGAAGGGGAAAAGGAATGTAAAGAGTTAAGTGAGTTGTCTCATGAGCTAGCGCAATCAAAGACAGAAGAAGCACAAAGGAAGCTGAAATAAAAGCACAACTCAATTGAATAAAGAAAACTGGTGCAAATGATAGAAGAAAACAATAAGGAAACCCTCCCAAGGAAATTTTTCGAAGAAAATTTGTAATACACTTTAATTTAAGTTATGTATTTATGATACACATTGTAATATTGGTGAGTTTTCTAGGTATCCACGAGGGACTAGGCCTGACAGCACCTGGGAGAGATTTTATGCTATATTGAACAATATCACTTGGGGAACCTTTAAGGGAACTAGTTTGGAGGATTAAGGATCAAGGAAATGTTAAGTTATTACTTAGCCTGTATAGATACAGAAGATAAAACACCAGCTAGCTAGAGAGAGAATAAAATCGAAGAAACATGTTGCGACCAATCAAAAGTCCCCTAAACCAAAAGTGTTCTTAAATGGCGAGGGGATGCTGACGTAGAGAAATATTATCTAACACAAAGTAATATTCCTTTTACACATGGTTCCATAGTTTTTTTAATTGAAAAAATTAGTTTATTTATAAATAGAGAGAATAACCCTCTCCAGGTGGCTCACAATAGGGAGAACTAGAAATTATCTTGGAACATCAAATATTTTTAAAAGTAGGAAAACTTGAAGTAACTATACTAATTGCTACCTTTATTTCTCTAGGGAGATAATCAAAATTTTGATATATTGATAAGAGTTGCTGAGAGGCCCCTTGTTTTGAGAGGAAAAGAGCTACCTTATGTCCTTCTTTTGAATAACAGGCGAGGTTGTAAGGAATCTTCTGAATGGAGTCTTGAATTTCTTTATCACTTGTTCTAATTTTCCAAGTAATCAATGAGGATGAAAAGGAGAGAATTTCAAACAGGGAATTAGGGTCTATCTCAACATCTATATTACAAAGATGCTTCTCAGAGTAGTAACTAAGACCTTCCTTAATTGCTTGAACTTGAACTTCTTGAATTGATCCAGCAGCTAAGAAATTTGAGGCTGCCCAAATGAGTCTTGCTTTGAAATCTCTAAAAGTCACTCCTGTTACCATGGTTGAATTATGGTCTCTACTTCCTAATATATTAAGTTTCAATCTCCCTCTAACTGGATTCTCCTAGAGATTTATCTTGTTGAGGCTTGAAGAGATATGTTCTTTTTTTTTATTCTAACAATAGTCAATGTTTTCTGATTAATATCCTTAGCACATCCTTTATAGTTGAAATTTTGAGATAGATATAAAATTCTAGTAATCAATTTCTGAACAATGAACCAAACTTCATAGAATTAGCCTCAAATAATGCCTTGTTTGTACTCAACCAAAGTTACCACAAAATACTAACTGGAATAACCTTATACCGCCACTTGTATAATTTTGAACTGCCTGATTGAAGCCCCACTGGATGATTGAACCATGAATTGAAGGTGACATTTGTCTGACATCCATTAAATTCTTGAAAATTCCCATATTTTTTTAGGCAATTAGACCTGTTATGAAGAGATTATTGAGATATTTAGAGCATTTAAAGCAATATTGACATATTAAAGCCAAGTTCACCCAACCTTTTGAGTTTGATCATCTACTGGAACATAAGTAGACAAGGCTTTCCAAACAAAGACTGACATGTTTGGATGAATATTAAGGTGCCAAATGAACTTTAAAGGCAAGGAAGATAGATTGTGACTTCTAATTTGATCATAAGCAGAAGTAAAATTAAAGCAGCCCCTGTTTGAAGGTTTCCACACTAGAATATCGTCAATCCATTCCGAGTTTAAATCCACAATCTCACAAGATGATTTAATTCTCTTAAAATCCATAGATCCATTTAAACCTTCCAAATTTTCATACTTTGAGTTCATAAATATTGAATAGAGACTTTTTCCTTCCTTAAAATTCTAGGCCAGCTTAATACTGGTAGCTTTTATGACTAAGTATAAGTTTTTGATACCTAATCCCCCTTCCTGTTTTGGAAAAGAAATTTTATCCCACTTATCCAATGAATTTTTTTACCATAGTCCTTGTTAACCCCCAAAAGAAAGAACAAAGTAATTTTTTAATTGACTTGATGATCAACTTTGGAGGATTTAAAGTAAAAAGTGAGTAAAGAGTCATGGATGAAAGGACTGACTATATTATGGTAAGTTTGCGTCCCATTGAAAGAAACTCAGACTTCTGGCTAAAAATCTTAAAGGTTATGGATTTAACAAGTGGCTCAAAGTAAATGGATTTTCTCTTACTTTTTAATAAAGGACATTCTAGGTGCCTTATAGGGCCACAGTAAAATTTAAAAAAAGTGACTTCTGCAATTATAGATCTTGAAGATATTGGACCTTTGTTACTGGTTGAGAAAATGCTCTTTTCTTTACTAATAATTTGGCATAATTTATTTGCATAGTTATCCAAAAACTTCATTAGGTTTTTTAAACTTCTCTTTAAACCTATAGTAAATATAATAATATAATCAACATAACTCACATGGCTTATTATTGGTCTACCCCTTGGATGAGAAAAATGACAAATCACTCCATTATACATTATCTCAATTAAACCTCTACTAGAAAACTGTAATACCCCGTATTTTTGTGGCATATAATTATGCAATTAATTAAATTAAATTGGGATAAATTAATTTAATATTAATCCAGATTTTAAATAAATATTTACTAGCGTGACGAGAGTTAGTAATTATTGGTAAGAATTATGTTGAATATTACTTAATGAGTAATGTAATATATGAGATTGAATTTATTAAAATTGTCGTGAGTGAATAATACGACAATTATTGAAATTAAGTCGAAAAGCGCGTGTGTCGTGTCGGGACTAAATTAATGGAATAAAAAGTGAATTAATTCTAAGTTTCCCGTATGGTCATTTAGAGTAAGACAATGTGTCCGGAAGGGTCGAGATAGTCAGAAAATTGTCCCTGGGGTTTTAGTTTGGGTCTTAGGACGTTTTTAGGCCTAACCGGTAACCCGGGAGGGAATTTTGGTAATTACCCATTTTAGGCCTTAATTAACGACGAAAATTGAGAGGTTATATCTAATTGAAAATAGAGTCCTTGAGGGTTAAAAATACTAGAGTTGCAGAGAGGCTAAAGAAGAGAGAAGAGAGAAGGCTTCCAAGGAGGAGAACCACCAACCCTACACCATTCTCACCAATTCCACCACCAACGCGTAGATCGAGGAACGAGGAGCTGGATCATACCCATCATCTTCTATAATCCAAACTTTCATTCTTGAGGCAAGTATCTAACTTGATGTTATTTAGTTGATAACACATCCATGCTAGTGTAGGAGATAATTATTTTATGTCTTCATGAAAGTTAAATGATGTTTGGGACATTTATATCGAATTTCTAACTAGAAACCACGTTAGGACAACCCTATTATTATATGTAGATGATTAACTACGAAATTGATGTTCAGTAGAGGTTAAATTCTGGAACAATTAGGAAGATATTAATGATGATGATAAAAATAGGGTTCTTGATGTATTAATTTGAATTGACCCTTTAATTGATTGCCATTGATGAATTCGTATACGTTTTATGTTAAAAATCATATATGTAGGATAAAATAACTTTTGGTTTGATTGTTTGGGAGTTTGGGTCGAATTAATAGAGGTTTTGAGGATTTAAATGGATGAAACCCGTAGATAAAGAATTGCAGAAACTGGGCCAACACCTGCTCGATCGATCAATCGATCGACTCAAGAATGTCGATCGATCGACTCCTCCTGGAAATGAAAACTTCTTCCTCTTTTAAATGTTAATCCAACCCAAATGTGTAAGGACCTTTAGACATAATTTAAATATCATAATGGGACTTGAGAAGGACCAGTAGGGTATAAGTAGGGTCCGGGTAAGATGACTTTATATGAGATTTAACTGTGGGATTTTGGGGGTATAAATTGAGTCGGAAATCGTGTGTATGTTAAATTAGGTCTGGTGATAATTAAGAAGGAATTAAACCAGTAGGGCAGTGAGTGTACACCTACTGATTTTATATTTATCAAGAAGATACACTTCGAGAGTCAAGAAGTAGTTAAGGACTTGCGGTAATTGAGAAAAAAAAGAATGAATTAATTATACATAGAACTCGGGCGTTATGTGCCACGCATGGTTCGAATATATTATGGGTCGTGGGCTTACCTAGATGAATAATGTGAATATATATATATGGGTGCATGTATATATATATATCTATATAATAAAGTATAAAACTTATGTATGTCATAAGATTCAACTATGACATCACAAGATGAATTATTTATGCTCTACCTAATTTATCCCTCCAAAATTTAAGTTCCCCCCTAAATAACACTCACAACTTATTTTCCCACTCTTCATAAGAATTCAAAAAAGGGGTAAAATGGTACTTTTACACTGCCACGGGAGATGTCCCCCAACAACCCTCCTGCCACAAGGCCAAACACATGTCTTTTTATTATGGACAATGGTCAAAGGGCTGTTTCGACCATTTCCATAACACGTTGGCTAAACATTGATAAGGTTACTGCTCTTTCTTGCTCTGGTCATGCTATTTGTAGATGCAAAAAAATCAAAAATTTAAAAAAAAATGCTCCAAATCGATCTCGGTTCTTGGAAAAGAACGGAATTAATTTACGTGAGACTGAAGAATTAGAACCCATTGAGTTGAATATTCAAAAACTTAATTCCAATCAAGTTTCGTCTATTGGCTGCCAAAATCAAAAGAGCTTTGTTCTGAGTATAACTGTTCAACAAGTGGATCAAAATCAGTCAATGGAATTGACTAAAATCCCCCAAAATCCGGCCAATGGTTGGGCTGAGATTTCTTCTCCAGAGATCCACGTGGATTAATATGCTGAAGATGTTTGTTGTGATCAGCTAAGATATTTGGTAAAGGAATTTCAAGCAGGTGTTTACCCATGGGAAGATTGGTACGCATGATGAAAGTTTAAATGGAGATTTCAGTTCTCTCTTCTCTCACGTGTACCCGAAATCTTCCATCCCTCTCAAACGGAGATATCAATGGAGATATCAGTTGAGAGAGAGAGAAAAATAAGAGGGTTTCATCCATCTCCCCAGTCGTTCATCTCAAACATAGACTATCTACGATTACTAGCAACAACACTCAGCAGGACCTCCCTACCTGAGTCCTTCATCCATCTCCCCAAATATCCAGTTCTGTCCCCTAAACGGTTTAAGTTCCGGGCAACGGCGACGACGAAGGCGATGGTTAGCGATGACTGAGAGAAGATCATTTCTCTATTTTAGAGGTATTTTTTCCTCTCTCTCTGCTGTTTGAACGGCGATGGCGACTGTTTGAACATTTTTTTGACTATATGGCTTTGTTGGTGTTCTTACATGAATACCCAAGAGAGAAACAGACCAATTTTTTTTATTCGAACAGCATATGAAACTCAAATAGATCTATAAACTCTCTCTCCAGTCGTTCGGTCACCAGGGACAACGCCGTCCAGCCATCATCCGACCACCGACTGTCCAACTCCGTCTGCACAAGTCAGGTAAGTTTTTTTTTTTCCATTTTTCCTGCTTTTTTATGACTTTTTTTTTTATTTGCTTTTCCTTTCATTTCAAGTATATATTAGATTATATTAATATCAATTTTATTTGCAATCTGATTAGTGAATTTTTATTGTAATTTGATTAGTGAATTTTTTTTCTTTAAGTGTCAAATTTATGCATTTAATCAATAAATTGACTATTTGATTTAAGAAGATATATTATCTGAAATGTTAGAATTTTGTGAAATTAATATTTTAAGTTGATTTGATGACTCACATTTATTTATGATTATAATTTAATTTTTAGACTTCATCGTTAATTAGTCTATTGATGATTCAGTTCGGTAATTGTAATCACTTAATGATTAAATTATTTATAAAATATGTAAATATTTTTATGATTATAATTTATTAATCAACTACTTTGTTCCTTTGTTAGGTTATAAATTTATCTTCCTTGAATGGAACCTCGCTTTGAGTATTGATCTAAACTCCGTGATGAATGAATTTGAATCATGAAAGACTCATATGACAAAATTTCAATAGATTTTTAGTAATTGATGAAAGAGAATATTTTACTGCGAATGAATATTATTATTGAACTAAGTTGAGTTAAATTGATGTTGTTTATATGAGGTTCAAGAAGGACTATTACTATTGTTGTTGTATTTTTTATTTCCTAAATATGGTGGATAGTCTAATAAAGAAAGTAAACTCTCCCCAAATTTTCTAAATATGTGTTGCAGAAAAAAGTTTGACTTTTAAGAATTATCAGCTTGCCTTCAGGCACGGGCTTACCCTAGTATATATATATTTGTATGTAATCATACCCGCGCTACTTGCTATCATGGAGGTTCCTCACCGGGATAGTCTTATCTCGATTGGACCTTTATGGGGGTTATTGACTTGTACCCTAGAACATAACATCATTGGTATAGGCTATTCGAGAGTGGAAGTCTGACGGTCCTAAGAGACGTGAGGATATGTACTGACCTCTTAGAGGCTTGGAATAATGCTTCGCCTCCATTATGTGTGTTTTGTGTTAATACAGCTTGAGAGTGATTCCGAACTAGTATTCCCCTTTGTACGAGAGATACTGGACTTGATAGTAGAGTATGCCAGCACCATAGATTTTATATGGGGTGCCGATTATTATATATATTATATGAGTGATAAATATATATACATATACTTGAGTATCCTCTACTGTGCTTGTGAGTAGATAAAATTGGATAATTGATATTAAGCAAACTAAGTGTTTAAAGTTGTATTGTGATGTACATAGCCGACTCGATAAATTCGTAAGAAAAGTTATCATATATAAATGTTAGTGATGCGATCACACGAATTAGGATTGGTAAGGGAAGAGTGGGTTAGTCTATTTAACTGGGTTAGCTTTATCTAGATTAATTCGGTAGTACGTAAGGCATGCACACTAGTTGAGATGTGAGAATTCTCAAGTGAGTGTCGAGGTACTAACATATATGTAATATGAGCTGGCAAGCATTTTATATACTTGCTAAATAATTTTAAAAGCTATTTTACACTCGGGCACTGAACCGTTTCCTGTCATCTCTTCTTTCTCTTGTATATATATATATATATATATATATATATATATATATATATATATATATATATATATATATATATATATATATGTATGTATTACAGGTGCCCAGCCACAGGGACGTCATGCTTAAATCTTTGGACTGTTGACGTGCTGCAGCTAGCGTGGGAGTTGCAGGTCTTTGCCGTAGATGACTTCATCCGTGTCTTCTCCGTCTTCCATTTAGTCCTTATTAGATAGGGCATGTGTCATCCATTTCCAGTGTTTATCTAGTTCAGAGAGATTTGTACTCTTTATTTATTTTAGTATTCCGTTTGAGTTGGGATTGCTTTTGAATATTACATTATCCTTCGATTTAGGATATTTTATTTGGATGATTAATCTAGCATGTTTATTTCATTTAGATGGTTTGGTTTTAATATTATTATCTGTGTTCATGAAAATTGATTCGTATATTAAATTATAACATTAGGACTTAATTTATAAAATTAAATATTTTGACACTTAGCTTAATTATTTATTAGGTGATTAATAAAGAAAAATTATTTTTCGACAGTGATGCTAAGAATGAACCAACAAGACACTTTGAGTTTATTTAATAAAGGACTAATCACCTGGTATTTAATTAGGCAGGTGTCATAGGTGGTATCAGAGCATCAGGTTCTAGAGTCCTTTAGAATCTATACGGCTTATTATACTTTCACCTTAGTGTCTTTTGATATAGAGCCCTATCTTTAGGATTGTTGTACTTTTATTTATGCGATTACGTCTTCAGCTTTTTGAGATTTAATAATAACTATGGACTAATAAAATTCTTTCTCGTCTTAGATGCCTCCTCGACGTGCACCACGATATAGACAGGTCCAACTAGAGCAGCCAACAGCTCAGGCTCAGGGAACAATGAACGCAACCGAGGTCGCCGCCATAGTTTCTCAGGCGGTGAATGAAGCTTTAGCGGTGGTTCAGTATGCCCCACCCCAGGTTCAATCTGTGGTACCTATTCCAACTCAGTTTCCCCCTTCATGGGAGAGAGTTAGGGATGCCTTTTAGAGGGCACATCCCCCAGAGTTCTCGGGCAATTTTGATATTGTCATTGCAAGCCAATAGAAGAAAGGCATCCCGAGGCATCTTCACATGTATGAGTGCACGGATATTCAGAGACAATTACTGGCTTCCTTCAAGCTAGTAGGGGCCGCTTTACAGTGGTGGGAGTCCACCACCACTTTGGAGGAGAGGGATATTATGACAATTCAAAGTTTATGGGTGCGGTTTGACCGCAAATACTTTCCTTTCACTGTGCAGACTGAGATGAGGCGAAAACTGTTGAATCTCAAGAAGGAAAGTATGACTATTGCGGGGAGTTCACGAGGTTGATTGCTATAGTACCAGGTGAGGTACCCACCAAAGAGAAAAAGATTCAGATGTTCATGAATGGTTTGACCTGGAGGATTCGCCAACACCTCTTGGGTAATTTATCATTGGGTACTTATACTGATGTACTCAACGCCGCCCTATTGCATTGCCAGGACCATCACTTCCACCAGCAGGGGAGCAAGCGAGTTGGAGAGTCCATCCACTAAGGCAGAACAGGAGGTAGTATTACCAGTAGGACACCGGCAGCTCAGGAGAAAGTCCGTCAGGGTGAGCAGAGTTCCTATCAAGGGGACCCTGTTAAGAGATTCTGATCTGGTGACTCTAGGTAAGGACATGGAGGATATAGATAGACCAACAAGGCTAGTCCAGTCAGTAGGGCTAGCAGGTCCAGCATCACTATCAGCAGGGCTAGTAGCGGTATCAATAAGGCCAACATGGTCAGTGGAGGGGTGATAACGGCCATCAGGGCTGACTATAGCAGGGACAAAGGGGAGGAAATTTCAGGGGCAGATGCTTTGGTTGTGGTAAGAATGGTCATAGACGTCAGGATTGCCTTGAGGGGGATAGGGCCCCGCAACAACAGGTTGGCCATCAAGAGCCACAGAGACTGATCTCCCAGTTCCCCTCCCAACACCACCTCAAATGTCAGCCTTACCATCCATCCCAATTGTCCCAGTTCAGTAGGTACAATTATAGTATGGACGTGTTTATAATGTCCACCAGGTAGCAGCACTGCAGACGTCACCCATAGTTGAGGGTAAGTTTTCTATCCATGGTACTATGGGGTGCATTTTATTTGACACTAGGGCTTCACATTGCTTCATAGCCACTAGTTTTGCACGGGCCATAGGGTTGTTAGACTCGACAGAGAGTATAGTGACATGTGCAGACTCACCGTTGGGTAATGGGTCATTAATTTTCTTTATATGCTGGGGAGTAGGTATAGAGATTAGGAGTCTGATTTTGCATATATATATGCTAGTCTTAGATATGCACGAGCATGATGCCATTATTGGCATGGATTGGCTTGCTTCTTATAGATCCATGATAGACTATTACAGTAGGAGTATTATTTTTTACTATTCCGAGTCAAGAGATGTTCCTGGTGGCAATGCCTCATCCTGAGGGAGGATCGTCCACCCATTTATATATTATAGAGGAGGAGACCTATAAGAAGATATTTATTCCCATTGTTCGTGAGTTTTCTGACGTGTTTCGGAGATACTGGGACTACCTCCTAGCCGAGAGATAGATTTCATTATAGATTTGATGTCGAACACTCGATCGAAAGCCCGTGCACCATATCGTATGGCTCCAGTTGATATGAGAGCTGCATGATCAGATTGTGCAGCTATTGGGACATGGCTTCATCCATAGGAGTCCCTCGCCTTTGGGTGCTCCCGTGTTATTTGTAATGAAAAGATATGGTTCATTGAGGTTGTGTGTGGACTATCGAGATTTGAACAAAGTCACGATAAGGAATAAGTATCCATTGCCCCGAATCGATGACTTGTTCGACCAGTTAAGAGGAGTGGCCTTCTTTTTAAAGACAGACTTAAGATCGGGATATCATTAGTTAAGTATTAGGGAGTAGGATGTGTCGAAGACTGCTTTCTTGATGCGATATGGATCCCACGAGTTCCGGGTTATGCCGTTTGGGCTAACTAATGCTCCAACCGTGTTCATGGACTTAATGAATAGGGTGTTGAGAGAGTTACTGGATCAATTTGTCATTGTCATAATAGATGACATTCTGATTTATTCCTAGACTGAGGAGAAGTAGGCCGAGCATTTGAGACGGGTTCATCAGAATCTGTGAGAGCATCAACTATATACTAAGTATGAGAAGTGCGAGTTTTGGCAACGAGAGGTCCAGTTCTTAGGGCATATTTTTCTGCCAGGGGGATTTCTGTGGATTCGGGAAAGGTGTCCACCATGAAGGAGTGGGGGTAGCCCACAACACCGTTAGAGATCCTTAGTTTTTGGGATTGGCAGGGTACTATAGGTGGTTCATTCGAGGATTCTCAAAAATAGCGGGTCCATTGACTAATCTGACTGGCAAGGGGGTACCGTACGTATGGGATGATGCTTGTAAGTTGGTTTTCAATGAGCTAAAGGATAAAATGACTTCGGCGCCAGTCCTTGCTTTACCCAGGCCAGGAGTAGAGTACCTGGTGTATACTTACGCTTCACTACGGGGACTTGGTGGAGTACTTCAGCAGGAGGAGCAGGCTATAGCTTATGCCTCCCGCGAGCTCAAGCCTCTGGGGAGGAATTACCCCACCCATGACTTGGAACTAGCAACGGTCGTATTTACCTTATGGATTTGGAGACACTACTTTTTGGGGGAGATATTTTGCCTGTTCACATACCACAAGTCACTGCAATACTTGTTCACTCATCGAGAGTTGAACATGCATTAGCGTAGGTGGCTAGAGTTTGTGAAGGATTACCAGTTTGAGATATAATACCACCCGGGGAAGGCTAACATAGTTGCTGAAGTGTTGAGTTGTAGGCCAGTAGGGGAGGTAGTGGATGTGTGGAAAGCGAAGTGGAAAGAGTTGGGACATCAGGAGGTAGTGGCCTGATCCTTTATGTCCATCATGACAGTCACACCAGAGATTGTTACGAGGGTGATCCAGGCCCAAGCAGATGATTTGTTTTGCTAGGATCAGATTGTACGGCTTCTAGCAGAGGGCGCGGAGTCCTACTCAGTGAATTCAGATGGGGGATTGGGATTTAATTGGACATTAGTGGTCCCGAAGGGGGAGGACTTAGGTCATGTAGTAATGACATAGTCGCATGGATCTTGATTTGCGGTGCATCTCAGAGGGGATAAGATGTACTAGGATATGAGGCGATAGTACTAGTGGAGTGGGGTGAAGAAGGACACTGCGGAGTTCGTGTCCAAGTGTGCCACCTATCAGCTGGTAAATGAGGACCATCAGAGACCGCCAAGGTTACTTCAGCCACTAGAGATCCCTGTGTGGAAATGGGAGAGAATTTCCATGGATTTCATCAGTGGGTTGCCTACATCATAGCGGGGTCACGATTCTATATGGGTAGTAGTGGATCGATTGATAAAGGTAACTCATTTTCTGCCAGTGCAGACAAACTATACTACGGGACAGTATGCCCAGTTATTTATTGCTGAGATAGTGAGGTTGCATGGGGAGCCCCTGGATATCGTGTCTCACAAAGACAAGATTTTTGTGTCACGCTTCTGGGAGAGATTTCAGGAGGCTATGGGTACCGAGTGGCAGTTGAGTACAACGTATCACCTGCAGACAGATGGGCATACCAAGCATACTAATTATATGCTGGAGGATATGCTATGCATGTGTGTCCTTGATTTTAGAAGGGGTTGGGAGCAATACCTTCCATTGGTTGAGTTAGCCTATAATAACTCCTACAAATTTACGATTGGCATGGCCCCATTTGAGGCATTGTACTTGGGCCAGAGGTGATCGAGGAGACGTAATTCGTGATTGAGTTGATCAGGAGTCTCATTCGGGTAGCCCAGGGCAGGCAGAAAAGCTACGCCGATGCAAAGCGGTTCTTAAGAGAGTTTATCGCGGGGGACCAAGTATTACTGCGAGTGTCTCCTATGAAAGGAGTTATGAGGTTTGGGAAGAAAGGGAAACTTGCTCCGAGGTACGTAAGACCATTTCCCATTATCGAGAGGCTCGGACCGATGGCATACAAGCTTGGGTTGTATTCATGATATGTTCCACATTTCATCGTTGAGGCGATATCTTCGGGATGATTTGGCCCACACTCATATTGCAATAGATGAGATTGATTTTTAGCCCAACAGTTCTTATAAGGAGAGACCACTGACTATCCTAGACCATAGTGAGAGGAGATTGAGGTAAAAGGTAATCCCACTTGTATGGGTCCAGTGGGAGCATCATAATGTAGAGTAGTCCACTTGGGAGCGCGAGGCAGATATGTGTGAAAAGTATCCGGAGTTGTTTTTACTAGCTATGCCTTATTTTTTGAATTTCGGGATGAAATTCCGTTATTAGGGGGGAAGTATGTGATACCCCGTATTTTTATAGAATTTAATTATGGGATTAATTAAATTAAATTGGGATAAATTAGTTTAATATTAATCCATATTTTAAATAAATATTTACTGGCGTGACGAGAGTTAGTAATTGTTGGTAAGAATTATGTGGAACATTACTTATTGAGTAATTTAATATATGAGATTGAATTTGTTAAAATTTTCGTGAGTGAATAATACGACAATTATAGAATTTAAGTCACGACGAACGTGTGTCGTGTCAGGAGTAAATTAATGGAATGAAAAGTGAATTAATCCTAAGTCACCTGTATGGTCATTTCGAGTACGCTAATGTGTCTAGAAGGATCAAGATAGTCAGAAAAGTGTACCTGGGGTTTAGTTTGGGTCTAGGGACGTTTTTATGCCTAACTGGCAGCTCGGGAGGGCATTTTGGTAATTACCCATTTTTGGCCTTAATTAATGACGAAAATTGAGAGGTTATATCTGATTGAAACTAGAGTCCTTTAGGGTTAGAAATACTGGAGTTGCAGAGAGGCTAAGGAAGAGAGAAGAGAGAAGAGAGAAGAGAGAAGGCTTACAAGGAGGAGAACCACCAACCCTACACCATTCTCATCAAATCCACCACCAATGCGTAGATCGGGGAACAAGGATCGGTTCATACCCATCATCTTCTACAATCCAGACTTCCATTATTGAGGCAAGTATCTAACTTGCTGTTCTTTAGTTGATAACACATCCATGCTAGTGTAGGATATAATTATTTTATGTTTTCATGAAAGTTAAATGATGTTTGGGAGATTTATATCGAATTTATGAGTAGAAACCATGTTAGGACAACCCTATTATTATATATAGATGATTAACTACGAAATTGATATTCAGTAGAGGTTAAATTATGGAAGAATTAGGAAGATATTGATGATGATGATAAAAATAGGGTTCTTGATGTATTAATTTGAATTAACCATTTAATTGATGGCCCTTGATGAATTCGTATACGTTTTACGTTAGAAATCGTATATGTAGGATAACACAACTTTTGGTTTGATTGTTTGGGAGTTTGGGGATAATTAATAGAGGTTTTGAGGATTTAAATGGATGAAACCCGTAGATAAAGAATTGCAGAAACTGGGCCAATACCTGCTCGATCAATCGATCGACTCAAGAATGTCGATCGATCGACTCGTCCTACAAATGGAAACTTCTTCCACTTTTAAATGTTAATCCAATCCCAATATGTAAGGATCTTTAGACATAATTGAAATATCATAATGGGACTTAAGAAGGACCAGTAGGGTAGAAGTAGGGTCCGGGTAAGACGACTTTATATGAGATTTAACCGTGGGATTTCGGGGGTACAAATTGAGTGGGAAATCGTGCGTATGTTAAATTAGATCTTGTGAGAATTAATAAGGACTTAGACCAGTAGGGTGGTGAGTGTACACCTACTGATTTTATATTTATCAAGAAGATACACTTTGAGAGTCGAGAAGTACTTAAGGATTTGCGATAATTGACAAAAAAAAATAATGACTTAATTATATGTAGAACTCGGGCGTTATGTGCCACGCATGGTTCGAATATATTATGGGTCGTGGGCGTACCTAGCTGAATAATATGAATATATATATATATATATATATATATATATATATATATATATATATATATATATATATATATTCTATATCTTTGTGTAGCCATACCCGCGCTACTTGCTATCACGGAGGTTCCGTGCCGGGACAATCATATCTCGCTTGGACCTTTATGGGGGATATTGACTTGTACCCTAGAACATAGCATCCTTGGTACTGGCTATCCGAGAATGGTAGTCAGACGGTCCTAAGAGACATGAGGGTATGTGCGGACCTCTTAGAGATATAAAACTATGCTTCACCTCCATTATGTGTGTTTTGTGTTAATACAGTTGGAGAGTGATTTCGAATTAGTATTCCCCTTTGTACGAGAGATACGGGGACTTGATAGCAGAGTATGCCATCATCATAGATTTTATGTGGGGTGACGATTAGTATATATATTATATGAGTGATAAATATATATACATATACCTAAGATTCCTATACTGTGCTTGTAAGTAGATAAAATTGAATAATTGATATTAAATAAACCAAGTGTTTAAAGCTATATTGTGATGTACATAGCCGACTCGATAAATTCGTAAGAAAAGTTATCATATATAAATGTTAGTGATGCAATCACACGAATTAGGATTGATAAGGGAAGAGTGGGTTAGACTAGTTAACTGAGTTAGCTTTATATAGATTAATTCGGTAGTACGTTAGGCATGCACACTAGTTGAGAGGTGAGAATTCTCAAGTGAGTGTCGAGGTACTAACATGTATGTATTATTAGCTAGTAAGCATTTTATATACTTGCTAAACAATTTTTAAAGATATTTTACACTCTGGAACTGACCTTTTTCCTATCATCTCGTCTTTCTCTTATATATATATATTACAGGTGCCCAGCCACAGGGGGGTCAGGCTTAGATCTTTGGACTGTTGACGTGGCACAGCTAGTGTGGGAGTTGCAGGTCTTTACAGTAGATGACTTCATCCTTGTCTTATCAGTCTTTCATTTAGTCCTTATTAGATAGGACATGTGTCGCCCATTTCCAGTTTTTATCTAGTTCAGAGAGATTTGTACTCTTTATTTATTTTAGTACTCTGTTTTAGTTAGGATTGCTTTTGAATATTACATTATCCTTCGATTTGGGATATTTTATTTGGATGATTAATCTAGCATGTTTATTTCGTTTGGATGGTTTGGTTTTAATATTATTATCCGTGTTCATGAAAATGGATTCGTATATTAAATTATAATATTAGGACTTAATTTATAAAATTAAATGTTTTGACACTTGGCTTAATTATTTATTAGGTGATTAATAAAGCAAAATTTCTTTTCGACAGTGATGCTAAGAATGAACCAACCGGTCACTTTGAGTTAATTTAATGAAGGACTGATCACCTGGTATTTAATTAGGCGGGGTGTCACAAAAACTCTGCTATAATGACAAAAAGGCTTGGGATATTGGTTCCCCTTGCCTTATACCCCTTAATGGTTTGAAAAATCCCATTGGCTATCAATTGATTATGACTGAAAACCAAGGTTGAGAATGCTATGTGATATCGATTATATATGGATTTGCAGATTTCTAATTTTAAACTTATTTAACTAGATGTCAATTTTAAATCCAAATTAATTAAACCCTAACACATGCATCTCACGAAATACTAATTGCTGACACACAGACTTCTAGAAAAAAACCCTTTTGGGTAAAACCTTTTATTCACTGTGAATAGGTAAATCACAATTTACATACACAATGAAATATACACTGAATATCTGCAGACACTCACATAGACCTCAGCCTAGAATCAGTTTTGGATCAACCATAGTGAACCCATAAGAACACGCAACCGTATCTTCAGCCAGGAACACCCGCAAGCATTCCCAATTACACCCAATCGTCAATCGTAGATTTACCCTCTCCACAAGAGAAACTTTAACAAGATCATAGTTGGGTTCCAAAACAATTCACTAAAATTTTGGGATTTTTGTGAATTGAAAAATAAAGTTTTAAACCCTAAATGAAGAAGACAAAATAATTCCGTAGTTTGCATTTTTTGTGTATCTGAAAAAGTCTGGTCTTCTTGAGAAAAAATGACTCATTTAATCAGGTATATATAACAAAATTGAGTCGGCGGGTTCTCTTGAACGAAAATAGGATGTCGCTCGAATGAGATGAGCTGTCGCTCGAACGAAGACATCGCACGACATTGTATTGTCACTTAACATACATTGTCTTGTCGCTCGAATGACCTTAACCTCAAAAAAACCTTTTAATAAAACTCCGCCTCAACACTTAGAAAAAAATTCTTTTGACGAAAAACAACACCCCATGTGATTAAAAACAGTTTAGAATAAATGTCCTAATACTTTCAATGAACCGTTGAGGGACTTAAACACAACCTTACCAAAATCTATTTTGTAGAGGCTTTTCTTTTGAAGAAAGTTGATATTCGGATCCGTCTTGATGCATGATTGAACTTGAATATTCAATAGTTGTAGCAGTATACGACATACTCTAATGTAAATAGGAGTATGTGAAATATGTCCTTACGAATCCCCCCATGTCTATGCCGGTATAAACTAAAAACCTCAGACTTATCAAATCAAATGTCTTATACAAATCTAATACCCTCCCATGAACCCAAAATTGAAAAGGTACTAAAAATGCAAGTCTTAAACTTTCTTCAAAATCTTCAACTTGAAATCTTCAAATCTCTACTTTTTCTTTGTCATCATCAGGGTATGCAAAATCACGATCCTTAATTTTTTTACCTACACACATGAGACAAGAAACAAATAACTTCATGATGTATCGAGTTTGAAATGAGATAAACTTAAATCAAAGCAAATATCAAATCTCAAATCTCCCATATAATTAAACTCCCCCATTAAATCATAATTCGTTCTCCCCCTTTTTATTTGTCCGAAATAGACAAGGAAAATAATAAGTAAAAATTAATCATGGAGTGTCACGACAAGCAAAGAAAATCAACTACGATCATCATGGTTAAACTTGAAAGCTTCCACAAACTATTTTTTCAAAAAAAAAAACAATTTACAAAAAAATTACACACCATGAATTTACACTAAGATAACCAAATCGTGGATACGGAATGAATGGGTGTGAACATATTCAATAGGTAAATCAACTAAAATATACATAACAAATGTGCATGATGAATATGTATACTCCTTAATGACTGAACTTCACAATCATCCTTAGGTGTAAAAATTGTTGCATTCAAATGACATTGACTTAATAAAATCAACAAATCGAAGTCTAAAATGATTTCCAAACCAATAACGTGTAAAACTATGTAACACTTTTTCAAGACTTTGTTAGAACGTGCAAACCCGTTGATTTATTTTCAGCTAAACTCCCTCAAATATATATTTCTTCTTTTTCAAGATCTTTTGAGGTTTCTATTTACTTTCTCAACTTACAGAAATCATTTTGGCCCTTTTTGGCATATGATTATTTTTATTGTCTTAATTTTTTCTCGGGCTCTTTTAAACGGTGGCTTTAATGATGAGTTAATTTTGTACTCTCGCAGCCCTTTCCCGTTAACACTCATTATTTTTTTATTTTTACATTTTAATCCTCACGGGCAACGATTCTTACATGCACTCTTTTATTGACAAGTTTTATCGCATTTGATTCATTTTAAAGACAGGATTGAGATGGAAACACTTCGATCAACATGTGATAGAAAAGTACAATAATAAAAAAAATCAGTGCAAGTGTGCATTAATAGAAATCATGAGTCAAATATGTAGAAAGTAATATCAAATCTCATCTTAATGACTCCAAACATTATAAAGCACATGGATGAAATGATGTCTCATCTCAAAACATTATCGAATAGTCACATGGATATGGAAAGATATTGTGACTTGATCATTATAAATGCCCATCCATAAACGGTTTAAACAAAATACAAAACTCATTTTGTCTATTTCCAAAAATTTTATCAAAATAAAATATTTTTGGCTTTTTCAAATTTTTCTCAAAAAAGAAAATCTTTTTGTATTTTACCAAATTTTTTCAAAACAAAATTCTTTTTGGTTTTTCAAAAAATATATCAAAATTGGAAATTATGAATACAAAAATGGTACACACTAGCAATAGTCATAAAATATCATCATGAAAATCATCCTATGCTAGCAAACAAGTGTGAATCTCAACCGTTAGGTGCGGTGGAGTTTTCCAAAGTAGTGACATCCTATTATAAACATCCATAAAGTCATGTGAAGTCTTGACCAAAACTTTTACTTGCTCGTGAATATGTGCAAACTCTCTCATGTAATAATCCGGAGCATCATGTGTGGGTGCGTGTGTGGAAAGACGTGGCAATAATCTATGCGACACATTGCCCAACTTAAAGCAAAATTCCTTAAGATGGCCTATCTTTTTGCAATGGGTGCAAACATACAAGGGCCTAGGAACATCTTTCTCAATACGTTTATGAAGCACTCTCCTTTTCGGAACGAGATGCCTAGGTGGGGTGGGTTGAGAGCCATACGGATCAATCACAAACTCGAGAACTGGCTCGGATGTAATGTGGGAAGTGGACGCACCGTCATGACTTATTCTTAATCTCTCAACATTACCCAAAGCTGGACTGAGGAGCATATTTCCAACCTTCTTAGATGTATCCTCTATAGTGACCTTTACCTCCCTAGCATGTTCAAGATCTTTCTCTAATTGTGAGATTGGGGTTATAAGTTCACTCTTATCCCCAACTAAGATGATCAACTGCTCACTCAAAGTAATCTTCACCTTCTCGATTTGACTTGCCAACACCTCAAATCCACTCAAACTCGCAATCTCTCTCTCCATATAAATCACCCCAAGACCCAACTCCTTATTCAACTTCTTTGTATTTAAGGTCTCGGCATACAAATCTCTAAACGTAATTTGAGCTCACGTTCACCTTCACTAGCGCACTCACTCTCACACTCGTTAGAAACACTCAAATCATCATCGGGGGTCTCACGTGCACAAGTATCCTCATCGTCGTGGGACAAACTATGTGTGCCCTCGTGACTAGCTAGAATGACAACAAACATCCCATGTGAAGATTCATCCCCGAAATCCTTCACCTCTTCCTCACTATCGCTAAGAGTGGATAGCATGGCAACTTTCTTGACCTTTCTCTTTAGCCTAGTGGGACACTCAAACACCTTATGCCCCTTAAACTCACATTCAAAACATCTCTCTTCTTCCTCATTCTCTTTCTCACCGCTCTCTTTTGCCTCATCTTTCTTTTTATTTTTTCCAAAATATCTTTTATTGGAAGAATTTTCTTTTGAAAATTTGTGAATTTTTTTAAATTTTTTGCAAGCATGGCCACATCATCAAAATTAAACTCTCCCTCAGACTCGTAATCGTAAAATCTCACTTTATTTTTCTTCTTTCTCTTGGACACTTCCTCACTCTTTCTATACTGGGCTTTAATGCTATCCCTCTATCCTTAGGTTTGATAGTGTCAGGAAACATGTCAATTTCATATGCCCGAAGGTCTCCTACCAGCTCTTCTAACATTAGATTGCTCAAATTTCCTAAGGAATTGAAAATAATCACTTTTGGGATAAAATGTTTAGGCAACGATCTCAAAATCTTTTTAACCACTCGTGCATCAGGAATGTGCTCACCAAAATTGAAACAAGTGTTGACAATGTCAGACAAACGTGCATAAAAGTCATCAAAACACTTAGATTCGAGCATGGTAATTATTTCAAATTGAGTAGTTAAATTTTGTAATTTAGACTCTTTGATCGCATTTGTGCCTTCATGGGTAAGTTATAAAATATCCCATGTTTCTTTTGACATGGGGCATGTCTTAATACATCGAAACTCGTCATGGGTGACGGATCCAGAATTTGCATTTATCCCACGAGAATTAAAAGTGATCCATTTAAATTCGTCCTCAGTCAAGTCAGTCATAAATTTAAGATTGGTGACATTATATGCGGTGATAGTGGGAGGAGTCCACCCTCTTTCACAAACTACCCAAACACACTCGTCGATTACTTTTAAATGCAATTTCCTACAGGCTTTCTTGTAGGCATAATTAGATCCGTCAAAAATTGGCAACCGATTATATAAGTTTTCATTTGGAAATATTGCGATTTTTCAAAAACAGATTTAAAAAAAATATTATCACAAAATTTTGCGAAAAATGGGATCACTCAGTAAATTAGAGAAATCCTCTCTAATACCAATTTGAACAATGTTGATATTCTGATTCCTCTTGATGCATGATTGAACTTGAACAAATCTTCGACTGTTGTAGCGGTATACGACATACTCTAATGTACATAGGACTATGTAAAATATGTCCTTACAAAGGTGAAGAGATGCATCTCTATATTATATCAATAAAAGTATCTAAAAATCCAAAAGCTCTTAATGATTTTTTTACGAAATGCTAAGAAGTCCTATCATAAGCCTTAGCCATGTCCACTTTGATAATGACATTACCTCCTGATGCTTTTCGTTTTACTAGGTGCACCATCTCCTGAGCCAAAAGGATGTTATCATGAATGCTTCCCCTTAAACAAAACCTGATTGGTTATTTGAGATTAGTGATGGAAGTATTGGACTAAGTCTTGAGTTTAAAATCCTTGAGATTACCTTATAACTAAAGTTACATCGACTTATTGGTCTAAAATCCTGGCAAAAGGTGGTTATATTAACATTAGGAATAAGGAAAATTTGAGATAAACTCCAAGACTTTGGGATATCTACTCCTACAAAGAAATCCTTTATTGAATTTATCAAATCCTTTTGGATAATCTCCCATCAAAACACATAGAAAAATCCATTGAATCCATCTGAGCCTACTGAGCTCTTTTGGTTTAGGTCTTTGATTGCCTTCAAGATATCTTCTTCTTTTGGAATTTCTAGAAAACATATATTTATTTCTTCAGTGATTATTTTTGGAATCACTTTCAAGATTTGTTTATCTTCTTGAATACCTGAAAGAATAAATTTGTAAAATAAGAAATGAAAGTGTTAGTATTGGTCTCTTTGGTCTCATGACATCTCCCATTATCTTCTTAGATTTTATGGATCCATAGCTTCCTTTTAGTGTGTGAGACTTGATCATGGTAAAACTTTGTGAGTATGTGACCATCTTTTAACCACTCACTCTTTGATTTTTGAAACCAATAGATCTCGTCCTAAACCCAAGCTGAATTAAGGGATGCTCTTGCTTTCGAGCAATTTTCCCTTTGTTCTCCACTTGAGTTGAATTACAGAGCAAGTTCTTCTTGAAGTAGCTTTTCTTATAATTGATTAATATCCTCAAATATATCTTTAAATTTATCCTTACTCCATCACTTCAGACAACACTTTAACCTTTTTAATTTGAAAGAAAATAATTATATATATCTCCCTAAGGCCGCCTCATCCCAAGATTCCATCACAACCTCTCTGAAACCATTATGCTGACCCCACATATTTTGGAATTTAAATGATTTAATCAATGACTCTTGAGAGTTAGGCATTGAAATAAGCAATGGACAATTATCTGAGCAAATTTTATTAATATGCTTAATTAAAGAGTTAAGGAAAGAATTAATCCAATTTGAATTAATCAATCCTCCCCAAAATAATAAAATCATTAGCCTCTTTTATCCAAGTGAATCTTGAAACAACAAAGCCCATGTCTTGCAAATAAAAATTTGCCAAATAAGCATTAAAATCTGCAGCTTCTCCCACTTCAGTATCTTTTCCTCCTTGTCTCTCTTCACTTGTGGAAGCTATGTTTAAATATCCTGCTACAATCAATGGAATATTATTAAATCTAGAAGTACATTGGTCTAAAGCTTACAATATGTCTCTTCTCTATAGCCTTAGATATTGGCATTGACTAAATTAATTCATATTTGCATTTGAAGTTTAGGATGATCTATTTTAATCAATAAGTTTTGGACTCTGTCATCAATCACCTCACTTGAAATTCCATGCCTCCACAAATGAAAGACAGTGAGACTTGCAAAACTTTTTCAACCTTTTTTTAGTATACTTGTTCCCTACTCCTCTTTAAACAAGGCCTTTGATAATTAGGACCTAGTTTCACAAATCTTTTTTGATTCCTTTACTTGCTGATCTTATCAATATTCTTTTTGTAATTGAATTTCTTTAATGAAAATGCTTGATTAACTTTCAAGGTTTGCTATATGCTTTTTTGAATTGTCAGGAATTTTCTTGTTCTTCTCTTATCTGGACCTGTGGTTGGAAGCTAGTTTTTCTGATAACAGCTTTGAGAAAAGAATGAGATGCTCTTATACTGCTTTTTGATGGTTGTTAACTGTCTCATTATCTAAATAGTAGCCCCTTCTTTGTGGTTCTATTATTTCTTCATTTTTCTCCACCTTATAATCTGAACTAAAATATTTCTCAACATCTTCTGAGTTCCTTTTCTTGGTATTAAGAGGATTTCAATGTCTAATTTTTCATTTGATTCTTTTTTCCATTCCCCTTCTTCCACCTGGTTGTCATCAGTTTTATATTGCTGGTGTTAACCTACTTGGCTATTAGTTTCTTTCATCCTTTGAAACTTGTAAATGCCTTCTACATTTCTTATATCAACACTGGATTCTTGAATTGGAGTTTCTTCTTGATCTTTCGTATCTTAAACTTTTAATGGTGCTTTTCCTGACGTTTCTTCTCTTACTTATTTCTTGTCCTTCTTATCTAGATTAATCTCTTTACCATGTTCCTTAATTCTTAGTATGTTTGTTGGTTCTTGGTATCCTCTCGATTTCTTGATTGGTCGTGCTTCTTGATTGCAACTTCTTTACCTTTCTTTTCATTCTTAAATATACAACGAAGTTCTTGATGTCCCATTGTACTACAGTGAGTGCAATAATCAGGGTAAGTTTCATATGTTATTGTTTGTCAAAAGCCAGAATCATCACACCCTATCCAAATTCTTTGTGGTTTTGACTTAAGGAGATTTATTTCAACACATACCCTTGCCACACTTGGTCTATTTATGTTGGCATTCAAGTTAGCTATTTTAAGAGGGAATCCTACCGCCTGAGCAATTAAGAATATAGACTTTTTTTGTAAATAAATGCATTGGTAAACAGGGGAGATTAATCCAAATGGGGACTATTGGGATTTCTTAATCTGTTATAAACCTTTGATTCCATTTAAAAGTCCACATTAGGCTTTTGCCTACAAACCATTGGTATTTCATCCATGATCTCATGAAGCCTTCTTCACAGTTCACTCTTATGAGAATGTGTTTATTATCAAGTAAACTAATTTGATATGCAGCCTTTAGTCCAAATGATTCAAAGTTTTTCCTAATGAAATCCATTTAAGGCTTACCCTGGGATAATTTCCAACTATTGCATGTTTATATGGGGAAGATAGATGATCCACCTCTTCATTGTTAAATAGTATTAATAGTTCTCCTTTATATTTCGAGAGGGGTTTGAAAGAGATTGCATGGGAAGGAGGTGATTCTTTAAGAACATTAGAAAAGTATTTTTTTGTAAGGATTCAAAGGATCAGGGGTTTAGGATCGAGGGATTTGGGTGATGGAGTTATGGGGTAAGGAGTTTGATATGCAACCCTAATTAGGGTTAGGTTCGGCTAGGGTTGAGAGAGGATAGAGAGATTAATTATTCATTGTTCCAAGTTATGAGAATAAACAATAATTATGTTGGGTAGTGTGATTGGTACTTCTTCACTAATGTATGCATTCCTTCCATGATGGAACATAATTTTAGGCCACACCGAACAGTTTTTTCCCTCAAAAGAGGATGGGAGTGGGGCCAGTATGGGCTTGTTACCCTAGTAAAAAGGGGTTTAAGTTTCCACGGGGATGGGACAGGCCATATGAATAGACTAGGTTATTCCATTGAGAGAGGAAGGACCATACAGATAAATAAGAGAGACAACAGACACCAGAGATGGAAATATATAGACTTTTAGGAAATCACCTTCACCTTTGGCATCTTTACTCAAGCTTCTACCAAGAAGATAGATATTGATTGAGTTTTGACCTTTATTCCCTCATACTTGGTGTTTGAGTTTCCTACATGGGGTGTATCTAGAGTTCTTGGTTTTCTCTCCAGGTAGTTGTCTCAAAAGTTTATTTACTATTTCTATACGGATAGTATTTATTGCTTATTATTTGAGTTATACACGAGAGTTTATGAGTTTACACTAAAGATTTGATTAATTTAAAAGGAGTTTATCCTCTCATTGTCAATAGCATCTTGTTTGATAAATTATCGCCATCATTAGAGGTTATGTAAAAGAAGTTAATTGTGAATGATGAGATGTTAAGGGAGGGGAATAATAATCAAGTGAATTTATTGTGTTTTTTTTATAGTAGATGACTGATGCTTAGAGTAAGGTGAAATAGTATATATGATGTTGGGTTTGTAGTTATTTGCTCTTGATTATTACTTAATCTAGACTAAAGTGTATCGGGGGGTTTCTTGTTTGGATTTTATTTATAAGATGTCCCACACATGAACTCCAGAGAAGGCTAGGAGTTAGGTGTTTAGGTGGTGTAAGATGTTTGTTGATTTTTAAGTAGGTTTTTAGGACATATATGATTATTATAGAGTCTTCACGACTATCTAACCTAGACAAAAATTTATCAAGGGGTTGTTTATTTGGATTTCATTTATGAGATGTCCCACACATGGATTTTAGTGGCGTTTGAAAGTTAAAAGTTCATGACGTTTAATTCTCATAGAAAGTTATATTGGGCATCTTTGTTGGTACTAAGTATAGTGTCAATTGGATATAAAATATTGTATGTGCAAGAGAACCTATATTGGTTGACTACTTTGGTGGTTATCAATGGTTTCACATTATTATCGGTGCAATTATAGTGTCGAGACCTAGGTTGTTTGTCAATAGTAACAATTTATATGGACTCAATTTACATTATGGATACGTGCGAGGTCGTGAGTGAGATCGACTGACTATGTTATGAGATTTAAAAATTTATATTGGTTAATATAGTCGTTGACATTCTTAGAACGGTACTTGTGGTATATTATGTGCTAAGCAAGGCCATGTGGGAGAATGTTATACTATAATTATGAAAATAACAAATATAAATTTGGGGTGCATTATGTGATGTTCAGGGCTGCAAGAGGGGCTGATTGATTAGAATGGAGTTAAGGAGATAAAGATGACATAAATGAGTCAAGAAAGTGGTAATTAGTTAATGTTTGTTTAAATGTGTTAATTTATAAAGGTTGAAGGTTTGGAATAGAAATAAAGTATGAAATTATGTAACTAATGGAAAGTGAAATAATCTAATTAACATATTATGAGAGTGAAAAGTGGATGAAAGGATTTTAATTATATTTTGAGGTGAACGTTATGTGATTATTGCATCAATTGTTAGAACAATAGTTGTTGAGGCCCATTGTTATAAATAGATGTTATTAGTGTTGGTTAATGATTAGAAAATTGTAAATGTTTCGACATTATGTGATTAGTTATTAAACCCTATTAATAGTTGGATATCTCTTTATACTCTTGCTGTTACATGAAACATTGATGAACTTCATCATTATTTTAATAGTTATTTCGGTTATATTATCTAGTGAACATTAAAAAATATTGTAAGTTTAAATTTCATTGTTATTTTAAAGACTCTACTATGATATTTATTTCATTTGGTACTTCTGGTTGGGTTAAGTTATACTATTTGGGAAACATAGCTAGTATTCTTATAATGCCCCCTCACCCATTGCATTAACAAACATCTCATATTAGTATTGAACTTCTAGGAGAGACTAGATCTTAGAGGGCAGGATGGAACTTTGGAGATTTATTTAAGTAAGTTGTAATTTCCTTTCTGTCGCGTATTTCATATGAGATAATCTTTAGATTGACGAGTTTATTGTGACTCCACAGTTATGCTTGGGATGTTATTTTAAGGATTTCATATAATGTTGGATTATTGGAAGATGTTCTAGTTGGTCTTTATACTGGGTGATTATTTATATTGTTGTTTCTTGCATTTTAAATTGTTGGAAAAGTTTAAAATTGTCTCATATTTATGTCACATGCTAAGAATGATATTTTAAATAATAGCAATTTTTATATTATAATATTTGAAATTGATCAACCCCGATATTTGTTACATTATATGTGCATGCAGTAAATTTTTACTAACTCGTCTCGAGGTGTGGTATATGTGCAAGTAATAGAGACCACGAGTACATAATAAAGACAAATCACGATTTCTTACCCTGACATGCAAATCTAGTCTCTAGGGGTTGGGTACTAGGTAGAAATTGATGTATAAGATGATATTTTTGATCTAGTTATTTAATTTGGATCATTTTGATTTATTTATTTTGAGTCATTTTTAGTTTTATCAAGGAATTGACAAAGGGGGAGATTTGTAAGAACAAAGTTCTCTTAATGTCATAATTTCGAGTAAACAAAATGTAGGTGAGATGTGTCATATTTATTGAATATATTTCACATGATTGGATACTACATAAACTATAAAACGATATGAAAAGATCCATCATACCAAAATATACTTCACATAATAGGTAGTACAAGTAAAAACTCTAATTTTTGAAATATAAAATAAAAGTAGCCTTGGGTGGAATTTTAAAAGACTGTGTAACATATTTTTTAAATTTTTTGAAGGAGTTTTAAAAGTTTTTTTTTCTAAGTGTTTATGTAACCTATGCATTTTTCGACACTAGGAAATGTCCTCAAAGGTTTTCCATGCTCAAGTGATTTTATAGGCTTAAAATAAAATGGGAGAAAAACCAACCAGCAACCGCCGCGAGGAGTCTATAACCTAGTTGCGAATCATAATGGCGCGGTTGTTCATGGTGAATTCATGTCTTTTCCTCCCCAGGTCGCGGGTTTAACAGGCAACCATATATGGTTGGTCCGCGGCTTTTGGTTTTAGTAGTCCCCTGGTTGGACTCACCCTATTGGATTTTGACCTGCGTTTTTAGTATCTTTAAAACTTATTTTTATGAATTTTATTATCACAAAATCTTAGAACCTTATCCCTAATGTCTATAAAAATAGATATTTATGGAGTTTTTGGGAGATCCCTTTTTAGTTTTCCTAAGAACCTTTTGTGAGCCTTCAAACCCCAAAGGGCACCCAATCATACTTCTAGGTATATTGGTTATTTTTTAATGATTAAAGAAAACCTTTATAACTAAATGAAAATTATTTTGGTGCTTTCTCTAATCAATTTCTTCCCATAAATTACTATTACTCAATTACTATTACTCTATGGATATTTTGGCTTTAGTTTTGATCAAAGCTTCCTAAGGTTACAAAGACTAGTGTACCGATTATCAAGGGTTAAGATCTGAGACACATTTGCAAAACTGGTGAACCAAAAGTTAAACTTGTGGTGGAGATACAAGTAGATGTATCCAGTCATAGATCAGTGGATACTAAGGCTCGAAGGTTGTGGTTGTCAATTCAAAACTGGAATGGAGATTGACATAGCTAGTACTACTGAGGTTGGAGGTTTAGAACGACAACAATTATCTGGATGTGTTCAAATTTGGGTGGTAAAATGTGTGTCCCCCTTTTGTAAATCATGTAAACATTTTGTATTAGTGGACTTGAGATTTAACGGTGAGTGTGCCGTTTTTACTAAAAGGTTTCCACGTTAAATATAGTGTCCTTTATGTGTGTAATTGCATTTATTTTTCACCTTTGTTATTTTACATCACTTTATACGTAATTTTGAATTAATCAATTAATTCGGTAAATTGTAAAATTTGACTTGATTAATTTAAATGGGAACAAATTAACTTGGAATTATTAATTTGGAGCATTTTTTATTTTAATTAATCCATATTGAATTAATAAATTGACTTAGATAAAAGTTTAATAGAAATTAAAAATAATTAATTTGAGAATAATTTAATTTATTTATGCTCCTCTTCTTTTGACAAAAGCCTTGTGTTACTCCAAATTTTGGGTGGGTAAAAACCATCATTTGACATGGAATTCTGATGGACTCCTATCTGCTTAATGTTCCACAAAATAGAATGGTGGAAGGAACTTGGAGAAAATAGGAAATAGGATAGGAAAGTTTGTGGATATAGACTGGAGCCAAGATGGAATAGGATAGGGATGTTTTCTTTTCATTAGGTTTGAAACGGATATTCAGAAACCTATTTTTAGAAGCTTGACACAGGACATAATTGGGAAGGAGTCCTTACAGGTCTGTTTTTAATTCAAGAAGAATCTATCTTTTGTTACTTTTGGGTGTGTCTTGAACATGGAGAGAAGGAGTATGAAGAAACCTATCAGTTGGAAGAGTGTTTGACTATGCATTTATATTATGGAAGTTAGTTTAGGGTAACTTACGAGAAAAGAAGAGGGAATAAATGACCAGAAAAAGGAGTAAATAGTTCCATGAAATGCTAGAGGTCTGTATCCCGGTGATCAAAGGGATGATGGAATATCAGAAAAGTGGGAATCTAAAAAAAATGCAAGTATTCAAAATTTGAAAACTCCCTCTAAGCGAACAACTATTGACATGGATTACAATGAGAAGGAATTAATTGGAATCTAAGCGGTTGACATGGTGAGGAATCATTAGTGGGATCCATATAAAGGGGAACTTAATATGTATGCAAGTAAAAAAATATTCTATACAACTTCTCTTCCCGACAACCCGATATTTCACATCACCTTGACCTAATTTATGGCCTTAACAACTGTTGACACTGATCGAAATCCCATCACCATCATATATATATCAATACCTTTGACATCTCAAAACTTAAAAATTCCACCTTGATATTAAAATCATCCATATATGCAAGTAGGTCCCTTAATGGATAATGTCTGACCCAGATCAGATTTGAATCCGATTCATTTACTCAGATTTAAATCATATTTTAAAATTCAATTACCTGATTGTTTGATTATTAAATGGGTTGGATATGGATCTAGTTTAATTCGATCCATTAAGGACCCGATCCGATTAAATATAACATATGTAAATTTATATATTTATTAATACATTTATCTCTCTCTCTCTCTCTCTCTATATATATATATATATATCAAAGTAATATATGTTTTACTTAATCATACATTATGAGAAAATATAAAATATTTTAATTTAAGATTAAGAAATAAAGAATTGGGATGAAATAAAAATTAAAAATAAATGCGTATATATGGCCAAATCCGGATTCAAACCCGATATGATCTTAAACGGATTCGGATTTGGATCCAATATTCTAGATTCGATTAAAACCCGATCCGATTAAGTTTTTGCTAAACAAATCTGTATCACCTTAGATTCAGACCGGACTCAACCCATTGACACCCCTATATACAAGTTCAACCGTCAACCTTCAGTAAAAGGAATGGATTAGGATATCCCATGTGATTATGAAACCACTGCCCATAGAATTCCCTAATCCCATATCGTTGACCCATAACAAACCACTTAGGCCTCGTTTGATGCGCCGTATAAGGGAGCGATAGGATATGATAAGAATTGGATTTGATAGGATAAAGATGGGTCGAATGAGACTTATTCCAACACTGCGTTTGGAGCATTTTTGCATAAGAAGATGGAATGGAATATAATAATACAATCATGTGTTTGAAATTCTCCGGATAGTATTAATTTGTCTCTGGTTTTCCAAAAATACCCTTATTTTGTATTTAATAATAAAAAAATACACTGTTATCACATTTTTTTAACCCAATAACCACGTGGGATGTTAAAAAAATTTATGAGATGATAATAATGAGATGGACATATGTATTTGTATTTATAATTTGTACACAGTCAACCACTAGTAATCATGCGCACACATACAAAAATTATGTGCACACAAACCAACCGCCGAAAATAATGAGGTAGTAAAACTAGTTGTCTACTATCTTCTCTTTCAATTCAAAACAAGCCAGCTGCCAAAAAATTGCTTGAAGCCAGAACTGGGTAACATCAATTTTACCCAAAAATAGCCCTTAGAAACATACGAAAACAAAAAATTGAATTGTATATAACTTTCAACTTGTCTAGCAGGTGGTTTAATAAACTAAAAAAATATTTGTAACAAAATATTAGCGATGGGTTAACAACACATAACATTTAACTTGTCCAACAGGTGGGTTAACATAATATTTGCATCGATTTAAACCAAAATAGTAGATCATGATAAAACAACAACCATAAAAGATAAAAAAAAGACTGCTATCTAATATTTGAGATAACGCAAGTTGACTGAATTTCTTTCAACTTAATAAGGGAAGGGTAGTAATTCCAATCAAATCTTGACATCGGATAATTTTATACCACCATGGAGGTGGTATTTTTTTATCCCACTCTTGTGGTTTAAGGAGATCACTTGGAATAACTTATCCTATATCATATCTCATCCTAAACTACATCAAATACTGGATAGTATAATTTTGTCCAATACGACTCTCTTATATGGCGCATCAAATGTGTCCTTATATCATAAACCAACCCATCATTAGCCCCAAAATAAGAAACTTGCCAAAGCCTTTGTACCTTAAACAACTAAATTTTAAACACCTAAACATAATTCCCACCAAACCTTTTGCATGGAAGTTAGATTAATAATATTATTTTGTTACACATTGAACACCAATCTCTTAATAGTCAGAAAAAAATGGAACGGTCTGACAAGAGAAGTTAATAAGTTTCACAAGGAAGATATTGAAATGATTAGGGGGAAATAAGAAGGGGTACAAAGGGGGATAATGAGAATGTGGATGGACACAAGGTAAAGTATCAACAAAATGATAGGGATGGAGAAATAATTGTGATTGGGTTAAATTCTTACCAAGACCAGTGTTGAGCTATTGTTGGAATTATTGGGGGTTAGGGAACCCCTCTTCAACTCATTACCTGAATGATCTTACATGCATGAAAAAACCTCAAGTTTTATTCCTCGTTGATATAAATTTGTGGGGCAAAGGGATGGAAAAATAAAGGTTTTAATGAATTTTAAAAATAGTTCATTTGTGTATAGTTAAAACTGACCAGGAGTCTTGGAAATGTTATAGAAGGGAGAGATGGATTAATAAATTAAAGCTATTACTCAAATCACATTGATGCCATTATTATCTCGGTGAATACATAGAGTAATTATAAAATCACATGATTTTGCAGTTAGAAAAAAAAGGGTTGGAATATTCTCAAGCACATAAGTAAATGAAATAATATCTCATGGATTTACATGGAAGACTTCAATGAAATTTTAAGAATTAGAAAAATAGTGGTGGCATAGTTTGAGTCAATTGGCAGATTAATTTTTTTAGAAAGTCCATCGACATATGTTACCTATACGACTTGGGGTTCATTGGACATGATTTTACTTGGTCGAATAGAAGGGTTGATGAGATAATGGATAGTTTTTGGCTAATTCTAGCTTGGAGGAAATGTTTAGGAATTTCCAAGTTCGGCATGATGAGTAAGAGGGGTCAGACCACCATCCTATAAGCATTAATTTTAGCATTATGGGGTAAAGTCATCTACCTCGAAGAAGAAGATCATTAGGGTGCATAATGCAAGGTGAGATTTGCTCAGGAGGTAAAATCTTGCAAACCAGCTTACTTGGTTAGGAAAAAACATAGTATGAGGCTTTGAAGAAATGCTTGAAATTAAGAGGGAAGTATTGTCTTAGCTTAGGAAGGAGAACTTCTCTGCAAACATAAATACATAAATTAGGAATGTAGAGAAATATTTAACTCATTTTTATAAGGAGAAGGAATTAAGTGAATAAAGTTAATGTCCAAAAATATCAATTCCATCGATGAACTTTATGACATTAAAGTAATATGTATTAAAGATGAATATGACATATTGGATTCGATTGGGAATTTTGGGGACCGTTTCCTTGCCATTGCGCCACATTTATAGGCTCAGGATATCATATGGGAATATATGAGATGATTCACAACAAGACAAGTTATTCAATAAAAAGTTAAATGAGGTCTCTCTCTCTCTCTCTCTCTCTCTCTCTCTAAGCGATTTTCAAACCCTACTTGCATGACCTCGCATGCGGCATCCAAACTGGAGGCTGGCATGTTAAACTCTAATATTCTTGTATCTCTTGAAAAGGAGAACAAAATCAACAAATCATTTGCAAAGATTGTAGGCAAGGTTGAATCTGATTCATGACTATAGTTAAAGGATATTGTAACATATAAAGGAGAGCCATCCATCTTCTTCTCCATGGAAGATATCACAAAACTTTATGAACCATTTAAATACACTCATGTAGGCAAGTTCTCCTATGCCCGCCCTACTATTGATAATATCAGGAAGGTTGTTGCTTCAATAGGACTCAATGCTGCATTCAATAGTGGAATTATTAACTCCAAACACATTCTAATCTGGTGCTACTACGAGAAACTTAGTTCATTCAAAGGTACCCCATGAGAAATTTCAATTGGTCTTTTAATTTTTATCCTGAAAAATAATCCTCTATTACCCTAGTGTGGATTACTCTACCTCTCCTCCGTATTCACTTATATAACAAATCAAGTATTTTTTCAATTGCTAGTGCCTTTGACACTCCTCTTGACAGTCCTATTACAACCTCAACAAGACCTAGTCTTGTAAGTGTGTGTGTAGAGATTGACCTCACCAAAGCTCTAAATCATAGAGTTTGGATGGGTTATGGGATTGAAGGGAAATGATTTTGGCCAGGATGCGATTATGAATACATTCCTCTTTCTTGCAATACCTGCTACAAGGAAGGTCATGAGGATAAAGCGTGTTTGTTAAAGAAGAATCAAGAAGTCACCAATAATCTTGGAGATCGAGAGAAAGCAACCAAACAAGATGAGGGGGAGAAGTCTAATATTAAAGATGGGAACTAAAGGATTCATAACAAGGCTCCTGAAAAGATGACAACCAAAGAATGGGTAAAGAAGATCTTTAGATTGGATAACCAACCAAAAGAAATTCATTTTGAAGAGGAGACTACTGAAGAGGGCTAAATTGTTCAAATTAACCAAGAAAAACCTTCCCAAACTGAGCCAACTACTGATAATCCAATTTTGGAGATTTGTGATAACAAAGAGAGGACTGACCTGAAAGATAATGTTGTAGAAGAAGAGGAGATAGTAGCAACATAAGACAATGCTGATGCTATCATAGAAGAGGATGGAACAACTGAAGTCTTAAAGGATACTGAGCTAATCGAAACCCTTCATTTATCCCTTAGGAAAATTCCTATTGATGATGAGAATAACCAAAAGAAATCTAATAAGGAATGGACACAAATTTTAAGAAAAAGTAGAAGAAGTTGATCAAGAAAAATAAAGAGCTAACGGATAATAGATTATTAAGATATACGTCTAAGACGTAACCTAAACCTTTGTTTAAATGATTAAGTTGATGATGTGGGATGTAAGAGGTATTGGGAAGAAAGGAGCTGTGAGAAAAATTAAAATTCTTGTAAAGAGGCATAAGCTTGTAATATTGGTTTGTTTAGAGCCTAGAGTTGATTCAGGTAGTTTGGAGGAATTTACAATTAAATTTAGATTTCAAACAACTATGGTAAATTAGGTCAATTATATATGAAGTTTTTTGAAATTTGATATTACTGTTAACATTGAGTCCCAAATTCCTCAATGTTTAACTCTTAAGCTTTCTCATCCTTTAGTTTCAAAAGCTATTCAAGTCTCTCTAGTATATGCTAAATGTGATATAAGAGAAAGAACATACTTATAGGATTATTTGAATTCCATTTACATGGTGGAACCTTGGTTTGTAGGCGGATATTTCGACATAGTGGTTACTTCTATTGATAAGGTGGGAGGTTTGCCTTTTTATATGAACTCTACAGAGGATTTTCTACAATGTATGGAGTCTAATGGCCTTACTAATTTCGATTACTTGGTTTCTAGGTTCACTTGGTGGAATAAAAGAGATCTCAATGCCTCTATTTGGGAAAGGATAGATAAAATGATGTTGAACTTAAATGATCAAAAAAATTTCACTAAGGTAATGGTAGAACATTTGAGTAAGGTAGCTTCTGATCAAGCTCCTTTAATTATTTCCTTATCTAATGTTTGTGATGAGCACCCTCACATATTTATTTTCCAAAATTTTTGGACTTCAAGTTCAAATTATAAATCTTTAATCCAAAATAATTGGCAACAGTTCAATAGATGTAATCCTATGCAAAGTTTGGCTACAAATTTGAAGAATTTGAGAGCAGAATTTAATAGATGGAATAAGTAGCATTTTAGAAATTTATTCCAAAATTCATCTACAGTAGAAGATTATGCTTTAAGTAGTGAAGATATGTTTGAGAATGACCCCTTTAATGCTAATATGGTGGAGATGAATAGACATGCTGCCGATTTGGCTCATCATTTGAAGCTGGAGGAAAATTTTTTATTGTAAAAGGGCTAAAGAGGGTGATGTCAACTCTAAATTATTCCACAAATCTGTTTAAGATAGGAGGCATGAGAGTTTTATTCACAAGATTAAGAGTGCTGTAGGTGTTTATCTTGAAGATTAGCTCCTTAATAAAGATGAAGGCTTGTATTTTTTCAAAAATTTGCTTGGATTTGACCACTTGAGACAAGATGAAGATGAATTTTTATATGTAATTCCTTCCTTAGTTGATGAGGAATATAATCATTTACTTACTTCAATGCCAAATGTGGAGGAGATTAAAACTGCAGTTTGGGCCCGTTGTAGGAATGGATGGTTTTACAGGCCATTTCTTTACATCTTCATGGGAGACTATTGGAATGGGGGTTTTCAAAACTGTTGAAGGTTTCTATAATGGTATGGATATTCCTAAATTTTTTCACATCTACCATTATTATTCTTATCCCTAAAAAGGAAAATCCCAATCTTTTGTATAATTCGGACCTATAAGTCTTTGTACTTTCTTCAATAAAATTCTTTCAAAAATTCTTGCCTCCAAACTTTCTTCTATTCTCCCTTCGATCGCTTCTCCAAATCAAAGTGTTTTTGTCAAAGATAGAGGCATAATAGACACTATATTGTTGGCTCAAGAGATGTTTTCTATGATAAATTTTAAGAATGAAGGAAGTAATGTGGCTATAAAGATTGATATGCGCAAGGCCTATGATAGTGTTTCGTGGCTTTTCTTTATCAAAGTTATGAGAAAATTTAGGTTCAATGAGTTGTGGATATACTTGACTTAGAGGCTCATATCAAACAACTTATTTTCAGTGATTATTAATGGCAAATCTTATGGTTTTTTTCTTAGCTTTTAGAGGCTTAAGACAAGGGGATCCCTTATCTTTAATGTTATTTATTATTGGTGCTGAAGTGTTGAGTAGGAACCTTGATAAAATCTTCCAAATCTCTAAGACTATCAAGTTTAAAAATCCCTTCAGTTTCCCTCGTGTGCCTCACCTTTATTATGTTAATGATATGATCATATTCTCATCAAGAAGTTTCATAACCATTAAGAAAATCAAATCAGTGTTGAACATGTATGAAAGAATTTATGGGCAAGAAGTGAATAAGACTAAAAGTTCTATGTACTGTTCTAAGCATAATGAGCATGCTAAAACTAATAAAATTTCAAGTCTTCTGTAGATTCCAATAAAAAAATCCTCCTTTTGTGTATTTGGTATGTCTTATTTATGTTGGTAGAGTGAAATTTTCTCTTTTTGAGTCTTTGATAGCTAAAATTAGGGCCAAGTTAAAAGGGTAAAAATCAAAACTCTTATCTATGGGGGGCAAGATTGCTATGATTAAGCACCTACCTTAATTAGTTTCCATCTATAACCTAGATGAAATGCAACCTCCAAAGAAAATCATTGCTATCATTGAAAAAACAATGGTTAATTTTTTATGGGGATCTTATGAAGGCTCTAAAAAATATCATTGTATAGCTTGGAAAGAATTATGCAGGCCAGTAGCAGAGGGAGGCTTAGGCTTCAGAGCTTTAAATAATTTGGTAGATGCTTTTAGTATAAAGTTATAGTGGAATTTCCGGAATCAAAAATCCTTATGGGCTAATTTTTTGAAGGCTAAGTATTGTATAATCCATCATCCAATAGTAGCTAAGGCTTTTAGAGGATCTCATGTTTGGAAAAGAATGATTATGCCGAGGGAGATGGTAGAGATCCACTGTAAATGGATAATTGGTAAGGGGAAAATCAATGTCAAATGGGATAATTGGTTTGGAGATGGTTTAATATACTCAAACAGTATTCGTAAGACTCTTTTCATATTTGATCTGCTTGATTGCATAAGAGGTTGGGATTATAATAAAGTCGACATATTGATGCCTCACAACTATTTGTTTATTTGTTCTAAAGTGGAAGTGATGGGTAGTAAACATAGAGATACTCTTGTATGGAACCCAAATTCCGATGGATCTTTTAGTCTTTATTCAATATGGCAAATGATGAGGCAACCTAGAATTTCTTCTTGGAATAATACTTTCATATGGCATAAAAGTATCCCTATCAAAATCTGCTTATTTATTTTAAGACCCTAAAAAGATTGATTACCAGTAGATGAGGCTCTTAAAAGACTTGGGGTTAGAGGTGATTCTAAATGTGGATGTTGCTTTTCTTAAAATATTGAAGCAGTAGATCATGTTTTGGGGTACAGTGAGTTTGCAAGTTCAGTTTGGAATCATTTTGAAAATATTTATGGGGATGCATATGATAAAGTCTTTAATTAACGGGATATTAGTAACTTGGTGGTCTACTCCTGATAATTCTCAATGGGGAAAATACCTGAAATTGATCCCAACCTTCGTATACTGGGGTATATGGAAAACAAGGAACATATGGAGATTTGATAATATAAGCATGCATGTTTCTAAAACTCTTAAGAAATTCATTACCTAATATCTTATTGTATAGGTATTCACCTTTATTCTTTCTTGATTTCCTATTCTTATAAGCAAATTCAGCCCACGACAGTGTGATTAGTTCAATAGAGACCTCGTGATGGAAATTTCTTAAAGATAAATATTGATGGAAGTTGTAAAGGAAATCCACGCCTTATAAGAGGATGAGGTGTGTTGAGAAACTCAAAAGGTAGATTTCTTAAAGTTTTTTCTTATTATTTTGGTAGTGGCTCTAATATTCAATTAGAAGCTTTAGCAATTCATAGAGGAATTGATATGTGTTATTCAAGGTTTTTAGAAGGGATTTAAGTTGAATATGATTATTTGATTGTTATCCAAATTCTTTCTAATCAATCAAAATGCCCATGGAGTATTGTGATTAATGTTTCCAAGATTTAAGACAAGATACAAGGATTCATTGTCAAGTTTTTCCATGTTCTCTCGGAAGAAAAAAAATGTGCAGACATGCTTTCAAATTATGGTGTTTAAGCTCAAATTCAAGTTTTTTCTCATTATTTAAATACCTTTCCTACAGAGTTAAAATATCTGCTTAATTAATATGTCCGGGTTTCCCAAATTTTAGATTTTCTAAGTAATTTGAGTCTTTGTCCTTGTATAGGTGACTATGTTATTAGGTCATCCCTTCTTTCTTATAACCTTTGAGCTGACTTCTTTATATCAATAAAATCAAGGGGTTAAGTCCCTTTATATCTAAAAAAATGATGCATAATAAGACGCATAAACAAAACACTTCTATAGGAATTCATCACTCTTGAGGTAAACCTAGCTCTCAAACAAATCTTCGAGTTCTGATGGTATGACAACTTAATTTTTACAAAAATTCTGGCATATTGTTGGAGTAAAAGTTACAAAATATGTATTGGAGTCTCTTAACATCTCTAAACCCATTAATTTAACAAATCACACTCATATTTATTTTATTTACAAAAAAAAAAAAAATCCCAAACTTTTGTCTCAATTTTGGACTATTAGTCTTTTGCAACATCATTTGTGAACTAAAATTTTATCTAATAAACTAAAACTAATTTTGGATTTTGTTATTTCAATTAATCGAAGTGTTTTTGTTCCCGTCCTGCTTATCACTGATAATTTCATTGCCACTTTTAAGAGTAGTCATTCCATTAATAAAAAAATACATGGAAATGTGTTTATTTTGCTTTAAAGTTTGATATGTCTAAGGCTTATGATCTAGTTAATTGGATTTTTCTTTTGAAAAATTTATAAATATGGGTTTCGCGGAGAAGTAGATGAATTTGGTTATGAATGGCATCACATTAGTTTCATTCTCTATAATGGTGAACAAAGAGCTTAAAGGAAATTTCAAACCGTGAAAAGGATTCCGCCAAGGACAGGGGCGGATCCACCCTAGGCCGAAGCGGGGCGACCGCCCCAGTTCATTTAAAAAAAAAATTAGGCTTTTTTGTGTAAAAAATAAAACCTGGAGATTACTTGAAATTATATTCAAAGTTCATGGAAATAAACTAAAATAAAAACATAACTTCAGTTATGTTTCTCTCTTATCTCGTACAAAAGCAAAACCCTAATCTCTCTTTTAAATTCTCCACCGCCGCTCTCTCTCTCTCACCATATTCTCTAGACTCCACCGCCTCCGCCGTTCACCACCCTATTCTCCACCGCCTGTTCCGCGAGCCCAACCCTGTCTCCACCCGCTGCTGCTATCCTCCCGCTGCCCTGCTATCCCTCCACTGCCCTGCTCTCTCCTCCGAGGTATATTTCATCATTTATTTATTTTATGTATATTTGTTTATAAATTATATGTGTCTGTTTATATGTGAAATTATATTTATACTATTGAAATTATACTAAATTATATGTTGTATTAATTATCATATGATAGTTTGATAATGGTTTTTAGTGTTGAAAATGAATATTATGCCCCAAAAAAGTAAAAACAACCCAAAAAATACCCGATAAAACTTGAAATAACCCCCAAAAAAATCGCCTCGGGGGCCCCCGCCCCCGAACCCCCAACAACACAAGAAAGTTTTGCCCTACTAGACACAAAATCCTGGATCCTCCATTGCCCCAAGGATGTCCTCTTTCATATTCATTGTGTGAGGACGCCCTTCCTCTCTATTGGAGAGGATCAAGGGGGGTAGGAGAGAACCTAAAGTGTCATATCTCTTTTTGCTGACCATATAATTATATTTAGGAGGTCTAGACTTGATGATGTCGAGGAAGTGAAAAAAAATATTATCACATATGAAAAGCCCTTAGGTCAACTAGTAGATTTTCACAAATTTAGGATTATTTTTAATATGAATACACCCCTTAATTGGAGTAGTAGTATGTGTCAAGTGCCAGGGATGAAAGAGGTGAGGAGTCATGATAAATATTTTTTCCGTTCATTGGATGTGGGGAGATATAGAAAAGATTTATTTGTGGAATTGTGGGATAGGGTATGGAAGAAATTGAAGGGGTGGAAATAAAAAGCTTTTATAAAAAGTTGAAAATAAAATTCACATAAAATTCGTGGCCAAATCATGTCCACTATATGCCATGAGTGGTTTTAAAATTATAGATTATGTTTGTGAAGATTTATAATCTCTTATTTGCAAATTTTGGGTGGGCCAATGGAAATAAAAAAAATAAGATGTGCTGTTAAAGTTGAAAATAATTATGTAGACAGATGGATTAAGGCGGGTTTGGGATAAAAGCTTTTAATCTTTTGCGTTTGGACAAACAAGGATGGAGGTTAATCACAAAACCAACTTCCTTATTCAGTATAATCTTAAAAGCTAAGTATATTAGAGGTGCTCTTTTTGGGAAGAAAAAAAATAAAACAATGCTTCATATATTTAGAGGGGTATATGGGAAACTAAGGGAGTACTTGAGAGATTCACTACATCAAAATAGGCATATTGTCACAGTCAATTGGTAATGGTCCAGAGTACTGATCAAGTGGTCATGGTTCAAAACCATAATCCACAACTAAAACTTGTAAACAACCATGCAAACAAACTAAAGAGTGATACCAATAGGTGAATGGCCACAGTTCTGGACCGTGACACTAGTGGTCACGGCTCTAGACTGTGACTAGTCCGTAACCCTTTAGGTGCCAAATTTTATGCTAAAATTTCCACCATTATGGTTACCAATACTAGTGAATTATGGTCATGCTTTTGAACTATGACCCCCATACATAGTTTAAAATAGTCACCGTTCATTGGTCACAGTCCATAACCATGACCATTTCTTGATATTAATTGATCACAGTAGGGGTCATGGTCTAGAACCATGACCAAGTTTCAGCTTTCATTGGTTACAGTATGGGTCGCGATTTTGAATTGTAATCATTTTAAATGGATAAATTATTGTCAAATTCATCCACTGATTTTATTTCTCTCTCAAGTCTTACTAAACTCCCACTCCCTATCCACTGATGATCTCAACCTTTCTCCTTCTCTCTGCCAAAGATATCAACCTCTTTTCACCGGTGGCCTCCAACGGTCCCTCTTTCTCTCCACCAACGACCTACATACATTTAAGTGTGTGTGTGTGCGTGTGTTTCAATGTGTATGTCTGTTTCTGTGTGTGTTTCAATGCATGTGTGTGTATGTTGCAGTGTGTGTGTGTTTAAGTATGTGCGTCAATATATATATATATATATATATATATATATATATATATATATATATATATATATTGAGAGAGAGAGAGAGAGAGAGTTAGGCTCTCTAACATACCCCTAACAACATACCTATTAATATACCCATTTTTTACATATAGTAAAAAATTATAGTTTTCAACCAACTTTGGAATTATGATATTATGATATTGGAATTAAGAAATGGGCTAATTATTTAAGTCACTTTATTACTTAAAGGAATCATTCAAGTAGACGATTTAAAAGGAGTACGGGGTAACCTTTTGTTGGATTATTGGATTGATGGTTACTGTGGCTTGTGTTGAATGATTATGGTTGGATGAGGATAGTGGATACTTAAAACTCTCTCTCTATTAATTCTTCATAATAAATCTTTAACTAATTGTGAGTGATAATAAATACCCTATCTTAGTGACTACACACATAGATACATACACACATACTCATACGCACACATAAACCTATGCACCCCCTTACACACATACACATACACACAGACTCACATACGTACATATATACATTAAATGTTTAGAATATAGTCATTTAGTTAACTTTTTGTGGTTATGTTCTATTCTTCCTTAAATGGTTATTGCTTAGATGAACACAAATTGGTGGAAGGGCTTGCACAATTGGTGGACATATAGCTATTTTAGGCTTAATTTAATCAAAACTAACTTAATTTGGACTTGTTATGCATGATTGATTAGATGGAAAACCATAAATGATTTAGTATTAATTAGAGTCATTACCTCTGCTACTCATGTACACACATTGCTATATATTTTCTCTGGAAAATAAGTCACTGTAGTAATTATTTTCAACAAGAGTACGAGAGGTGCAATTTGATCGCACTAAAACATATTTCATTAGTGCACGATATATCAAGGGAACTCCTATTTACAAATATGAGAAGAGGAAAATGGAATAATTTAACTGCTTTGCAAATTATGGAGTTGATCTCCCGCAATTGGGCCTGTTTGATCATATTTATTTTCCTTGATAGAATCTTGGGATGAGGATGAGGATGTAGAGAATATATTTCACCTTCATAATCCCAACAGGGTACTGACGTTAGTGACACTGTTAGAAAAGGCTGAAAAAATATTCATCCATTGTGGACACAACTCCGTAAAGAAAACATTCAACCAGATTGTGATGTCTCGCGATATATGCATCTTAAAAAAGATCTTGAAAATACGTTGAATAAGAAAAGATTTATAGTTTATGTCACGGACCTTTATATGTCAATCAAGGATACACTTCCACCCAGATGGTAACGTGCAAAATTTCATAGATTTTTAAAAAGAAATATTGATTGGATGGAAATCAGACACATTGAGCATGTTTTAAAAGCTGTTAAAAAGGTATATACATATATGTAGCCGTAAAAATTACTTTCTTAAATACGACAATAAATGTTTTTTAATTGTAGAAATGCAGAATGAGAGCGAAAATAATCAACCAAATAGCGAAACACCTCCGAATGGGCGCTTTCTTACACCTCAACCTCAATTATCATATCCACCAGATTATCAATACTCCACTCCGTCGGAGATTTAATCTGCCACTCCATCTTCAAGTCATCAAACTCATGAACCCCCTATTAATCTAACACCCCCACCTCTTACTATCGAGGAATCCCAAGAAAACCCTAAGAAACCCATTGGGTTCTCCTTGGTCGGGAGTCATCTTACCGGTAACTAACTTGACCTTTATCTTTTTAAAAGCCGTTGTCTATCTCTTAGAAAGATGAACGTGGGCGCTGATGGCGCAAACAATTGGAAGTAGGTTGATCATATCTTAAAGTTTGACGTGTATGGACAACTTGATAATAATTTTTCATTTTGAACCGGTTTGAAGGCAAAGGTTCATTCTCGAGTAGCTGATCAATTAAAAACCTATCGGAAGAACCTTCGAAAGAATTTTTTTCCTGAAGGAGGAAAGGAGTTATGATATATTGGGGTTAAAAAGAGTTCCCTCAAATATTCAAATGCCCACTGACCAATGGAATGACTTATTGGAGAATGATGTTATGGAGAGAAAACTTACTGGGGGAGGAGAAATAAACTGAACAAGTCAAAGAAAGTTGATGTCCACAAACTTGGAGCAAAATCTTTTGATGATCATAAGGGTGAATGGGTGTAACAAACCAATGGGACTCCAAAAGGAGGAAAAAAATATAATCGGGTCAACTCGCACTTGCATTCCCGACGAGAAAAAATGACAAATAGATTACTAGACAAATTAAAACCAACTTTGATGAGTTTAAATTTAGTTATCATATGTATACAAGTTTTAATTAAAATATTGTTAAAATCATAGTCCTAAATATAATATTATGTTTTAGGAAATGATAGAAGGTACGTCGAGCAGTTTGCTAGAGTGAAACCCCTATGACATTGAAGCAGATTCCCTAACCAAAGTACTTGGAAGGGGAAATAAGGGGAGGATAAGATATGTGGGATCACATAGTCCATGTAGCAAAATACAACACAATGCACCTCTGTTGGACGAGATCTCTTCGATGGGGAGTCACGTGTCGAAATAGGCAAAAGACCATGCCAAGACTAAAAGAGGGGTGTCAGTGATTCAGAGGGAGGTGGGAAATGTTAGAAACATAATGACAATCTGATGAATGAAATTTGTGGGTTGGTATGATTCTTTACTCAGAAACACGGTTATCCTTATCAAAGCCTCCTCAAACATTCCCCTATCCTATGACTCAAGGTTTCCTATCCCAAAGTCTACCCCTAGAACATTCCCCTCCTAAATGCCTCTTCCTGGAACATTCCTCTCCCAAATACTTCCTCATGTAACATATCCTCTCAAATTACTCCTCCAATAATTTGTTGATCATCGTCATCCATGCAAGGTGACTATGGTGAGTCGTATTATATAATAAACTTTTCCATTATCATGGTAATTGGCATGCGCACTCTCGTTTCTATGAATGTCGGAACACATGTACACAATCTCTCTTTGGTGATGGATGAGGCTTATATATTTGTCGATACAATATACAATGGTTGCAGAGATGAGTCTATGTACTTTTACCATGGGGAAGGGCCTATTTTAAAAATCTATCAAAATTGTTATATACCTAAACGTTTCATTTATTGGACAAGACTAAGAGTTGAACATTTTTAACAAAGTTGTAATATTTTAATAATATGGGAAATTTATTTGATTTTATTCTATATTACTGAATGATCGAGTTGAATGAATTTGCTTTGAATTTTCTTGCATTGAATAAATTTCACATAATTTGCTTGGGTCGAATGAATCTACTTGAATTTACTGAATGATCAACCTATATATGTAGGTGACTTGAATTTTGAATACTACTTAATGTTTTCCCACAATATAAGGAGTAGATGGAATATAGTCATAAATTATCTGATAATTATTTAAATGACGCTCGAGAATTTATTAAATATATAGATAGAGATCCTAATAGTCATAAGATTTATATCCGTTCAACCGTTATATAAATGGAAAATTAAATCTTTGAAAGACGTTTAATTGCATTTATTAATATGGGATATGATTAAAAACTATAAGATATGGATATTTCCTGGAGAAAATAATGTACCATATGTTCTGAAAGAATTACTGGTACATGACCATGTGACGGAACCCTACCATATAGAAGTCACGAACGATTCGTCACCATATCATCATTTGATCGACCTAATTGATGATGCTTATGGAGTCCACCACGATCCAAACTACTAGCCCATGGATAAGTATAATATGAATTATAACTAAGTGAATGAATAAGTTGGTGCTGAATTACCCGAAGATCGGGAATACATACGATTGACAATCGATGCGGCTTCACCTTTATATAAAAATTACAAAGATGATCACTAGGTATTGTACGCAATGATCAGTTTGCATAATTTGAAGAGTTAAGTTATTTTTTCAATCACTAGCGTAACTACAATTCTTAAGTTAGATAAAGACATTCTTTTGAAAAAGAACACGTTACCAGATAGTTATCTGAGCATAAGAAAGATCTTCAAGGGTTTGGGTTTAAAGTACAAACCTATTTATGCGTGCAAGTATGATTGCATATTGTACAATAATGAACACGAATTGAAGAAATAATGTCTTGTATGCAAAGAGCTAAAATATATGGTTTGTGACGGTGGAAAAGGCGGTATAATAAAATTTTTCAAGTGCTCACAAGTTCCACATAAGGTATTAAAGTATTTTCCCCTTAGGTCATAGTTAAAAAGATTTTTCACTGTACCATGGATAGTAGAGGCCATGACATGGAATGGTTGAACCGAGGTGGGTGGGAATCTCATGTGCCACTCATCTTTTCCATATAAGGGGGCAGGCGGTCGGGAAGCTTTGCTTCTTGAATGTCGACTACATGGGAACACACATTTTAGTGGATTAATATTCATTTTATTCGCTCTACACCTCTTGAAGACTCGATCCAATACTGCAATGTGATTCTCCCCTTCGCCTGACTTCACCACTATATCGTTGACATAGTCTATGATCTCTTTGTGCATCATGTCTTGGAATATAGTGGCCATGGCTCGTTGATCTGTAGCACCCGCATTCTTTAACATGAATGGAATCACTTTGTTATAGAAGTTCTCCTTAGGCATTCGGAATGCAGTCTTCTTGGCATCCAAGGAACTTTCAGGCTTAGCTTTCTTTGGGAGTGAATGAAGATGGATAGGAAGAAAATAGTCTATTTGGGACAACCCTCAGGTGAGAAGTGATAGTAGATTTCATCTCAAAAATATATTATCATATATAGAATAGAAATGGGAGTTGTTACTGCTATTTCCATACCCCTCCCTCTATGAGAAATAGGTTGAAGACTATTAACGATACATCTGACTCTCTACATAAGAATGGGATATGAATGGTGAGCCATCTGGCCAGAGGACGAGTGACTTTAATAAAAAAATAAGGGGTTGACTAACCTGAGTACAAATATTAGGGATTGAAAGGACGCCTGTAAGCCAGAAAGAGAGGCTCCCCTCTCCCTTCTTTAATAGCATTGTTCACTAATGTAGCTGTTTTGGAGCACCCATCCGTAGGATTTAGTAGACATCGAGAGATTGTACGATGTTATAACTTATAAGTCAATGATAAGGAGTACTATGAATAACCATCTTCGAATTTCTCAAATCCAACCGATTTCGAATCGACCAATTCTGAGATCTTTAATAGCCAAGGCCTATCATCGAATTCTTCAAACCTGGGGCATGTCGATCCTAATTGAAACTAAACATAATTGATCCTACTATCAAGAAATTCATAATACAAAGTCCTAACTTTCTCTTTCTTTATGACTGGTCTCCCTTCTAATACAGAACCTATCCATTTGACTTAGAGGTGCCCCACCAGGTTGATCTGGGCGTATCTATGCTTGTATAGTCAGGAACTAAGTTTTTTTTATTTCCAACGAATGCTTTTAAGTTTTTTTTGTTTCCAACGAATGCTTGTCGTCCATCCCCTCTAGAAAGAAGGGAATACGGATGAGATAATCAATGTCAACAAACATTCTCATTGTTACAAAGAAGCGTAATGGTATGCCCTACCCTATTTAATTAAATAATAAGATTCCTATTATGAATGGCACATACTACTCGCATATAGGGAACGCTCTGTCGAGTTCCATTCGTATGGATCTTATGCACATAGCTGTTAAGGGTTTTTCCCGATAAAAGGAGGGGTTTTATTGACTACGAAAAGACAGACGTATTCATGTCTAGTATGTCAAGAAGGTATCCATTTTGGTTAGGGTCTCCCCTTCCTTTTGTCAGATTGCATATTTTTCTTTTCAGTTCGATGGCTTATCTGCGAGATACTAAAGTCTCATTCCGTTCACTCCCTATTTCTTGTTGCATTCCTTTCCATCAGAATCCTTAGGCACATACTTTCATTTCACTTCCTCTACCTTTTCTGCGTACCCGACCAATCAATATTCTTCTTTCAAAGCTCCTGCACTGTGATTCACACTTCTATCTCATCTAATGGCACTGCATCCCTTTGACTCTTATTTGGATTGGTTGAGTGGATAGATGGGCTCCACTTGGCTTGATTTGGAGTTGGCTTCTCTCAGACTGACTCAGTCGATAATACAGGGTTAAGCGAATTATTTTCCAGGATCGACAAGATCCTAGTAAAATGAAGGCATGGTATAGACTATTAATCTTATTTAACTTGTTGTATTGGAAAGAGCACTGTGTAAGCCATGTAATTGATGTGATGTACATGATTTTTTTTAGTAATATCTAGTAGGAACATATTTTAACAACTCGCTTAAAATAATAACGGGTGGCCAGCCCTATACTATAATTAATCAGGAATCTCAAGTGGATCATTCTCTCTCAGCTTCAACTGACGATACTAATATAAACAGAGTTAACTACCCAATACTATAAAAAGATGGTGCCAAATTTTGATTGAAATATACAAAGCAATAACCATCCAACAACATAATAACTACTTAACATGATACTAAACACACACATGCCAAGATGAAAGAGAATAATTCCAAATAATACCAAAATTACACAAAAGGAAAATACCCGAATAAGCTGTCGGGTCAGAGACAGTACACTAATGTGAGAAAAGAATATACAAGTTTTACCACAACAAAATCCTGGGTGTAAACCCGGTATATAAACTGAATCCTAAACTATATTTACAAAAGGATAGGAAACGACTATAACAACAGTCCGCAACTGCTACAGCTCCACGCATACACTGGATAGAAAACATCATTGGCGTCCTTGTGGAGGAACACCTAAAATAATACAATATATATATAGCAAGAGGAAAATATAAATGGGTCAGAGCCCGAGGTGTGAAAACATTTCAGAAAGTGCATTAAAATTCATAATAATTATAACTGCACTATAACATGATTAAAGTGGAGTCGCACTCTCCTGAAAATCCAACTCATCCCTCAACTAGTGCGCGCACCTAAAAGTATGCATCCGATCCTCAAATAACTTCCCAAATCTTTTTAGGGACAATTTAGTCTCACCTATGCCCAACCCACACTTGCGTAACCCATCTCAAAACAAAACCATAAACTTCCTATTCTAACTTACCCCACGTGCATCTAAATTTTATTAACTTATAAATATACATTTACATATCTCTTACTAGAATTTAACGGATTCTAGTTATTGACTTACACGAGTTATTAGCATCAAAATGCTAAGGACTAACTTCTCCTAACTCTCAACATTGCACTGCGTTTCGTGCGTGGGACGTCTCGCAAAGCGAAATCTAAATAAGGAACCCCCCGATACACTACTCCTTGATAATATTGATCGTCGAGATTAATTATGACCTCAATGCATGACGCATATAACATCAACTACTTAATTAAAATATTCTCTAATTTATTCTCATAAAGCATTATTTCACCATACATATAAATCTGAGTACTAAGTACTAAACTTCTCCCCACTCCCAATATTACACTGCATTTCGTGCGTGAGACGTCTCGCAAAGCGAAATCTAAACAAGGAACCCCCCGATACACTACGATTACCAATGAGGATCAATAATCTCTAATCACATAAATAAGATAATGCTTCGAATCTTGTAGGGTCTATATAACATCAATCTAGTTATAAGGCACAATCATACAACCCTAACAAGTAAGTACACATAACACACTTAGCGTACAATTAAATACCCAATACACAATCACTTATGGATATAAAATACTTTGCAATGCTATCATCTTCCAGGAATTACTCGTTTTATCCCGGGTTACCATATATCAAATTATTATCACACCTCCATGGTAATAAAAATACATCACAATGTATAATAAGCGGTCATAGTTCTGAAACTGAAAGTGAGAGCGAATCATACCTAAGACTTCACACCCAGAATAGAATCACACAATAAATAAAGGACTACTATGACCTGGGAACTATACGCACCCTGCTCCTCAAGCTAGGGGCCTCACTCACATCGCGTAACTTCCTATGATAGCACCGGAGGGTATGCCCACACAATAAGTGTATATATATATATATATATATATATCATTCACACTAGATATATATACAATCACATCATATAAATGCAAACCATCACACAAGGTATGTACAATTACGCCATATAGGTATACATACTCTATTATGCCTGTATGTAAAGGAAGTGAATTCGTTTATAGTATATAACTCTCATTATACTAACCGTTGCCAACTCACATACCTTCCCATTATTTCACAATATTATCCCTCACTTAAAGCTCATCCATTACACCTATGAGTATGAAAAGTCTCCCAATTCAATCAACATTAAGGATACCATCTATATCCGAATGCACACCGATCAACAATACTTATTCCCAATACATATTATGGTTCAATTGATCATATGAACCATGAACGTTATCACCTTTGTGATTCAATCCAAAAGTCCAACGTCGCTAAGCTCATCCTGCCTCTCTCTTATAGACCTATAATTATCTCCAAATAGAAATCTCAATGATAGTGGGATTTCCCAACAGGCTATACGATAATCCTTAATTTATTTTCTCTCGAAATAACTCAAGACGACCCCATCATTTCATCATAATGAAAACTCCCTAAAACTATCCAAAACATACTTCTCATAACATATATAAAGGTTTTAAATCGATAAACCCAAACGAAATGGAGTGAAACTCACTCTAGAAAAACCTCGCAAAACAGCCCTATTTCTGAATCGATTCGGCCCCGCGAATCGATTCACCCCTGAATGCGAATCGATTCCGTTCAAAGGACCTGGGAGCCTATCTTAGGCTGAATCGATTCGTCTTTGGGTCCAAATCGATTCGGTCACTCAGACCTAGAAACCTGCAACATTCCGAATCGATTTGGAAAGGGGGCCGAATCGATTCGGCCTCTTTAGAAGCTACGAAAATGGCTATTTTTCTTCAAAAGCCAAAATTTCTAAAAATCATATTTATCATCTCCTAACCATTTCTCTTCAACCCAAACATATTTATAACATCAAAACTCAATATATTTCTACCCAAAAAGTTTTAAAACCTAAAATCCATATACCCACACCTCAAATACAAGATTTACCCAAAATCTAGGTTTTGACATTTTAAACCCAAAATCCACAAATCATGAAATAAATGATGCACAAGAATTATTTAGCAAGTTTAATCACTTGCATCAAAGTTGTAGAGTCTGAATCTTCCTCAAAATCGCGTAATAGCCGAAATCTCCAAGCTTTTCTTCTCTTCTTCTTCTTCTTCTTCTTCTTCTTCTTCTTCTTCTTCTTCTTCTTCTTCTTCTTCTTCTTATTCTTCTCTCTCCCTCTCTCTCTAGGGTTTTCTCTTTCTCTCAAAGGAGATTGTTATCTCCCGTAGACTTTTTAAGCCTTAAGTCTAAGATACCCAACTTTAAATGATAATACACACTTTAAATGACTCGGTTACTCCAATTCGAGCAAATGAACCTAAAAATATTTTGAAACCCAAATAAGACCCAAGTACAGTCATTTCGACTATCTTGACCCATCTGGAATCAACCGCACACTCAGAATTATCATTCGAAATACTTTCTAACATCCTCAAATTTTGACCTCAATTGCCCATTTAAAATTTCTCAAATATAAATAAATATTATTTCTTCCAAATTAATTAAATTATCAGTCCTGAAAATCGCGGGATATTACACATATTTGGATGGATCTCATTCGAAATATGGAGAAAGGGTGCATCGCGATCTAAGGGAGATGAAATTTTTTTTTGGTTAAAACTGATCCTACAACTAGAAGAAATTCGATTCACATGGGTGCTTTCACTTAGACTACTCGTGAGAAATAGATTTTCCTAAACATGGTGTTCAACTTGAAGACTTTGACTGGCTATTATGATTATTTATGCTGGGTTATAAGATACCAAAAAAATTATCGAAAATAGTGTAAGTCTCACAATTGGCACGTCATCATCCAATTAATCCCTATATTGTTTAGGCATTTCTTTCCTGAGCAAAAATATTTCTGCAGGGAAATTATGTAGATTTATTTGCATTTCACCTTACTGTGTGTAAAAGTGATAAACGAGATGCACATTAAGGTTGCGAAAGCCACTTTAGCTGAGGCGATAAATGTCTTGGATAAGTATTTTCCTATGTCGTTCTTTGACATCATCATTCACCTGCTTATGCATTTATGTGATGCGGCTTTGTTGTGTGCACCCATGAGGTATCATTAGACGAATTATTTTGAGTGATTGATTAAAACTTTCAAAGATTACGTTAATAATGCACGGTATATTAGAAGGTCAATTACGAAAGAATATATAATAGTAGAATCATGGTTATATGCCCGAGAACATATGCCGAAATAAGGGCTTAGCAGGTTCAATTCTCATAGAGTATGAGTGATCTAGGAACCTGACTAATTTAAGGATGAATTGCCTTTGGGGAACCCTAAAGAGGTGATACTCACCAATGTGCAATACGAGAAAGCAGTGCGTTATGTTTTCGAAACCTAAGATGAAGTTGCAGATTGGAGAGAGTAAGTAAGTACATATATAACTTATTTTTGTTTGATTACTTATACTCATTATATTACAATCTAAACTCTATAATTTCATGAACATGTTTAGGAAGTATGGGCCCGAAATGTATAGAAATCAGAAGATAAGTGATTTTAGAGCATGGGTATCAACAGAGGTAATTCCAACTTCTTCTTTTGCGGCTATCTATGTATGTGTTGTAAAACATGGCCCAATACAAATCCATTAAAAATGCAACTTTCAAAGAAAACTAATGTATAACGCTCTAATTTTTGTTAAATTAATAAAATTGTGTTACGAGAATTTATGAGATTACTTAAATAGATTAATTTTGTAATCAAAGTTAAAAGAAAAATTCATAAATTTCGCGTATGCATGTTAATAAAGCTACACATTTTAAATTGAATTTTGAAAAATAATAAAGAGTCAAATTTTTTAATAAAACGTTATGTTACATACTGTGTTTATGGTGGTAAACTTGGGCCAAAAATCAAAAATAAAATAATAATTATTGGTGTGTACCAACACTAAAAAAATATTGGATTTAATTTTGGATCAATCCAAAAATGATTTTGAATCGATCTGGCAGACCTGAAGAACCAATGTGCCTTTATTTTTTTGTTGAAAACATGGGCATGAGTATGGATTAAAAAATGAACCTAACCCCCATGATTTTAATCCATAATACCTTACGCCCTACACCATTTATCATGGTGGTTTGATCACATAGTGATTGGGAGATCTTTAGTTTATCTTTGGGACATTATAAGAGAGAGGTATGAAGGACTTTGCCTTCACAAAATACTCCTCAATTCTTCTGAAGTAAAATATCCCCTAGACTTATTTCCTGACTCAAAATAGTAACCCAAACTCCTCTATATTATTTTTAAATATCAAGCTTGTAAGACAACCATTCCACCTTTCAATTACCAAGGTTTAAGGAGGGTATCAAGTGGGTTTATTTGAAGAACAAAACATGCAAGGAGATAAGAATTAGGAATACTGTTTGCCATTTCTTTCTACTCATTCTTAAAATGATTTACATCTTCAAGAGGTAGGGGTTCAACACTATTTTCAAGTTTGAAATTAAGCATGCTAATTATATGTATACTTACATATGATTTACATGATTATTATGCTTAATATCACTATATATGAATATATTATAAATATAGAGAATTAAGGTAAAGGTCATGTTCCTTTCTATATTTGGATTTTTAGGACAATGTTTTTCAAGTTTATAAATCTAGTCCCTGTGGTACAATAGCATTTATAAATCTATTCCCTGTGGTACAATTTTCTTTATTGTTTTGGTCCGCGCCAGCGGCACCATTTTTCACCATTTTTCATGGTGTTTTTAGCACAGGGACTAAATTTATAAAATTATATGGAGTGTTCTATTTTTATACACTTTAAGCATTACGAGGACCTTTTCCCAAAACCCCCTTATAAATATATGATAAAAATTGTGAAATTTTGAATTTTGAATTAAGTTAAAATTTCATAATGTTTAAGGAAGTTATACCTTATGAAAATCTGTTAAAACTAGTTATTTTATGACAAATGATAAGTTGTACATGGTGAAGAAATGTAGTATGCATGTATGGATTTATTTGGTATAAATGCTTTAATTTATGAACAAATCATATGTATTTATGGGAAGGGAGTTAATATGTTAAAAATTAATATAAAAAATCTTGGAATATGAAAAAATATTGTTAGAAAAATCAACATACGAGTCACATAAATTGATGCTACTTTACGCGAATAAAGTTTAAAAAGTTTAAAAATTAAGGGACAAATTGAAAATAGTATAGTGTTGAGATCAAAATAAGAAGTATAGTACTATTTAACATTAAATGACGATGATATACAGTCTAAAATGAGAAATTATCAATTTGTAAGTATAAGTCTTGACATGTCAAAATTGTAGTATTTAGGCTAAAAGTGTCATTTTATGTAAAGTGTGGACTTAATAGTAATATTAGAAAACATAAGTACTATTTTGAAAAGCTAGTTTTAAATGAACTAATATGAACACATAAAATCATAAGAAGTAATATAAAATTTTCAAAGTCAATAAGTTGAAAATATAAGTCTTGAGATGACAAATGTGATGTTTTAGTGAAAAAGCATCGGTTTTATAACTTAATTGGACGAATAAGTAAACTTTCCAGATTAAAAGACTCATTTAAAAGAATTGGATTTTTTGTGGTGAAAATTCATATTTTGCAACGTAAGTTTGAAAAATATCATTTTCGATAAAAGTGTATAAAAAACAAGAAGAAATACCGAGTCTAAGGTAAATTGAAAATAGACTTTCTATAAAGTTTGAAACTTAGAGTAAAGTATGTTGGGACTTGTCTCATCCTGGGTATTTGCAGGGCCTCATCGATCGGTAAAAAGGAAATAAAGGAAAAAGGTTTAAAAGTGAACAAGAAAGAAAGAAAGAAAAAAGGGTTACAAAGATGTAACAAGTAAAAAATACTCCGAGGTAACCAAAAAATTTAAGAAGGGTTCGAAGCCCCAGGGTGCAGCTTAATGCTTAGAACTGAGATAAATGATCAGTTGCATATTCTGATATGGTGGAAGTCGGTGAAAGTTCGTATAACACTCATCGATTGGACTCCGATTAATCAAGTGAACCGATGGTTGTGAGCACAATGTTCATTAATATAAATACAAGTTTGTGAAATAACTTGGGAAAAATGTGAATGTACGTTAATGACTAAACTAACGTGAAATGAGTATTGTTAAAATAAAGATTAAATGTGAATGGACTTATCTCCCTGGTTACATGGTTAAAATAGTAATTGCGTGTCACGTTGTATTTTGCATAAGAATACATAATCAAATGAAGGATGATTTCATAATTACTAAAATATACTTCATACCTATAGGTATTCTTTGTATGTATTACTCTTATAGTATTTCTCCTACTAGATGCAAACTCATGCCCCACCATTTACCTCGCCCCCAGGTGCTTCAGGTAAAGAAAAAGGCAAGGAAATCGTGATAGGAATAAAGGAATTTATACGCCAATAGGCCCTATTTACTATTTACCTTAAATTTATTAATTAAATGGAAGTTTAACTACATTATTTGGAAGTGTTTTGAAGCATTTTAATTTTGGTTTGTAATAAGACAAGATGATCTGAACTTTCTTAAATTTTTATTTATTCTATTGTGGGGACCTTGAATTTAGCACCATAGGCCTGGACGAGTAGCCTCTCCCTAGCGGCCCAAAGTCCAGGCCCATCACCTTCATATCAATCCAATTACCCCACGATCCCTTGAAGGGAAGTTGTGGGGAAACACGATTCCATGTAGGGGAGATGGCTAATAAGAAGGAACCCATCACCCCCACTACTCCAAGATACACATGTATAAATTAAACCCTAAGTCCGGGGCAAAGGACAAGTTGTATTCTCTGTACTTATTCCTCAGAATATAGAGAAATAACACTGACTGAACCATCGTGGACGTAGGCACTTCTTTGTTGAACCACGTACCTCCGTTGTTGTGTGATTGGCTTGTTATTTATCTTTTCTTGGTTGTTACCTCTTTCATATTTATTTGTGTTGCATAATAATTGTCACCAGATTGGCTTGTTATTTATCTTTTCTTGGTTGTTACCTCTTTCATATTTATTTGTGTTGCATAATAATGGTCACCAGATTGGCTTGTTATTTATCTTTTCTTGGTTGTTACCTCTTTCATATTTATTTGTGTTGCATAATAATTGTCACCACAATTGGCGCCGTCTGTGGGAACCGTTTATCTTTCCTTGAGAAGAGCCCATGCCAAGAAAAAATCTAAGATGTCTGGTCACATCAGCAACGCTCCTCAAGCAGGAGATATTCAGGAGCCACCCGCTCCTCGCAGGGTTAGGTCTGAAGTCCGACGTTCAGACCAAGGGGCTCGCTTAGAAAGGCCAGCCTCAGAAGAAAGTCAAGGACCAGCAAGGTCCACTCAGATATCCAGATTGATCGATGCATACGAAGCAAGGCTCCACGAGCAGAGGGAGTCTTCTCGCAGGTATGAGGCTGAGAATGCTCGCCTGAAAAGAAGACTGGAAAAACTGGAAAAAGAACTACGTCCTGATACCCGGAGACGCCCCTATCGCACTCCTAGCCCTCAGGCGAGCAAATCTCACAGCCGAGGAAGGAGACCTAGGCGGCAATATCAAGGGTTCAAAGGTGGCGACTTAGACGACGACCTCCGTGAGCAACTGAGAAAAGCTCGCCGCTATCAGAGCCCTGCTCGCAGCGACGACAACATACGGAACCTAGTCCGCAGAGAAATGGACCAACATCCAGCGCACCGCGGCACCAGGTCAACCAGAGAACTCGCCAGGAGAGCCCTCAAGACCCAGATGAAATCTCCCTTCACAAGGGAAATTGAAGAAGAAGAAGCTCCCAAAAAGTTTGCTATTCCAAGGTTCAAGATTTATGACGGGAAGACTGATCCCATTGATCATGTAAGGCAGTACCGGCAGGCTATGACCCTCTGGAATCACCGAGATGCACTGATGTACCGTATTTTTCCCTCGAGCCTTCATAACGTGGCCCAAAAATGGTTCGAGAAACTCCCTCACCGATCCATCAGAAATTTCAAATCCTTGGCCGAGCTCTTTACGGCCCGGTTCATCACCAGCAGCTCCCATCCCAAAAGGATGGATGCCCTATTGACGATGAAGAAAACTCCTCAGGAGAAACTTCGAGACTACGCGAAGAGGTACTGGGAGTTATTCAACGAAGTCGAAGACTGCGCGGAAGAGGTGGCAGTGGCTTCATTCAAAATTGGGCTACCTAGCTCTTCCCTCCTTTACCAGTCCTTGACAAAGAAGGAAGCAACCACCATTGATGACCTGATGGCCCGGATTGAGAAATACGCAAAGGTGGAAGATGTCACCCGCCTTAACGTAGGTGAGAACGGTCGAGCCAAGCTTGCCACGAAGGGAAGTCAGAAAGTTGATAACTAGAAAAAAGAAGGAAAGAATGGGAGCAAGAATGGCCCCAAGAACGGAGGAAGCCCTGACGTTGCAAAGTCATTCCAGGCGGTCAACACCGTCTTCAAAGAACCAATTTACAAAATTCTCGCTAAGATAAAAAATGAGCCGTTCATCAAATGGCCCCGGAAAATGGGAGGAGACTCATCGAAAAGAAACAATGCGCTGAGATGCACCTTCCACAAAGAGGGAGGACATAAGACCGAGCACTGCAAGGCTCTTAAGTCCCACCTCGAGGAGTTGGCCCAATCCGGACATTTGAATGACTTTGTGGATAAGAAGGTAGAGAGAGTGACTGCCCACAAGGAGGCAAAACCCGACAACGTATTAGAAGACGACACCGGACACGAATTCGCAGTAATCCATGGAGTATCTGATGTTAAGCAAATCCAGGGCAACTCAGCTCGGATGGAGGTAAAGAAGCTGACAGCAGTAATGCAAGCTTTTCAAATTGATCCAGCGAAATCATAGGCAGGAAAACGCCGCCGAGCAGAGGACATCATCTACAACAAGCATATTGTTTTCACGGATGAAGATCTTGTGGGAGTGAGGACCCCACATCACGATGCCCTAGTCATTACACTCAGGATAGCCAACTTTGATATCGACAGGCTGCTCGTCGACCAAGGAAGCTCATCTGAAGTAATGTACATCGACCTATTCAGGAAATTGAAGTTGAACCTCGCCGACCTGAAGGGAACCACTGTTCCTCTGGTCGGCTTCGCTGGAAAAATGACCATGCCTCTGGGCAAGATAGTACTACCAGTGCTCACTGGAAATGTTTCAAAAATGATCGAATTCTTGGTGGTCGACATCGATTCACCGTACCAAGCCATCCTCGGCGGGGGATGGCTTCATACAATGAGGGCAGTCTCCTCGACCTACCACCAGAAGCTCAAATATGTCACCGAGCGGGGAGTGATGGAGATACATGGCGACCAGGCGATGGCGCGAAAGTGCTTCATAGCGGCCATCCGACCAAGGCCAGAGAAAAAAGACGTTCAAACCAGCAAGAAAGTGGAGGAAGGTGCAATCCCTTCCAAATAGCAATTAAAATATGGAAGGCCCGGAGTGGAAGAGACCAGGCTCCTCCCCTCCGAACGTGTTGTAGAGGACCTGGTAGAAGCAATTGCTAGAGAAGGCGACAACAGCAGAGTCTTCCTGATCGGGGCCTCACTCACCGACCAAGAGCGAAAGGATTTGTTAACCTTACTCAGAAGCAACATAGATGTTTTCGCTTGGGAACCCTATGAGCTTCCTGGAATCGATCCCAATATGGTCTGCCATCGGTTGCACGTCAATCCCACATTCAAGCCAATAGCACAGAAGGCACGACGAACTGCTCCTGAGAAAGCCAAAGCAATAGAGCAAGAAGTCAAAAAACTGCTGGATGCAGGATCCATACGATAAGTACAATTCCCCAAATGGTTATCCAACCCAGTGGTAGTTCCAAAAAGCAACGAGAAGTGGAGAGTTTGCATAGACTTCACTGACCTCAACAAAGCCTGCCCCAAGGATAGCTTCCCTCTTCCGAAAATAGACCAACTAGTAGACGCCACTGCAGCTCACGAGCGAATGAGTTTCCTGGACGCATACTCAGGCTATCACCAGATTCCCCTGTATGCACCAGATCAGGATAAAACGGCGTTTATCACGACGGTTGGTTTATACTGTTACAAGGTCATGCCTTTTGGGCTAAAAAATGCAGGGGCAACTTATCAACGGCTGGTTACTAAAATATTTAAGAATCAGATGGGAGACACGATGGAGGTCTACATTGACGACATGCTCGTCAAGAGCAAGGAGAAAGAAAACCACCTTTCGGACCTGGCAAGTACCTTCGAAATCCTCAGGAAATACCGAATGAAACTCAACGCGAGCAAGTGTTCCTTCGGTGTCCAGTCAGGAAAGTTCCTTGGGTATTTGGTCAGCAAGCGTGGCATAGAGGCAAATCTGGACCAGATTGATGCAATTAAACGGGTGCAACCTCCTCGCACAATCCGCGATGTACAGAAGCTCACTGGAATGCTCGCTACTCTAAATCATTTCATTTCTAAATCCTCCGAGAAATGCAAGCCCTTCTTCCAACTCTTAAAAGGCAACAAAACGGTAGAATGGACCCCAGGTTTCTCGCAAGCATTAGGCGAGCTCAAATCCTACCTAAGCTCCCCACCACTGCTTGTCATACCACAGCAAATGGACCCTTTGTACCTCTACCTCTCTGTATCCAGCCATACTATCAGCTCAGCGCTAATGTGTGAAGTTACAGGGATCTAACATCCAGTCTATTACGCGAGCAAAACCTTACTAGACGCCGAGCAGCGCTACCTGCCATTGGAAAAGCTCGCATTCGCCCTGGTAATGTCCTCGAGGAAACTGAAGCATTACTTCGAAGCTCACACGATCATTGTCCTTACATCACACCCCCTCAAGGCTGTCCTAAGGAAGGCGGATTTGTCGGGCAGACTGTCTAAATGGTCAGTCGAGCTCGGCCGGTTTGACATTCAATTTCAACCAAGGACGGATATCAAGGGTCAAATCCTTGCTGACTTCATAGCGGAATTCACAGGCGAAGAGCCCTTCGACCAGCCTAAACCAACAGAACAAAGCAACCAGGCTACAAGGGAAGGCTGGAAACTATTTGTTGATGGAGCCTCCAACTCAAAGGGGACAGGAGTAGGAATTGTTCTCATCACTCCAGAAAATACAATCCTCGAGCAAGGAATCAGGCTGGGATTTGCAGCCTCCAACAACGAAGCAGAATATGAAGCCTTAATAGCAGGTCTCCAAAGGGCGCAAACTCTAGGAGCAAAGCATTTACAAGTATTCGGAGACTCGCAACTAGTTTCCAATCTGATAAGTGGAGACTACAACGCGAAGGACGAGAGGATGGCAGCCTACCTCTCCTTGGTAAGAAACTTAATGACAAACTTTGAAGAAATCAACATCCAATAGTTTCCCAGGGGGCAAAACAGCCACGCTGACTCCTTGGCAGCCTTAAGCTCGGCAGTTGACTCAACCCTTAAAAGGATAATCCCTATCGATTTCCTTAGCTGCCCGAGCATTTACCCCAACTGCGAGCTGACCAAAGAGAAACAAATACTCCAATTGGAACCAGCCCCAAGCTGGATGGATCCCTTGAGAGACTATTTGAAGAACGGAACGCTCCCAAAGGATAAGAGGACTGCCCACCAGATAAGAGTCAAAGCTGCTCGCTTTCACTTATCCACGGGAGGCGACTTGTATAAAAGATCTTTCTCCGACCCCTACCTTAGATGCGTCCACCCAGGCGATGTCAAGACAGTGCTTCACGAGCTTCACGAAGGAATCTACGGGAGCCACGTCGGAGGAAGGTCTCTAGCCTTCCGAGCAATAAAGGAAGGTTACTGGTGGCCATATATGCAAAGGGACTCCGTAGTATATGTCCGCAGATGCCTGAAATGCCAGCTTCACGCCCCCATGGTCCACCAGCCTGCCAGCGAATTGAAATCCCTGACCAGCCCCTGGCCCTTCGCCCAGTGGGGAATGAACATCGTGGGACCACTGCCCACCGCTGCCGGCAATCGCAAATACCTGTTGGTCGCAACTGATTACTTTACCAAATGGATCGAGGCAGAACCACTGGCGAATATCCGAGATGCTGACATGATGAAGTTCATATGGAGAAATATAATCACTCGATTCGGGATCCCCAGAACCATCATCACTGACAATGGAACACAGTTCGAGAGTGGCCCTTTTTAGAACTTCTGCGACCAGCACAGGATCAGGCACCACTTCAGCTCAGTAGCTTATCCTCAAAGCAACGGACAAGCTGAGGCTTCCAACAAAACAGTGATCGCTGGGTTGAAGAAGCGGTTAGAGCGAGCAAAGGGCGCATGGGCAACCGAGCTACCACATGTCCTATGGGCATACAGAACGACTCCTAGGCGAGCCACAGGTCAAACGCCATTCTCACTAGCATATGGTATGGAAGCGGTCATCCCATTAGAAGCAGGATTGCCTACAATGAGATCCGACCTTCTCGAGTAGGGTCAGAACGATCAGGCTCTGCTCGCTGAACTCGACTTGGCCGACGAACGCAGGGAACTAGCCCTAGTAAAACTAGCGAGCTATCAGCAACATCTCGCAAAGTACTACAGCAAAAAGGTCAATCCGAGGAAGTTCGAAGTTGGAGACTATGTCCTAAGAAAGGTCCTGGGCAACACAGTGAAGCCATCAGATGGTAAACTGGGCCCAAACTGGGAAGGACCTTATGAGATAATTAGAGACGATCTGCAAGGTGCCTATCATTTGAAAACGATGGAGGGCAGAGAGATACCACGAGCATGGAACGCAGCTAATCTCAAGAAATTCTACTTTTAGGAGTTCAATTGATTAGATCTTTTATTGTACTCATTATGAGAAAAGACAGTGTATTTCTCTATTTATCAATAAAAATCTCTCAGTTGATCAATCTTTAAAAAGTAACAATTATATCTTATTGCACATCCTTTTCAAATCACAGGTATAATGGTTGACATAGCAGGGGAACACCCCTCCTCAGGTCATCGTCACGAAGCACGACAGACCTCTTAGCATTGCCCATGGCAATATATGAAGCCCTACAGAGTATTCTTAGGCATCAAACCTACTTTGGTTAAACAAAATCCTGATCGGATGAAGACATCCAATGACAGGTGTGTCCTCGCCAATTGCCCCTCTTAGACCTAAGGGAGTGTGACGACACGACCTCAAAGGTAAAGAGAGAGCACAATGGTATTCTTAATACTGGACTGGGCGGACACTCACATGACAAGATAAAGATTGCGAAGCCGCAACAATATAACAAAGATTGGATAAACACGTTTAGTCGGCAAAATCACCCAAAACTCAAACTTTCCATTAATCTTTTATATTAGTACATGTTTAGTCGGCAAAGGCTCGCCCAAAGCATTTACAATTATTAAAAACAAAAACAAAAAAAACAAAAAAAACAAAACAAAACAAAATATCAAGAAGGTGGAAGCCTCCGAGCAAGGTAGTCAGCAACCTTGGCTCTCCTCCCGTCATCAGGGGCAGGATCGAATTCCTCAACAACCTCATTTGTGTCCAACTCCAGAAGTCGCCGAGGAATAGCATCGATAGGAATCCATCGATCATCTCTCCTGAATGGATTGGGCATCAGAGTAGAGGGAGAAACCTCGTACCGATACCACAATATCGAGTTCCTTGGGAAAGCTCCTCGAACTCTGATAATCTCGTGGGAGCATCCAACCAGCCCTGATCATAGCCATCAGTCCACACTTGGCAAGGGCCCTTCTTGAATAGATGCCGCAGTCGGGTGACATCCCTCTGGAGCCCAGCAGCAGTTACGTAAGCTCGCCGGACATCGCCGCGCAGCTCTTCCATTTCCCTCTCACGCTGCTCCTCAACTTCCCTACTCCTACCCCGTGTACTCCTACCAGCACGCGGGAGGGAAGGCCGAGCAACTCGCGACGAGGAAGAGCCTTGTAGGACTGCCGAAGTGGTGCTCGACGAATGCTCCTTAAGCTTCAAGACCTCCCGCCTCAGGTCGTCATTCTCCCGCTGAAGAAACTCCACGACTTGATTGATCTCGGTGGCCTCCAGTAACTTTGCTCTCAGCTCGCTAACTCCTTCCTGCACTGAAGCTCCGATCTCTTCCATTTCCTGGAGCCTGTCCTTCAATTTGGCCACCAGCTCGGACTGATCTTTATATTTCTGGTTCCTTGACTTAGCAAACCTGCAAAGCCTAGCAAAAGCCTGGCGAACTGCAGGGCTTGCATTAGGACCCAGAGTCCTACCTAATTGGGAGGTAACAAGAACATAGTCATCCACATCAACCAACTACAAGTAAAAGAAAAAGGAAAGCAAGGGATCAACATAAACAAAAATAAAGTCTTTTCATTGATAACGAGCGAGGTTACATCAGAACAAAAAAGGAAAAAATTATAAAGAATCCCTATCACTTAGCAACCTCGGTGGATGGACCTTTGTCTTTATCAGCATCGGCAGGGGCATTACCCTCTGCAGGGGCATCCACTGCCTCCTCGACCAAGGGAGCATTAGAAGAGGTCGCCCGAGAAACAGGATTGCTGCCTTCAGCAGTTGGGGCTGGGTCCTCATCCACGACCGGCTTTGGCCCTGGATCATGCTCGTCAAAGAGTGGGGATGAAACATCCACCCCAGCGGCCACAAGAGCCTTGTTCCACCCTTTCTTGAAGTTCAGACGGCTAATATAGCCTATCTGAACCTCGGCGTCTTCATACGCAACAACCCAACCAGAATTGTATGAATGTTCTTTAAGAGTGGCTGCCTGGGCTTTCTCCGCCTCCAGCTGCTCGGCAAGAACCCTGTTCTTCTCCACAAAGTCCAGCTTGCTCGAGCAGACCTGATCATACGACTTCCTCAGTTCGCCGAGCTCCCTAACAGCATTATCTCTCTCGCGAGCAGAATTAGCAAGGGCCGAGGCAGAAGAAGCTCGAGCTGCATCAGCAGCCTTCAGATCGGCCTCCAGCTGAGAACCTCTGGCCACCAGAGTAGACTTCTGCTGCTCCAGCTCGGTGTTACTTCTCAGAAGCTCGTCGCGAGAGCGATAGAGCACAACAAAGTCAGTCACAAACTGCAAAAAACAAGGAAAGGATCAGAAAGAAGAAACCATCAAAACGGATTAGAAAAATTTGAGAAGTAGAAAAGGAACCTTACCAAGGCAAGCCTCTGGCTAGCTTGCAAAGCCAATTGATCGGACCCTGACGCCCTCTCACGATCTGCAGGGAGGACTGCCCTCTCAAGCAGCGCAGGGGCGAGCTGAGGAGAGGTGGCCACCGAAGCCCCCTCAGGCAGAGCAGATACTTGGACCAAGGCTTGACCGGTCTTGGTCCTCAGTTCCATCTTCCTCCTCTCCTCCTCCTTTTCCTTCTCCCTCCTCTTTCTCTCTTCCACCTTCTTCCTCTCCTCCTCCTTTTTCTACTCCCTCTCCCTCGCCTGCTCCTCCTCCCTCTTCTTCTTCTCTTTCTCTTGAGGGGAAGGCCGAGAACCGGTAGCTATGGCCCCGGAGACAGTCTTTGATTTTTTGGATCTCTGTGCAAGAAGCACATCATCATCATCATCATCATCATCATCTCGGATTAAATTCTTCCTGGGAGGCATTTCTTCACGTGAATTGCTGGTAGTACTCGAGGAACTGCTGCTATCAGCACTACCTCCACCCAAATTACTCACAACACCTGCAGGCTCACTCTCCGAGCTGCTCTCTTCTTCGTCCAATTGGATGGGCTCAACAGAAATCTCTTCGGAAGAGTCAAAGTCCGGAACAGTATCCAAAGGTCGGGCTATGAAGCTGGAGCCTGTGTTCTTGTACTCAAGCAGAAAAGCAGCAAACCTAGGATGCTCGCCGTCACCCAAGGGTTCCCTGATGTTCCAAGCTTTCACCAGTTCCGAGATACGAACCTCGCTGAGAGCAGGCTCCAAGTTCTTTATCTTCGCTGTAAAAGAAAAAGCAAGGAGAAGTTAGAAAAACCACAAAGTCAGCAAAGGTTGAAATAATAATCTGGCATCTTCCTATATATTCTTCCCCATAAAAAGGAACAGTGAACCTCTCAGACCTCGACCCTTCAAATTGGGGGGAAAGTTGCCAATTCCTGATAAGAAAACCTTCTTGCCAGTAGTCCTTATGGGAATCAGGTAGATTTACTACCAATACCCTATCAGGGCTCCTAGCCTTAAGGTACAGAACTCCTGAACTCGTTCGAGAAAAGGAGTAACAAAAACAGACCTCGGCAAGCCCTAACTTCGTGCCATACAATTGATTTATCCTATGCACGCCGTTCACTATTTTCCATACGTTAGGCAAACATTATGCAGGCACAATACTGAAGTAGCTAAAGAAGTGCAGAAACAGATCATTGGGAGGGAAGGTAAGTCCCCCCTGGGAGAGCAACAGGACGTGAATCCAATGTGCATCCTCTATATCCCTAACGTTCCTAGGAGGCGAGGCGCAGCACTCAATCTCTACCCACTCAGGAATACTATAGAATTTTCTAAACTCAGCCACAGACCTATTTCCAATCTTCGCCATTGGAAAAACACAAGAAAAACTACAAACCAAAGAGAAAATGCAAAAAAGCACGAGAGACTTACAAGACAGAAGATCAGGTCAAATGGCGAAGAAGCAACGAAAGTTGAAATCGAAAACAGAGGGTACTAAGCGCAAGAGCTCTCAGAAGACGAAAGATTGCTGGAAAAGCCTGAAGCGACAAAAATAAATGCGCCTTATTCCAACGAGCCTTCAAGTCTAATCATAGCGCACGGATAGCGAAGCGGGTGCCGCCAAAGTAACTTTACAGTTTTCAAAAAAATCAACCATGATAGCTGATTATTTAAATTCATTGGACCTGAAAAGATGGCCCAACAAATTTAGGGGCAATTGTGGGGACCTTGAATTTAGCACCATAGGCCTGGACGAGTAGCCTCTCCCTAGCGGCCCAAAGTCCAGGCCCATCACCTTCATATCAATCCAATTACCCCACGATCCCATGAAGGGAAGTTGTGGGGAAACACGATTCCATGTAGGGGAGATGGCTAATAAGAAGGAACCCATCACCCCCACTACTCCAAGATACACATGTATAAATTAAACCCTAAGTCCGGGGCAAAGGACAAGTTGTATTCTCTGTACTTATTCCTCAGAATATAGAGAAATAACACTGACTGAACCATCGTGGACGTAGGCACTTCTTTGTTGAACCACGTACCTCCGTTGTTGTGTGATTGGCTTGTTATTTATCTTTTCTTGGTTGTTACCTCTTTCATATTTATTTGTGTTGCATAATAATTGTCACCAGATTGGCTTGTTATTTATCTTTTCTTGGTTGTTACCTCTTTCATATTTATTTGTGTTGCATAATAATTGTCACCACATCTATGAAGTTGGCAAAACTCTTTTTATTTCAAGTGTTCTTGTAAACTTTATAAAGCTAGACATCATTTCATTTATTAAACCCAATGAATGTTTCTCTGGCCCAAATCATAAAAATTACTTTCCAGGTTTTCCTAAATAGGATCAGCATGGTAGAAGGAGGATCAGACTTCTAGTTCATTTGATTAGCAATTTCAGTTATTTGATTCTAGCATAGGTTGTTACTCCTCTTATTTTAGTCATTTACATTTCAAATACTGTGTTGATGATAAAATGAAGGTATGAAGATGATGATTGAACATGAAGTGATGATCACATCAAACACATAGGAGACAAAGGTTTTTAAAGTGGTTAGGCTATAAGGAAAAGCCTACGTCCACTGTTATTTTATTCCCAGGGGTTTATAATAGCATAACATGGTGTAGAGAGAGAGAGAGAGGTGTGTAGAGAATTGCTTAATTCAGATTGTGATGTCTTGTACCTTTGGCTAAGGGAAGGCATGTATTTAGAGTGATGGGAGTCCAAGAGATGGAATGTCTTATATTTAAACATTTACACCTATATACAATGAATATAACTGTTGGTCTTCAAGGCCATGACCGTTGGTGAGTCTTTTTCTACTAGCTTTTGATCTTCTGGATGGTTTGTCTTCCTTGAGTTGGTTGGTATTCCGACCAAATCTCCTCGAGTGTTGACCAAATCTCCTCGGGTGCCGAGCAGGTCTCCTCGGATTTTGAGGAAGTATTATCACGTAGGATGACATGTGTCCTTTTCTGACTGGTCTACGTAGACGGAGAGTTTTTACATTAACAGAAGCCCCTAATGCTCCGTGCTTGATGGTTTACTGAAAGGATGGAGTATTTATTCTACAATATTGCTCGGTGCTCGTGCATAATGAAATTACTGTTCTGCCTTCTTGATTTGTTCAATATAAAGTGCACTATATTCTGGTCAATGGATTATTCAGGCTGATTGATGGTTGCGTTGGAGCTAATCTTTCTTATAAGGAACTTTGTTCGTCAAGCGAACGTGTGCTGTGTATCACTCCTGGGAATCTAGATGCAGTAACTTCATAGTTTGTAGCTTGTGGCTTGTCATAATCTTCAATTGGGTTGGTCGACTAGTTACCCGATCAACTATCTTCTATGCCGACCAACTGAGTGCTGATTGTACGTGATTGATTTTTTTGATCTTTGCTCCTCTGAAAGTTTTGCTAGTGTAACATTCTAGATTGTGAACCCAATTTTTCAATCTGAATAGTGTCGAGCTTGTAACGGACTCTGAAACATATATAAGTATAACTTCTTCTTCAACGTTGGTCGGGACAGCCGTAGTAAAGATCCCAGTGCTGTAGATGTTGAAGCTGACTCCTGAACTTCAATAACATGTGCACAATAACTCCAGAATGATTATTGGCTAGCGATATGTCTTATTCTGTTATGACTTGGAGATGAATCTAATGCTCGACTGATACTGCATGATGTTATGAGAATGTGCCACCGAATGAACAATTAATTTTGTAGTAAAAGCCCCCAAGTATGGAATATGAACTCTGAATGCTTTCTTGGCCTTGAGGTAATGCTCCCTGAAATGACTTTCCAAGAACTTTTCATGTTTGCATTTCCATACTGTCTTGATGTGACCATATAAATAATTTGCCGACTAAGTAATTTTCACTACACCAAATCTGCCGAATTGTCACAGTCATTAACCTTGACAAGTTGAACTTGTCAAGGTCAATGACGGTGATAATTCGGGGCGAGACAATTTTTTTGTCACGAACTTATCACGGTCATTGACCGTGATAAGTTCGTTAGACTTGTCACGATCGTGTCACGGTCCCTGGTCGTGACAAGTTTAGTCATGGTTAATAACCGTGATAAAGCCTTGACCTTTTTTAAAAAATTATCACGGTGAATGACCGTGACAATTCCGTCACAACCTTATTTACCAAGGACTTGTCACAGTTAATGACCAGGACAATTCTGGGCAAAATTTTAAAAACATCTGCTGGGCAGTATGGCCACTGCCACTACCCAGCAGTATATGTGTACATGTTATAGCAACGTGGTACCTGTTCAAACATCATATATCCAAATAAACTAAATATAATGCAAATATACATTCAAAATAGAAACAATATAGATGGCGATATAATCCAAATATAATTCAAATGTGCCAACTTAAAAATAATGTCACTACATGTCTGGGGTAAATGTGAGGAGGTGAGTAGGCCACACGATATACGAATTGACACACCCACTAATATACATCGTGCTGCATTGTTCGCGCAACCACAATCCGGGTATCACATGCATGACGAGCACCTTGGACTCAATCTCTTTAAGCTCACCTCCATGAACTATTGCACCCTGGACGATATTCGGATCCCTCAACCCCCGCCCTATCCGCTGACCATCAAATACGTCCAATATGAACATGCTCGGCCAACCAGGTGTCGACATCGATCTATTGAAGGGAGCCAAATAGGGAAGTGGATCATCGAAGTACGCACGTATCGGTGATGAAGCAGCGAGGTCCACATCCTCGTCATCCTGCACCTCGTCCTCCCGCACCTCCTCCACCACCGTCTTCTCCTTACCTTTCCCCTTACAGTCTCCGCCCAACGTACGCTTCATGAATGAGTATATATCTTAGACCGTCGCCTCCAAACGGGACAGCTTCGCGTCATGTGAATCCACCATTCGAGCCAACCCGGTGTCGCTCGTCTCCAATCTGATGATCCTAAATTTGGCCACCCGCGAGCTCACCCCCTTGTCCTCCCCTTGTGATCAGAGCTAAGCACTTGGTTGAGTGTATCTGTGGATAAAGATGCCTTATCGACATCAGACTGCGACTCATGCACTTCCTTAAGCTTTGCCTGAAACAAAAAAAATCACATGATTAGTAAAATAAGTAAACTAAAAAGTTATAATGTAATTAACAAAAAGTAAACTGTCGGATTACTTACAATCGTGGCCGCGACGCTCGGGGACACCTCCTTGTCCTTCCCCTTCTTCGTCCAAAGAGCCACATAAGTATCGAGCTTATGTAGCTTACCCCCAGGGCCACTCCCTATCCCCTAAAATAAAATAAAGTAAAATTAGTATCGGCCCCGCAAAGTAAAATAATGCAGAATAATATATTTCTGTAGTTATAGACAAATTAAATATTACCATCATCCTATGCTCCACCTCGGCGTAAGACGTCCGTCCGGAGTAGTGCTCGTTTGTCTTTTTTACCCGATTTTCCCTCCCCGATTGGCGAGATGCCAATTGTCGCTCCCCGATCTCATTGTCAATGAACTTTTGCCATTGTGCCAATGAGATCGGCTCCTTCGGCGAGACGGATTCACGCCTTTGGATAATGGACTCTTATGTTTTCCCAAAGTATCGTGTCCACATATTTTTCTTCCACGCTTGTGTTGCTCCCTCAACTGCTCCAAGACGGAATCGCGTAGCTTTGGATCCAAGTTGAATTGTTCATGTCCAACAAATACAATGTTAGTTGCGAATAAATATAAATATAAATAATAAAATGAAATTGAAATTGAAATTGAAATATTCATATAAATATAAATATATTACCTGTAGTGCCGCCCAAACAGCTAACTTGAGCTCATATGGCACCTCCTTCTAACTCATATACCCCGGGTCGATGACCGTCTTTATCAGCTGGAGGGATCCCGCTAATAGCTCTGACTTGTTCTCGATGGTAATCCCAAATTTGCCATATTTGGGGAGCCAAGGGGCCGAGGAGCCCTCGTCGCCTCCGCTACCACCGAGCCCAGACGACATCATCATAACCAACATCATCATCCTCTCCTTAATACCTGAAGGAGACATTTGCTGTAAAAAAATGTTATTAGTACAGATAAAAAAAAAATAGAAGAAGACATGCAAATATGTACAATTACTACAAATAAAAATGAGCACTAATTATTAATTTACTTTCATACACCCCCTCCCCCACCACACACACGCACACGTACACGCACACACACCATCCCCGCCCCCCCACAATAATTATTTTCATCAATTAAACTAACAATTAAAGTATACAATTATTAATTTATGAATTTACAATGAGGAGCAATCCTACTTTCATAATTAATCATATATTAATTTTTTAATTTACAATAAGGGGCAATCATATATTACTTTACTAAAAAAATTAATAATCAATCAATTATTTTACAAGGGACACTACGCACATACACACACACGCAACCCCCACCCCCTCCCCCACCACACACACGCACACGTACACGTACACGCACACACACCACCCCCTACCCCCACCACACACACAATAATTATTAATAATATAGTCATTTTCAACCATACCAAAAGATCCCTACTTATCTTTATTAATAATATCTAGAATTAACCACTAAAGAATACCCACCAGATACACCTAAAAACCCACATTGGCCAACCCCATATGGACAATAATCCAATAATTATTAATAATTATATATTGTTCGATATACAAAGTAATTTTCAAAAAAAGTTAAAAAAATCCCACCCCATATGGACAATAATCCAGTGGTAATGCCACTTTTATTGTTAACCAACCCAACATCGATCCACTATAATCCAACAGCAATGTCAACAACAAATGTGTATCCCATACTCCTTCTAATTCATCTACTCAATTAATTCATTTCATCAATTAAACTAACAATTAAAGTATAAAATTATTAATTTACTAATTTACAATGATGGGTAATCCTACTTTCATATGAAATGGGCACTAATTATTAATTTTCTTTCATCTAAAACTATACAATTAAAATTATATTTAAATCTATACAATTTATTAATTAAAGCTATACAATTGTTAAGATTGCCCCACCACACACACACCCCCACCACACCCCCACCACCACCAACCCCCTCCCCCCGCCACACACACACGCACACACCTGCACACACACACCCCACCCCTGCCCCCCTCCCCCCACCCCCACCATACCTGCACACGCACACACACGGACACACATAGCCCACCCACCCCCACCACTCCCTGGCCCCCTCCCCCACCACCCACCACCACACACATATATACACATACATATACACACATATATACACACACATATAGAAATGAAAGAGAAAGATAGGAAAAGATATACCTTAGAGAGAGAGAAATACCTCGAAATCACTTAGAGAGAGAAAGAGAGGGAAAAACCAAAATCGGTGGGAAAAAAAAGAAAGGTTAGGGATTTTTTTCTATGTAAATTGTCACGGACGTGTCAAGGTCCTTGACCATGACAATTATTTTAAGTATTATCACGGTCATTGATCGTGACAAGTCCGTGACAAGAACATTTGTCACGGACTTGTCACGGTCAATGACGGTGACAATACTTTATCACGGGCGTGTCACGATCAATGACCATGACACAAAACGGGTGTTTGTTATCACGGTCAATGACCGTGACAAGGGTGGCTGGCTGAAAGGTGATAATTTGGCCGTTTTGGTGTAATGTTTGGTTGAGTAAAACTACTTTCAACATATAGTCCAATTAGAAATGTGTTGGCATTCCAATTAGGAATCTGTGGGTATTCTAATTAAGAATGTGATATATTCCAATTAGGAATCTGATTCTGGTATGTTCCATTGATCGGCATATTTTACATGTGGAGCCCCCTAGTTGGGGTTAGGAGATTAAATAATAATAATGATGCCTGAGCATTCGTCAGGACTTAATAGAATGATCATAATATATAATTTTCATCGAATATTCGTGCTAGTGAGAAATCCATATAGAAGTGCTAAGAAACCCAGATAAATAATGAGAGTGCCGACCATTTACCGGGCTTAATAAGAAATCCAGATAAATAATAAGAGTGTCGACTATCTTCCAGGCTTAATAAAAAGTCCAGTTAATAAGAGTGTTGACCATCTGCCGGGCTTATTAAGAAGTCCAGATAATAATAAGGAATGGATCGATTGATCCTGCATTCGGTATTCTTCAAACAATAATATATAATCACGAAATTTATCTTCTGCTTAATCTTTGTATATGAATTGACGATTGCCAATTTCTTTTTGTCTTTGTGCCTAGGCAATGGAATATTTATCCCATGCTCCTACCTAGTTGTAGCGATCTTTTGATCACCCATAAGTGCTTAAGCAATGGAATATTTATCCCATTTTCCTGCTTAGTTTAAGTGCCTAGGCAATGGAATATTGATCCCATGCTCCTTCCTAGTTGTAGAGATCTTTTGATCACCCATAAGTGCCTAAGCAATGGAATATTTATCCCATGTTCCTGCTTAGTTTAAGTGCCTAGGCAATGGAATGTTTATCCCATGCTCCTGCCTAGTTGTAGTGATCTTTTGATCACACATAATCAAACAGGACTTGCCTTGCTTAATTTTTTTACCAACATTGTTGGTGTCTTTGTTGATGCTGACCAACATTTAGTTGGTGGTTACTGAATATATATATAGAGAAGAATTTTCTCAACCAACAGTTTATTGGATATAATATAATAATTGATGCAGATTTTCTCGGAGCTGAATATATGATAATAAATATTTTGTCGAGCTCCAAGCTGAGATGAATATAGACTATGCATCCGAATAGATATAAAGAATGATTCAGAATAATAATAATAAAGTGTATGGCTGATTTGTCAAGGCAAAATTGCATAATGCCGAACAAGGATAATATTTTCCAGAACATAAGAATATGGCTGAGTACTTTGTCGGGCCTGAATATAAATAAGAATGACCCAAACCAACTGTCCATTGGGGGTGAAATATAATAAATATTGCAGATCGGAACCGAATATATAACAATAAATATTTTATCGAGATCCATGCTGAGATGAATATAGAATGGATATAGAGAATGATTCATACTTGAGCATATATCAGAGCAAGAACAAAATCAATAGTGCCTCACTGAGGTAAAATTTTATAATGCCGAGCAATGATAATATTTTCCAGAAGTTTAAGATCGTTTCTGAGCATTCGTCGGCACTGTATCTTGTACCTGTGGAATTTAATAAGTTGCTTGAACATCTCTGGAGGTTAAATTAATTAATCATGAGAATAATTAAGTCATCCAATCAATATATGATATGTATTTGCTCAGGCAATAAAATATCAAAACATAAAATAATATGTTATGCCGTATGTCAATATGAGCAAATTTTTATAAAAAAATGCTAGACTTTTTAATTTTAAGTAAAAGACAAAATATAAGTTGATTTTTATTTATCACTTGATTTGTAAAAATATTTTTGGGGTGATCACAAGTTTAAAAAAGATTTATGCCCCCTATTGTCCCAAGCTGAACTCGTGTTCAAAGAAATATCTTGGGTGCTCAAAGTTTTTAACAACACGAGATTCTACTGCTACCGACCAATGGCCTGGGTATGGCCGACCAAGAATGAATGTTGCCGATCAAATTTTGTATCGACTACCAAACATAGTTGGTCGGGAGAAAAAAAAACATATTGTTACACGTTTGCCGACCTATATGAAATCGTCACTCCCAAACAGTGATGGGTAGGTCGGGGAAAAACTGATAAACGTGCGGTCCCTGTCTCCGACCAGCAATTGATTTAATCGACCTGCTGTATGAGTCTCCAACCTACAATTGATCCTACCGACCAACATTTGGGAGTTATCAGGTTCTAGAATACATGGTGCCGGCTAAGAAGTAAGTGGTCTGCTATGATAAAAACCCAAATGAGTTTTGCTGGTAATCTAGTCGGATTCCAAACTGTTGCACTGTTGTCGATCAATACAAATTTTGTTGCCGACAAGAATTAGGAATTGGCGACCAATAGTGAATGTACCGATTAGTAAATGGGTGGTCGGTAACTCTCCAAGCTTTTGCAACTGTTGAGTTTAGTGAGTTCTGATGTCATCGTAATAAGGTTTCCGACCAACAATACCAACAATAGATTCTGCTATATTATTGTTCCTGTCAACGATTAACAAATGGGAGGTCTGGAATTCTAAATTTGTACAACATCTATCGCCGACCAACCATGATAACCTTGTAGTTGTAGAAAAATGAATTTGAGGTGGACGATTAACAATAGGTTGTTGTTGCTGTAATATAGAAGTTGCCGATCACGAAGGCGATCCATTGGTGCAAGCATAGTTGGTGCCGACCAAGACATAATGATTCGTCGACCATAAATGATGATTTCTATAAAATCGACCAGAAAATAATGGTCCGAAGATGTTAATTGTTGCCGACCAAGAAATAGTGCTCGGAGAGATGATCAAAACCTATTCAGACCTTCCTGTGCGAATTCTAAGAACCTTATCCTGTTAAAAAGTTCTCTAGCATCGTGCTTTTTTTTCTTGGGGAAGTAATTGGAGGGAGATAACAGCCACCGACCAAGAATCGATTTTTTCGATAGTGTTTTCGCAGACCACCATGGTTGCTATGTGTGGTTGCTAATATATGTCGGCAAATTATTCGATTATATTTATAATCGACTTGAAACTGCGGACAACCCGGAGAAACCGTAGATGACTGATTATAACAGTCCTAAAAAATTTATTAAGAAGACCACAAGTAACGGAGGACCCAAATAATGAAACCAGGGAGTACAAAAATAATGAAACTGGGAGTACAAATTTTTTATTTATTGCAACTGATTGATTTCTGATCGGATTTCTGGATTTTGGAGAACAAAACTTTCATAATCATACAATAATTTCCTGAGTATATAAGTCAGAACTGATATTGAAGTATGAAGAATTTTTAGAAACTCACGTCTCTAATTTGCATCCAGATCTTCAAATTGAAGCGATTTCTTATGATGGGAAATGAAAAGTTATTTTTTTATACTGGTTGCAGAAATAAAAGTATCGTATATAAACATGATCATGCAATATCAGGGAGTCATTTGAAGATAGTTCGTCAAAATGAATAAAATTCTTAACATTTAGGAGAGAGAAAATCATTTTTACCCCTTCTTAACAATTTGAAATATCAAAATACAAGATCTAACCCAGTAGGTATACGAGTTTTCCCTATTTTCAAGGCTTCATACATAACTTATGGTTATGAGATCCAATTATTTCAGATTCAAATAATTTGTGAACATGAATATATAAGGATTATGATGTAATCAAAAAATTTGTACGCAGTATGTAATTATTTACATACAAAGAAAATAAAAACTTAGCTTTTGAAGATGATCTTCATCCTTGTGATAAAAAGAATTCTCGTGTCGAATTCTCGCAGACGGCGCCAATCTGTTGATGACTAAAGATAACATCCATGATATCTTATGAAGCTGCTGATTGAAGGTATGAAGTGATGATTGAAGATGAAGTGATGATCAGATCAAACACATAAGAGACAAAGGTTTTTAAAGTGGTTCGGCTATAAGGAAAAGCCTACGTCCACTGTTATTTTATTCCCAGGGGTTTATAATAGCAAAACATAGTGTAGAGAGAGAGAGATAGGTGTGTAAAGAATTGCTTAATTCAGATTGTGATGTCTTGTCCCTTTGGCTAAGGGAAGGCATGTATTTATAGTGATGGGAGTCCAAGAGATGAAATGTCTTTATATATTCAGACATTTACATCTATATACAATGACTACAACTGTTGGTCTTCAAGGGTTCTATGACCGTTGGTGAGTCTTCTTCTACTAGATTTTGATCTTCTGGATGGTTTGTCTTCCTTGAGTTGGTTGGTATGCTGACCAACTCTCCTAGGGTGCCGAGCAGGTCTCCTCGGGTGTCTAGCAAGTATTGCCATGTTGGATGACAGGTGTCCTTTTCTAACAGGTCCACGTAGACGAAGATTTTTTGCATTAACATACTGTATGGGCATAAACCTGGGATTTATTTATTTAGTCGGTTTATTTAGAGTCAGATGTTTATATCAGTGAGAGTTCACACATGTATTTATTCAGCTACTATTTCATATCCTTTTAAATGCGTGTGAAACCAAGATTTTATTTCAAAATGAAGATATTCTTGAAAGAAATAAAAGTATAAAAGGTTTTCAACATTGACCCCCAAAAATCGGGGCGTCACATGATGTGTCTTCAAGGGTTGCACGCCTAGAAAGATTTCCTAGTTCAAGCAAAGGAGTTTAAAAAATTTGGCATCAATGGTTTTGATTTCATCTCATACCCGTGCGAGGAAAGACTGTTGATGCAAAACATCGAAATATCAATTTCTATCTTGATTTCTTGTGTAACTAGCAGAAGAGATGAAAATTCAAAGGAAGCAACACTGACCTATTATGGGATTGTCCAATAAATTTTGGAACTAGGTTACTTAGACTTCAAAGAAATACTCTTCTATTATGTCTGGGTGAAGGTGGAGGACACTACGAATGGTTATAAAGTTAATCTTCCCTCAAAACTTGTAGTGATAGATTTATCCATTATAAAAGGGAATATCGCTTAATTGATGAGTCTTTTATTTGTGTCTTTCAAAATGTCATGAAGGTATTCTACTCTAAGTGCACAAACAAAAATAATTGGCCTGTTGTTATGCATACATCGATGGTTTGACTACTTAAGCATATGCAATAAAAAACCCTACAGAGTTCCAATTTGCTATTGATGACAATCTTAATTTGATCGTTCTTTTAATTGATTTATACGAAGATTGAGTTTCAAAATATTATATTATCGTTATTTAGTTAACTTTTTTATGACAACACTATCTATATCATATGTATTTGAATAACCCTCGTATTTAATTACATTTATGTATCTTCTACTCATATATTAGTTCTTTTACAATTGCCTCCCCATTGCTCATATTTTGAAAAATCTCATTATGTAGTTCTTCTTAAGTTTTTAATGCGATACTGATAACAAACCACCAATCTAAGTTAACCACACAAATGTTCACTATTTTTATTGATGTTCAATATATGCGTGGTTGCCTCAAATGTTGTTTTATGTTATGTGATATTCACCGAGACACAAGGCATCAAAGTCTCTTATTGGTAACACTAGTTCCATTTTCTTATATTCTTCAATCATTAATTCTAATTTTGTTTCATGTTATTATTCCTGTTGATACAAAAATTAGTCAGCTGACGTGGACCAGTTATGATAAGACACGTGTTGTCCAACATGGAATAATTATATACACCGAGCAACTTGACATGCCAAGCTACTCAGAATACCGAGCAACTATCTGGGAAGACCAAATGACCAAGACAGATTCAATGAATATTCTTATTATGTACTGATACATATGCCTATCTAATAACGACATATTGTCTATTCACATGGGAACCCCAAGGTATTATAAATTAATTGTAATACCCTCATAACAGGTAAGCTGTCATAGGCAAAAGCTAATCAAGATTAAGGAAAAACACCCAACAATACAAGAGAGTGGATGTAGGCCATTTCCTTAAGGCCGAACCACTTTAAAAATCCTTTGTCTTATTTCTTTATTCATATTTATCTGTGATTAATTAATTAGATCAAATCTAGTTTTTTTACATCAACAGAGTGGTGTTGTCTGTGAGAATGACTATACGTAGCATTTTTCACTAAAAACTCATAAAAAATGGTTGATATCACATAATCTAGCCACAGGAATAATGACGGGAATGCCCCAAATCCTTAGGCTCCTCCAAATACACAAGATCTCATTGGGATCCTGGTAAATCTTGCTCGGGGACAAACGACCATGCAAGAAACCATACAACAGTTCATCCAAACTGTCCAAAATGGAGGATCTACCCAGTCAGGACAACGTAGCATTCGTAGAACCATGCGTCCACCAGTCTCCAGATCTAGACACACTAAAGTCCATCATGCCGAGAGTTCAAGTGATCCATCCTATGACCCTGGCATAACTTCACATATAAGATTCTGGATTCTCAGGCAGATGTTACTCTCATTCCCGAATGAACAAGTGTGCTGGAAAGGTTGAGCAGAGTCTCTCCGTTCGATCATTTGGGCCCTAAGAGGAACATAAATCATCCTCGAATTGCATCGAGAAATTCTCAATGACCAAATAATTTAAGGGAAGGCTCGGCCCAGTCACATCCCAATCTCAAGAATGTATCTCGTACATAAAGATCCCAAGAGGAGAATTATGCGTGATCTTTTGCTGGTAAACTAGAGGCTGGAGATGATGCATGGAAGGGTTCCATTCAGAGATTGGAAGACATGTTATGGGAGATGGCTAAGGCCAAGAACCCCCTCCAAAGAACCTTTATCAAGGGATCCCCATTTGTACAAGCAATTATGGATTTACCCACACCATAAAAATTCAAAGCACCTGTGGTCACACCTAAATATGATGGAAAAATTGATACTGTTCTTCACATATAGCAGTATCAATCTGCAGGTGACATCTATGTGGTCCCAAACGAAATGAGGTGCAGGGCATTCTCAGGAACCATCACTGGATCTACTCAGATATGGTACAATAGCCTTCCTCGGGGGCATATTACAACATTCCATTAACTAGTCGAGCTCTTCATAGGTTTCTATTTGGTGCAAAGCCGGTTAAAAGGGTAGCACATCTGTTGAGCGTTAGACAGAAGGTGGGAGAAATCACCAGGGACTATATCACTCGTTTTAACAATGAGAAACTGGAAGTCATTGACTATGAGGAGAAGACAACCATCACTGCTCTCATGAGCGGTCTTTTGCCAGACAAGCTGTACTACACCCTGGCCAAGGATCCCCCCAAATCCATGGTTTAATTGATGGTCAAAGTAGCTAAAATTATGAAAGCCGAAGAAGCTATGGCTACGAAGAAGAATGCATAGGCAAGGGATAAAACTAAAGCTGAAGGCAAATCAGAAAGGAAAGATCACAAGCATAATGGTGGGAGCAGGTAGTCAAAAGGCAAATAAACATTAAACCACATGAGGAGGTATGAAAATTACACTCCCTTAAAGGTGGATATAAACCACATTCTGGAATAAATCAAGAACAACGAGGAACTAAACTGGCTAGGAAAACTGAAGTCAGCCCCTGAAAGAAGGGATCAATCCAAGTACTGTGAGTTACATAAAGATCACGGTCACACGACCAAGCAGTGTATAACTCTCCAAAATGAGATAGAAGCACTTATTAAACGAGGAAAAATGAACCAGTACGTTGATTACCAAAATATTGGAAGGACCGACAATAGAACTCGATAGAGGACCAAATCTCCTTGCCGACCAAGAGACAATAAGAAAAGGGACCATGAAGATGACCCCGAAGATGACTCCAATCTCCTAAAAAATCCAAGACAACCTGAGCGTGAGGTATTTTCAATTCATTTTGGTTCATTCGATTATAACATGATTACAGGCGGAGATGTTGGAGGGGGTGATCATATCGCTGAGAGAAAAGCTTATCTGAATAAGGCACAAGCTTGTTCTTATATACAACGAATAAATTTAGCAGAGAGGATTGCTTGAGGAAGGTTAACAACGATAAGCTGGTCATCAGTTTTTCCAAAAATGATCTGGAAGGCGTTTTGTATCCTCATGATGATCCTCTGGTGATCAAGATGACAATGAAGGATGTAATCATCTTGAGAGTACTGGTGGATTATTGAAGTTAGGCAGACTTCATATTTTATCCATGCTTCGATAGTTTGAACTTAAAACTTGGTCAACTGGAGCCATATCACATGCCCCTTATTGGATTCTCTGGAGAGAAAGTTTTTTCGCTTGGGATGATAAAATTAGACATGCTGATTGGTACCTGGCCTGCTTGAAGATAAAAAAAGGTGCGCTTCTTTGTGATGGATAAAAATATCCCATCAGCCTACAATATAATCATAGGGAGAGTAGGCTTAAAATTTTTTGAAGCAGTTCCATCTACTGAACATCAGTGTTTAAAGTTCCCGACCAACTTTGGGGTTGGAATTGTGAAAGGTGACCAAAAAGTATCTCGGGAATGCTACTACTCATTTGCTGAGTAAGAAGAATTGGAAGATGCAAGGAAGAAAACAACCACTTATACAGTGGACAAATCTGATGAATCTTAGATTGAATCCTTAGATCCTAGAGATGAAACATAGCTCGTTAAAGGCCAGGTCATGGAGGCAACAAAGAGAATTATTCTAGATGATGAGCGACCAGAAAGAACAACTATGATTGGTTCTTCAATTGATCCTATACTAAAGCAAGAGCTAGTGGCATTTCTGAGGCACAAAAAGTAAGCATTCACATGGAGTCATGAAGATATGCCGGGGATAGATCCAGCCTTCCTGTGTCACGAGCTTAATGTCAAAAAAGAGATCAAACCAGTGAAGCAATGAAGAACAGGTTTTAGTACAGAGAAGAATCAGGCTATTCAAGAGGAGGTAAAATAACTACAGAATGCATTTTGCATTAAAGATGTCAAGTATCCTGATTGGCTAGCTAATGTGGTGATGCTGAAGAAGAAGAAGAAGAAGAAGAAGAAGAAGAAGAAGAAGAAGAAGAAGAAGAAGAAGAAGAAGAAGTGGAGAATGTCTGTGGACTTCATAGACCTAAATAAAGCTTACCCAAAAGATCATTTCCCTCTGACCAGGATAGATTAGCTAGTAGATGCTACTTCGGGGCATGAACTGTTAAGCTTCATGGATGCCTACTCCGGATACAATCAAATTAAATGAAGCCAGATGATAGGGATAATACCTCTTTCACTACCCCACGAGGAACATATTGTTACAATGTTATGCCTTTTGGTCTTAAAAATGAAGGTGCTACATATCAGCGACTAATGAATAAGTTATTCGCAGAGTAGATTGGAAAAAATATAGAGGTGTACGTCGATGACATGTTGACTAAAAGCAAGAAAGATGTTGACTATATAGTCGATTTAAGCCAAACATTTGATCAGTTGGGGAAGTACCAGATGAAGTTGAACCCGACCAAGTGTGTTTTTGGCATACAGAAAGGCATGTTCCTTGGGTATATTGTGAATCAACGAGGAATTGAGGCAAATCCTGACAAGATAAAAGCCTTGCTAGAAATACAATCTCCAACCACCAAGAAGGAAGTGTATAGCCTCATGGGGCGTGTAGCAGCTCTCAACAGATTCGTCTCCCGAGCAACTGATAAATGTCTTCCATTCTTCAAGGTTCTTAGAAAGACCTTTAAGTGGAATGACGAATGTGAGAAAGAATTTTTAGAGTTGAAGATATACCTGGGAACACTTCCTTTACTATTCAGGCTAATATTGGGAGAAAAAATATATTTGTACTTAGCTGTTTCTGAAAGTGCAGTTAGTTCGGTTTTGATACAAATAGAAAACGGAGTGCAAAAACCACTTTACTATACGAGAAAGGCATTCAGGGGAGCAGAGATCAGGTATCCAAACTTGGAGAAGTTGGCATTGGCATTGATTGAGGCGAGAAAAAGGATGAAACCATATTTCCAAGCCCATACGATAGTGGTATATATTGACATGCCATTCAGACAGGCGTTACATAAGCCAGAAAATTCTAGAAGATTAATGTATTGGGCAATAGAATTAGGTGAGTATGACATTATCTATGAGCCAAGATCTTCTCTCAAGGGGCAGGCAGTGGCGTATTTCATCGCTGAAGTTACCTACCCAGATACTTTCGATCAATATGGGGATAATGCAGAGCAATTAAAAAATGTTGTGGAATCAACAAAAATTGTTCCCGATCAACTCCAGGCCGCAGACCGATCAGAGGAGATGGTAGTAAATAAACTAGAATCTTCTAGTGAGGGCCCAGAGTTGAAGGATGGAGAAAATAAGAACTTAATATTCCATCAAGGGATCTTGTCAAACCAAGGGTTTGATGATAATATCCCTGTATGGAATTTATATGTTGATGGTTCCTCGTGTGCAACAGGTTGCAGAGCTGGAATTATTCTCAATAGTCCAGATGGGTTAGATATAAAATATAATATATGTTTCCAATTCAAAGCTTCCAACAATGAAACTGAATATAAAGCTGTAATTGTGGGCCTCAGCTTAGCTAAGTCATTGAACGCAGAACAAGTTATGGTGTTCAGTGACTCGCAATTAGTGGGAAATCAAATGCTTAATCTTTACGCAGCGAAAGGAGAGTTCATGTCGAGGTATTTGGCTAAAACCATGGAGATTGTATCCAATTTGACAGTCGTGAAATGCAACAAGTGCCAACGATTTTCTACTATGAGAAGAATGCCTCAGGCACTGTTAACACCAATCACTTCCCTTTGGACATTTTCCATGTGGGGAATAGATTTAGTTGGGCCTCTACCAAATACAAGAGGACGATTTAAATATTTGGTGGTTGTTGTGGATTATTTCACGAAATGGGTGGAAGCTGAACCTCTCGTTGATATGGACAATGAAAGAGTTTAACAATTCATTTGGAAGAATATTATTTGCAGATATGGTCTGCCATATGCTTTTATCACTGATCATGGTACCTAATTTAACAATGAGGAGTTCGCTGCGTACTGTTTACAGTTTAACATTCAAAAGATTCATTCTGCTCTGGGTCATCCCCAAAGTAACGGGCAAATAGAGGTGATGAATAGAACTCTATTGAATGGGTTAGAGAAAAGGTTGGATATGCTAAGGGAAACTAGTGGTCTTACCGAACAACTCCTCGAACAGCAACTGGGGAATCTCCTTACATGTTAGCTTTTGGGAGTGAAGCAGTGATACCTACAAAATTAGGACTACCTACTCATAGGGTTCTTAATTTTAATTCTCTGGTAAGTGACTTGATGAGATGTTTGGACCTGGACATGGTCGAAGAAGTCAGAGAAGATGCAGCAATCCAAAATGCAGCTTATCAGCAAAGGACCTCCATGTTCTATAATATAAGAGTCAAGAAATGTGATCTCAAGGAGGGAGATTATGTGCTCAAGAAGGTATATTAAAATCACAATAAATTGGAAGCCAACTGGCATGGGCCCTATTGTGTCACAGCTATTGTTCGACCTGGCACTTACAGAATAGAAACTCTAAAAGGAGAAGAATTCAAGAATCCTTGGAATGCAGAGCACCTGCGAAAGTATTACCAGTAATGTAACTACTCATGTACCCCATTGTTTTAGAATAAATGAAAACGAGGATTTTCCGATATTCGCTTGTGTTATTTTTTTGGAGTATTAGTGCTACACACTAACCTAACTCACTAACAACAAAAATTTTCTCAACGAAGTTGGTCGGCATCAGCACAAACACCAACAAAGTTGGTCGGCATCAATAATCTCCAAATACAAGTTGGTCGACATCAACACAATCAACAATGTTGGTATAACAATCGAGCAAGGAAAGGCCTGTTTGATTATGGGTGACCCAAGTGGCATCTAAACTAGGCAAGAAGATGGGTAAAGTATCCACTGCCTAGGCACCAAGGCAATTATTTACATAAATGATTTCTAGAACTAAGCAAGAACATGGGATAAAAATAATTCCATTGCTTAGGAACTTATGGGTGATAAGTCACTACAACTAGGTAAACATATGGGACAAAGTTCCATTGTCTAGGCAATCAAATCAACAAAAGACAAATTATATACCTAGCGAAGTACAACATTATTATAGTTGATCTTATAAATATTGACAAGATAGATATCATAAGAAACTAAAATTACAAAAAGTTAATTTTTCTTCGTTAAACAATCACTAACGAAATAAAAATTGCCTATTCTTTTGGTTTCTTTCCTTCAGATTTAGGTACAGGCTCCATTCCAGTTGGAGGATCATTTAGAGAAAAATAAGAGTTGATAAAATTGAAATCTTGCAGCATTCTGGTATTCCTCGAGCTAGGTCGGTCAAGAAAATATTGAGGTCGGGATATCTCAAAATCTTCATAAAGATTGTAGTTACCAAGGTATTTGGAAATCAAACACTGAGGAATGGAGCAGGCAGGAATTCAACTAACATCTAGTTTAAAAGGAGGCACTCGCAGATCAAGTAATCCGGGCTCATACCAATCCCACAACTCTATTCCTTATTCGACCTTCATCACAGTTAAGGCGTTCAACAATCCCTATTTGTATCCCTCATTGTTGGTTTGTTTCAACCTGGCATCAAGATGACATAAAGCTTCATTATATCCCCACATCTAAACTCTTTGGGCTATTTGTTGAATTGATAAGTGAATCGTTCAACATGATAATGAAGTCGCTTCACTAAATTTTCTTTACTCTCCAATGCAGAACTATGGTTGACAGTTACTCAGTAAGAGTTTGAATTTTTTGGGACATCTCAGCTAAAGCTTGATTTTTTGCCTTCAGTTGAACAACTTGATTTTCTAAGGCCTGTTGAGTCCTAGTCTTTTCAATGCTGCTCCGACCAGATCTTTCTCTACCCCACAAAGAAGATGTAGGTCTGGCCCTTTTCAAAGTTTCTAATTATTCCCTCAAAGAGGCATTCTCAGTCTCCAAAAATGAAAAACCTTCATTATTAACTCGGATCAGAGCTCTAGACGAAGCAGCAGATTTTAGCTGACTTAGCTCTTCCCTTAAAGCAATATTTTCCTCCTCCAGCAGCTTAGCAATATTTCTATGCTCCTCAATCTCAAGTTTTAACACACTCTCTCTCTTGTTATGGGCTGAAATAATTTTTTCATAACCCCGATCAGCACTCAACTGTTGGTACTTCTTCCTATAACCTTCATACAGAAGAGCAGTGGCTTCCTTGTGTTGAAGTTGAAGTTCTTCGATCATTCCTTGAAGATCCTTAATCATTTCATAGTAAGCCATGTTATTTACAACAGTTCGATCAAGTAGACATTTTAAAAATTGTTAAGCATCAATTGCTCTCTCAGAGGCATCAGACCCAATAATATAAATTATTTGTGATTCAGTGAAATCTGTACAACAAGCTTTGAAGTAATCATTATACTTCTTCATCAGCTCTGTATCATGACCTGATAATAATTCCATCCTGGCAATGAACTGGCAAGGAAAAGTAAAACCAGATCAACACCAGCACAACTATATTGAACAAGTAAAGGATAAACTCAGAATAAATAACAAAGTCCATTTTATTGATTATAAGAGAGGAGAATACAACTAAAAGGTACAAAACAAAAAGGGAAAAAATAGAGAAAAATAGCAAATTGCCTAACAACTTTACACCTTCTCCTTATTCCCTACAACATCATCAGTTGATTTTGTGGAAGGAATTGGTTACTCGGTAGGCATCTGGCATTGCTCGACAGAAGTGATTGACTGTTGAACTTTCTCGGAAGATCGAGGGATTTAACAGAAGGTGTTTGTTCTACTATCAATAAAGAAGATTCATCAGATCCAGCTTCATCATCTTCTTCTTCAATAGCGGGAGGAGGGCCATGAACATGTCTCTAAAATAGCTCAAAATCCTCAGCAACATTCAACTCTTTCAAAGCAGCAGTCCATCCATCCCTGAAGAATTTCAAACTTGCATACTCCATTTGGGTAAAGGCAACAGTTATAACTTTATTCCACCCTTTGTCTTAGCCAGAGCTAAAGGACTTCTTCACAACAACTTTTCTCTTCACCATCTCCGAGGAAGTCTTTTCCCTAAGAAGCTCTTCAACAGACTTTACTTTCTCCTCAAGGTATTTCTTACGCTGTTCAGCCTCTTCAAGCTTGCCCTCAACTTCCACCTTGCTGGAAATAGCAACCTTGCATTTATCCTCTACCTCCTTGTAAACATTTACAGCTTATTGCCGAGCTGTATCAACCTCTCATCGAGATGCATCAGCCTCCTTGGCAGCTTCCTCAGCTTTTTGTTGAGCTGTTTCAGCGGACTTGATTCTATTTTCCCAAGCAGCTTTATCTTCCTCATACTTCTGTCAGGACTCCTCCAATGATTTTGACAATCCATCAAGGGATTCTTCTACTCCACTAGATAAAGTTGAAGCCTTGATAGCCTCATTCTTCTCTAGGATATTATTAAAGTACACCAAAAACTACAAGAGAAAAAAATCCTAAGTCAGAAGATGAGAATTGTATAAAGAGGTGAATTGGAAAGTATGATGATACTTACAGATGCAAGATGTTGGGCTGCTAAGTCAGTAACCTTCTCCCAAGGAGTAGAAGTCTCAGCAGCTCGGCAGTCAGGAAGAGTTCCAGACCTGATTAATTTCTTGGCCAAGCCAGGAGCAATGAGTGCTGGAGTACTAACTCTCAAAGAAGGTACCTCAACCCCAGAAGGTTGGGCAGCAGCATCCACGGTCTTCTCAGCAAGACCCCTTCTCAATCTTCTAAAAGGAGAAACTTCAATCAAAGGTGTTGCATCTTGTTGAATAAGGATAACCCCTTCAATCAAAAGTGTTACCTCTTTAGGAGCAACAGGGGGCTTTTTGTTGATGTCCTTAACAGTTGTGACTACTCCACCAGATGGAGCAACATCCTTTTTCTTAGTCCCTTCAGCTGGGACATCATCTTTTCTCTTATTCGCCCCATCAGCACCAGGGGTAACCTTGGCAAAGAAATCAGGCATTCTCCTTTTCTTCATCATCAGGTCAGTAATAGAAGTATCCAAGTCAGATGAAGATTCGTCAACAAATGAAGAAGATGCTGGAGCTTGCTCAAGGTCAATCACCAAGGGAGGAACAAGAGGTCAAGCAATAAAAGAAGAAATGGTATTCTTGTATCGCAGCAAATAGGAAGCAAATCTCACGTGTTCCCCAGCTATTTCTTGATGCAATCCCCAAATAAATTTCAAATTTTTTATATTAATATCACTCTCTTTTGGGGATTTTCTCTTACTATCAACTGTAACATATAAAAAATAAATGTCAGTGATGCATTTTATCAAATAAAAACAGAGCTAAATTGAAAAATAAAAACAACCTATCCCATTGCCATAAAGTGGACATCTGGGATCTTGGTACACATCTTTTACCTTTAATGGGGGGTGTTGCCAATTTTTCATCATAACCCCATATTCAGAATAATCCCTATTAGCATCAGGGAGATTGACCACTAAAGCTCTGTTAGAAAACCTAGTTTTTAACTAAAATTTGGTATCTCTAGTAACCCATTTATAATAGTACATAATTTCAGGAATCCCTAGACGAGTTCCATGAATCTGATTCAACCTACCCTCCATGTATTTGGAACTACTTTTGCAGGAACAATATCAAAATATTGGCAAAATTCCAAACACAAGGGATTAGGCGGGAAAGAAAAACCACATTCTGCTACAAAAATAGAAGGAAACCAATGTCCCTTAGCTAGAGAAAATAAATCAGAAGGGCAAGGAGGTTCTTCCAAAGTAACCTAAAAGGGAATCCCTAAATTGGCCCTAAACTTATCCAACGATTAGATAAGGTAAACCATGATGGCTAAATCGAAGAAAGAATAAATAAGAAATAAGGAAGAAGTTCTTATAGAAAAATCAAGAAATCAGCTAAGGCAGATGAACTGAGAAGACGATCCTAAGAAGAAAAGTGAGAAGACAGAAACTTTGAGAATCTAGATGGTAAAAGATAGAGAATAATCTGGTTTTAACACCTTTATATACGCTTCTTTGGAAAACGAGAAAAGTAATGATTACAGATGACGACGATTGCATTTCTGGCGGCTAAACGGTATAAGTTCCCAAGCGTTTGCAAAAAATTCGAAATATTTACAAGTTTTCCACTTCGCGCTCAGAAGTAGTATGCTGAGAAGAAAATTTCACAAGGGTCGAAGGGCTGTAACCAAACAAGGCATGGAAAATTATGTCCGAGCAACTTTTGGGCATAATATTTCACACTCTCGCATCTGTGGGGGCAAAAAATATGCCTACATAATAGCATGATACGTGGCGAGCACCCCGATCAAGATGGCGAGCTACAGATGCTCCAACAAGATAGGGATGACTAGAGTCCTTGATAAACTAGGATACCATGAGCAGTATCTGATTGGAATCAAACTCCACGAAGATAGGACTTATCCATATTTGTTACTCATCCATATTTGTAACCCTAATGTAACCCCTAACTTTATATAAAGGGGACACCTCCATTGTGAAAGGGGGCTCAAAAGCTAGAGAAACACTCTCATGTCAAACTCTCTCATCATTCCAATGGAACACAGCAGCAGCGCCGTGGACGTAGGTCATTCATGGTCGAACCACGTAAATCTTTGTCTCTCTCATATTTATTATTGTGCATACATCGTGGTACAGGGGCACCCCCCATATCTCAAATTTTTTAACACGATAATTGGCGCCGTCTATGGGAAACGGCACAAAAAGCCTTTCCTTCTTATCGAGGAGACGGAGATTTACGTCGCGACGCAATGGTTTACACGCACAAAAATCAAAATCTAAGTTTTCTTTTCTATCTGCATATAAAAAAAATATGTATTCCATCGTTACATTGATGCGTGATTTTCATACATTTGTATTTTCAAATCTCGTACTCAATCTCTATTTATTTGCAAATCTGCATAACAGTGTTGATTTTAGACAATTTTCATTATTTTTTCACAGGAAATTCACTATCAGAAAGGTCTATGAAGACTCTTCAAATATTATGAGTCCCTGGAGAGAACTCCTAGTCAAACACATTGGTTTTCTGGGTTACATCATATGACTCCCATATGAAAAATTTATGGGGTTGGAAAAATGGATTCCTATATTGTCACACGGTGGATTAATCATTGATTATCAAATCCAAACCCAACTGGGTGGAAGGGTTTTACCACAAATTCACCACGACCCAGTTGACATCGCGAGGAAACCCCCAAGTTTTCTCGTCGCATTTTGTGATCATCTCCAACCCTACGACTTCGGGCTATTGTTTAGCCGGGCACTAATGAGTTTTCTGGTCATCCTCGATACGCGATCTCCTCTCGGAGGGAGGACTAAAAGCCAACCAAACAAAAGGAGTCCGAACTCCGGCGACCCAGCATCGAAGACACAATAACAATTTTAAGAAAGGAATACCATCATTCCCCTAACTTTTCTATCTGCAACTGAAATATAGGAAGGGATAGATGTCAAAAATCAAGTTTCTCTCTCCGGGGATCCCAATTACCCAACTCCAACAGAAGAACGGAAAATAACCGACATGACCGTTGATCCTGAAACCACATCAATTTATGGTTCCGAGCACTAATTCGAGATTCGAATTTCTTGAAAATCAGTCGTTCAACGACATTCGTGTTGGACAGGGTATCAAAACACAATCAAGTCTTCGTGTTGGACAGGGTGTCCCAACTCCTCGGCTTGCATCATTCGTGCTCCCAAACAAGCAGCAACATATCTTTGGCCAACGACTTGCCATCTCTGACCTATGACCTGGGGCCACCATTCGATCGAGCTCTAGTAAATCTTCTGATCTCGCCGACCAGCAACCTACTGTCATCCCTCTAAAATATAAGAGAGTTCTCATTATACCATGATATTCATTTGTCCATGAAAATAAGTTCGCAATTTTTATTACCATATATTAGATCCATCAATGATTTAATATGATAGTTGTTACAACGATTTTAGTTGGCACTTTTTATGCGATCTCATTACAAATTATTTTGATCACATAAATAGTGGGGCGCACTTACAGAGCACTCACGTCATTTATTCGATGAATTTAATTTTTAATATTTTCATTCAGCCGAAGGAGATTATCAGTTATTTAGCTCAGCCCCGACGGATGCTCAGACACGATTATCTCAGTGGGATTTTTGTTATAAAAATCATTAGATCATTTATTACATTCATACGCTACTATGAATTTTTTCCTCGACAAGTGGCCGAGCGGATGCATATCTTATATACTTTGTTGAACATATCATTTTCATGATAACTTCTATTTTGATTTAGCCTCAACAGAAGGTCGGGGAATTTACTATCTTCCACAGGTACCAGATTCAGTCCCGACGGATGCTCGGCAGCAATCTTAAGTTCTTGGAAATCTCATAGATGTTTTTGACAGATGCTCGAGCACGAATTTCTCGCCATATCTGCTCGGTATTGTACAACTTTGCCCTGACGGACTATTCAGGCACCATTCATTTTATTAATGCTCCAACGGATAGTCGAGCACACTATAGCACTTTAGACCCAAAGAAATGCTTGGGCAAAATTATTATTACTCCGACTGAAGCTCGGATTCTATGATTCTTAACCTGAAGGACGGTCAGGCACATTCAAGATTCATCTCGGCAGATGATTGGAAAAATATTTTTATATTTAGTCCCAAAGATATCTACCTCACAAATCTCATTTTATCCCCAGTGGATAGCTGGTCAGGATAACTCTTATATTTAGCACAACCCCAATAGATGGATACGCACATTTATTTGTGAATTGTTCGTTTCTGTCTCATAGTATTTTATTTGATCACAAATTATGCTCAAGATTTTTATCATCATAAATTTGTTAGCAGGGGGCTATCTATATAGCATACTTCACAATTGTCACTACACAAATTTTCTGGGGCAATAATTTTTTGAATCCAACTCACGTATTTTCTTAGAGATATTTACAAAAATTCCAAATTAACTCCTATGTAACACATCTGGATATATTTGATAAATTTTGCATCTTTCATTCGACTTTATTACAATTATTTTGTTCACATAAATATTGGGGCGCACTTATAGAGCACTCATGTCATTTATTCGATCATTTTAATTTTCAATATTGTCGTCTAGATATTATTGGTTATACCAATGGATGGCCGGTGTAATATTTTTGTTAATACCTAGAGTAGCCCCGACGGATGCTCAGTCACGACCATCCTCGTGAGATTTTATCATGGGATCATTCATGTCATTCATTCAATCCTATGAATTCTATTTGATTTAGACTCGACAAATGGTCGAGCAACTTACTAACTTCCACAGGTACAAGATTCAGTCCCGACGAATGTTCGGCCACAATCTTAAGCTCTTGGAAATCTAATTCATCGATAGATGCTCGACCACGGAACGCTCTCTATCTCTACTCGAACCTGTACAACTTTACCCCGGCAGATGACCCAGGCACCATCTATTTCGTTAATGCTCTAACGGATGGTCGAGCACGTTACACCACTTTGGACCCGACAAATGCTTGGGCAATATTATTTGTGACAACCGACGGATGCTCGGACATTGATATTTCTTCAATTTCAGTATTGACGAACTGGCTCTGTGATTATTGACCTGAAGGATGATCGGGCATATTCAAGGTTCATCTCGACAAATGATCGGAAAAATATTTCTATATATTTAGTCCCGAAGTTATTTGCCACGCACGTCACATTTTATCCCCAATAAATGGTTGATTAGGATAATTCTTTTATTCAGTCCCGATAAATGGTTGACACAATCGATTAATGATCGATGTCACATTTATTATCGTTATTCAACTCTAATAAATGGTTTTGAAATTTAGTTTTCACTAACACTGCAGGATCGTTCGTAATACTTGACTGGTCCTTTTTGCCTCGACGGATGCTCGAGCATGCATCACCCGCAATATCTACCAGATCCTTTATAATTTTTGCCTCGACAGGCATTCAGGTATCATTTATCTTATAAATGCTCCGACAGATGCTCGAGCATGGATCGTTCGCAACATCTACTAGGTCCTTTGCAATTTTGCCTTGGCGGACCCTCAGCTTCGATGGATAGTTGACATTATGTGATCACGTCTCAAGCTCCAATGAACAGTTGGGCGTTCGTAGGGCAAAATATCCAATAACACATAAACCAACATGGAGAGCAATGATCAGCCATATTTATCAACAAGGACGAGTACAACATGTAAGAAGTCACATATCCAGCAAAATCACAGTCAACGAATAGAAGATGTGACCCCCTGAATATATCAGCAACATCGTCGGACAACCCATGGTGATCGGTGATCACTGGGCGATGAAAATTCACTTGTCGACATCAAAAGGGCATCATCAGCACCGAGATATCCACTCCAGAGGAATAACATTTCTTGAACGTCATATCAAATTAACGCATTTCTGCACGAAGATGCTTTAAACTCATATCAATTTCTTTAAATGTACGAGCTATATGGATTTTTCCAAAGCATCCAAGAACCACCATGCATGGTTAGCGAACAAGTGTGCCCCGAGGAATGATACACTACATGGAACTATATGAGCAAGACAATCCTTAATCATATCCAGCTTGACGAACAATCAACACGACACTCTACAACACAACAAAGCCCTGAGGAACGATCGGGCACACTTATCATCTCAGTTAGATAGATCAAATAAGTCGGTGGACGGTCAGTCAGTCTTCTCTTCACAACTCGATTGGGGGATCCATGGCAACGATAACACGTGAATAGATTCACTGCAACATTTAAAGCAAATTAAAAGAGGTCAACTCAGGATGGATGCCGACATGGTTAACACCGGAATTAGTCTTTCAAATGACGATCAAGACTAAGCTTGATTTAATTACAAATAGCCTTCTTGCTTGTTCCCATTAAATTAAGTACGTCCTCAGGCCTTTGTCATCTCCAAACACAAATGGCCTCACGAGTTGCCCCGGTAACAATAAAAGCCCTACGGGGGATCCCTAGGCAAAAAGCCAACTCAGGTTAGTCGCCAACTATGTTGGTCGGTTAAAATCCTGAACGGGTGGATGGCCCTTAAACCAGGTGCATTTTTGCCATCGCCTTTTAGGCCTAAGGAAGTGTGATGGCACAACCTAAAAGGTAAAATAGGCGGATATTTACATGCGAGGCATTAGAAAATGGAAAAATGCAAACGTAATTGGTATTACATTGACTTGCGGAAAAAGCCTAAGTACAATAAGCATACCGATTACATATCACATGTTATAAAACCTAATGCAGGGTCTTACCCCTACTAGGTACATGATCGAGCAAGGCTCGACGCATAGGCTTTTGGTCGGCCTCTCCAATTGGACCATATGAAAAACCTAATGCATGGTCTTACCCCTACTAGGTACAGGCTCGACGCATTGGCTTCTGGTCGGCCTCTCCAATTGGACTATATGAGAAACCTAATGTAGGGTATTACCCCCACTAGGTACATGCTCGAGCAAGGCTCAACGCATAGGCTTTAGGTCGGCCTCCCCAATTGGACCATATGAAAACCCTAATGCAGGGTCTTACCCCGACTAGGTACAGGCTCGAGCAAGGCTCGACGCATAGGCTTTTGGTCGGCCTCTCCAATTGGACCATATGAAAAACCTAATGCAGGGTCTTACCCCTACTAGGTATATGCTCGAGCAAGGCTCGACGCATAGGCTTCTGTTCGGCCTCTCCAATTGGACCATATGAGAAACCTAATGCAGGGTCTTACCCCCACTAGGTACATGCTCGAGCAAGGCTCGACGCATAGGCTTTTGGTTGGCCTCCCCAATTGGACCATATGAAAATCCTAATGTAGGGTCTTACCCTGACTAGGTACATGATCGAGCAAGGCTTGACGCATAGGCTTCTGATCGGCCTCTCCAATTGGACCATATGAAAAACCTAATGCAGGGTCTTACCCCTACTAGGTACATGCTCGAGCAAGGCTCGACGCATAGGCTTATGGTCGGCCTCTCCAATTGAACCATATGAGAAACCTAATGCAGGGTCTTACCCCCACTAGGTACATGCTCGAGCAAGGCTCGAGGCGTAGGCTTTTGTTCTCCCTCCCAATTGGACCATATGGAAATCCTAATGCATGGTCTTACCTTAACTAGGTACATGATCGAGCAAGGCTCGACACATAGGCCTATGGTCAGCCTCAACAAATGGACCATACAAGATCAAAATACAGGGATGTGTCCTAAACTTGATGCACACCCGAGAAAGCCTCAACAAACGAAGTCTGAATAGGCCGGTGGTCAGCCTCACGAATTGGGCCATGCAATAAAACAGAACAATGAACTACGTTCGACCTAATCCATGAGGGTACGTAAGCAGCTCGACACTCTCGAGTTCGGTTCCCATATCAACTGAACGTTTGTTAACTCAAGCCAAGCATTCATCTAAAAAACTTATAAAGAAGAACAACCAAAGGAGGCTAAAAGTTGAATGACAGCTCAAAGAATGCTAGTCCAGTTCACATCAACAACTACATATGTTTAAAGAGATTATGGACCAGCTCCCAGCTCATCTCAGAATCAACTCAGCTGAACTGCGACCCATGGGGCTATTGCGGGGGTAAAAAATAGGCCTACATAATAGCATGACATGTGGCGAGCACCCCGGTCAAGACGAGGAACAACAGACGCTCCAACAAGATAGGGACGACTAGAGTCCTTGATAAACTAGAAGACCGAGTAGCAGTATCTAATTGGAATCAAACTCCACGAAGATAGGACTTATCCATATTTGTTACTCATCCATATTTGTAACCCTAATGTAACCCCTAAATCTATATAGAGGGGACACCCCCCATTGTGGAAGGGGACTTAAAAGCTAAAGAAACACTCTCATGTAAAACTCAATAATCATTCAAATGGAACACAACAGCGGCGCCGTGGACGTAGGTCATTCATGGTCAAACCACATAAATCTTTGTCTCTCTCATATTTATTATTATGCATACATTGTGGTACAGGGGCACCCCCCATATCTCATATCTTTTGACACCACAACACCGAATCTCAACTATGAAATATTGGGGGTTTCTGTTGATACAAAAATTAGTCAGCTGATGTGGACCAGTTAAGATAAGACACGTGTCGTCCAACATGGCATAATTATATACACCGAGCAACTTGACATGCCGAGCTACTTAGAATAACGAGCAACTATCTGGGAATACCAAACGGCCAAGACAGATTCAATGAATATTCTTATTATGTACCGATACATATGCCTATCTAATAACGGCGTATTGTTTATTCACATGGGCAGCCCAAGGGCTATAAATACATTGTAATACCCTCATCATGGGTAAGCTATCATAGGCAAAAGCTAATCAAGATTAAGGAAAAACACCCAGCAATACAAGACAGTGGACATAGGCCATTTCCTTAAGGCTGAATCACTTTAAAAATCCTTTGTCTTATTTTTTTATTCATATTTATCTGTGATTAATTAATTAGATCAAATCTAGTTTTTTACATCAACAATTCCATTTTTAGATTGTATCACTATTCTCACTCATATACATTCACATATATTTTTATAAATAAAAAATACAAAAAATGGGGTCTATACCACAATTCTCAATTTAAAATTTTCTCACATTTTTCTACATTTTCAACACATTTCACATATGCTGTCAAAAATCAAAAGCGACACGCTAGATTCAGATTATGGGTTAGACCCCAACATTGTTCATCTTACGAACTACGTGAACTTTGATGCCATTTTTGGCTACGCAGGCATCCCAAAGTTATTTTGGGATTCAATTCCTTTGTTACTTAGCATTTGGAATATTTTGAAGTCTTGTTTAGTGAAAGGAAACAATCACCGCATTGAATTTCGATTAGGATATTGCGATGTTATTATCATATTCATGCAAGCATGCGTTGTATTATTATTTGTATTGAACAATTTGATGGCTTTAATTAGTTAATTTATGTTGTATTATTATTTTTTTTATTTATGGATGGCATGGTGCCTAAATATTTATTTCTGAAAATGTAAATAGGTTTGAAAAATGTACAATTTTTGTTGGGAAGGAGAACATTAATTTTTTATTTTTTAATTTGATCACATTTTTGGACCGTGACCAAAATTGTGAAAAAATTATAAATAAATATTTAATCACGGCTAAGAACCGTGATCAAATATAATTTTCTATAATTTACTATCAGTTTTTGGTCACGGATTAAAAGCATGACCATACCGTGAGGTGCTAACGGAGAGTGGGTAGGGAGAGAGTATAAGAATTTTGAAGGATAAATGGATACCAAATCATAAGCTTTCAAACCTCTCTCTCCAAAAGTCAAGTACAGTGGCAGAGGCCTTGTTAATTATCTCATTATTCCTGAAGCAGGTAAATGAGATCTTCCTCTTATTACTAACTTATTTTCCTTTCAGGATGTCAAAAATACTTTCAAGATTCCTCTTTCTCAATACCAATCCGTTGACAATGAGATACGTCATTTCAAGCGAAATGGGAGATATACAACCAAAAGCGGATATAAAGTTGCTTGGGCTATGGGGTAATTCAAAGGTAGTCCAAGACATGAATTTTCGTCAATGTCAGTAGTTGAAACGAGTTGGAAGTTTATTTGGCGAGGATTACTGCCAAATAAAATATAGAACTTTTTTATTCTAGCTCAAGTCCAATTCTTTACCAATGATAAATAATTTTAAAAGCGAAATAAGATACCAAAATCTCTCAGTTGTTGTGTATGCAAAGATGGCCCAGACTCGGTATAACATGTGTTTGGTGTCATAGTACTTTGGAGGTTCTCGGTTACGCAACCTTAAAAAAAAAAAAAAAAATCTTGATGGGTAGGGGCTCTTTTCAGTTTGGTTTTTAACCTAGCTGATAAGTTAACCCACGACCATTTCAATTTTAATTTCACAACCCTTTGAGCTCTATGAAACTAACATAATTGATTTTTTTCACGGTGATAATCAAGGAAACCTTTATTTTTCAAGACTTTCACGAAGTACGGACAAAAGAGAATAAAAAGGATGACAACAGCAAACCCGACAACCAACCTGTATAACTTATTGGTACATGAGAAGTTATTCATGATAGAGAGAGTCACTTCATGGTTGGCATATCAAAGATAGTAAATCAGCCACTTTAAGGGGAAGAAGCAGAGGGATGTCAACGTTTATCACATTGGAGTTTGCCATTAGTCGTATTTTCTTAGTTTTGTTTGGGAAGGAAAATCGTCAAGCTATAATAACCCGCCTTCAACGTTAAGATGAAGATTGGTCAGATAGCGGGTGCTGTTGGAAAATGGGTATTGGGCAGTAATTTTTGATTAATTTTGAGTTCAAATTTAGGTGGGATGCACAACATGATAATCGTAGGATCATATACGAATGCGTTCTTCTCCGCAAAAAGATTAAAGTAGTAAATTCATATGATAAATATGTATTCAAAGTGACTCATAAATAAAAATTAATGATTTGAATGTGTTTTAACTCTTGTCCCACGTAGGAAAAATAGTGGGAATTTGAAGAGTTAGTAAAACTCCAATTATGGATTAAGGCTTGGATGCTTTTGGATTATCTCATCTCTTTGAAGGGGAGATGACCTATATTATGCATGTGTTGGGTTTGGACAAAAGTTCACACGTACGCGCGCCGTTCGTCTTAATTAGTTAAACTTTCTAGGTCGGATTTTAACCCAAATTAAAATCCGTTTGCGTCGTTAGTTGACCCAACTGCTTTGTAACTGCCGATTGTTCTAAACAATCAACCAAAAATCTATATATATATAACAACCCTCCTCATTTTTCAAGGTTACGAAAATAATTTCTCCTCCTCCATTTAGACGAAATTATTAAACAATCCCTCCAGTATCCAAAATTTCATGTTTATCAGTACTGTTCATGGTTTGAGTAAAAGATACAGTATTTGAGTTCGTCGGAATCAGTTAATTGTTGTGCTACATGTCTTGATTCAAAAATTCCGTTCTATCTTGGGAGACATTAATTCGACCCAAAATACCATGGAGGGGAATTAAATTGTTTGTGGTACTACACATGGCTCAAAATTCTTTGTTGATTTTTTATTAATTATTTCTACAAAAATAAATAAATAAGTAATTCTTATTTTTGTAATTTCATTTTCTTTCTGTAATTATTCATAATTCTATACTATTTGATAAATTAAATAATAAACATAACAATCTTAAGATAATTTAATTTTGACTACAGTTTATAATGAGTACTGGATAATTTCTAATTAACAAAATTTAATAACACAGTTAACATTATTTTAGTGTTATAGAAAATTAATTTTCTACGCTGTTCATTGTATTCTCTTTTCGAAAATAAGTTTTTTTTGGAAATCTCTTTGTATAAGATTTTTTTAAAACTTAAAATATTAATTAGGTTTTGTACATAATTTTTATTATTAAAAACAGTTTGACACAGACTTTTTCTTAATTTACACTAGTAAAAACTAGTGTTTAATATTTTAGTTTAATTATGTGATATAGAATTCAGAATATAGTGTAGAAATTTCACTTTAATTCCGTGTTACATAATTCAGAATATAATTTAGAATTCTTGTCAGAATTCATATAATATTAATTATATTGAGTTAATTGGTGTATAATATTGGTGTACAAAATTGTGTATTCTGTTTTGAGAAATTCATTACAGATGAATACTATCATTGTAAAAATTATGTTTTGTAACAGAAATGGAATCGCAAATTACGAACACAGTCCCACCGACCGTGAATGTGACACATGCTACTATTGCCGCCCCGGTGAACATGCCACATAGGGAGAAACTAGAAAAATTTAATGGGACCGATTTCAAATGGTGGCAAGGACATATGTACTTTTATCTCACAACCTTTCAATTAACAATGTTTGTGTATGAGGATTGTCCCCTTTTGCAAGCAGGAGATGAAACTGAGAAAATTGTTGCCATTGAAGCATGAAAACATTCTGACTTTCTGTGTCGTAACTACATCCTGACATACTTGGACAAGACGTTGTACCATGTGTACATCACCATGGCAATCGCTAAGCAATTGTGAAATTCTTTAGAGAAGAAGTACAAAACTGAAGATGCGAGTATGAAGAAATTCATCGTGAAGCATTTTCTAAACTTCAGAATGATTTACTCCAAGCCGGTTATTGCACAAGTTCAAGAACTTCAGGTTATTCTTCATGACATTCATAATGAAGGAATGTCAGTCAGTGACACTTTTCCTGTAGCGGCAATAATTGAAAAGCTACCTCCATCTTGGAATTTGTTCAAAAATTATCTCAAACACAAACGCAAGGAGATGAATGTTAAAGAATTGGTAGTGTGACTACGGATTGAAGAAGACAACCGTGAATCTCAAAAGAAAAGTGGGAAAAACATCGTGGAATTCAAAGCTCGTGTGGTTGAAGTACCTAAATCCAAGCGTAAGCGTGATGGGGTAGGCACACCTAAGCAAAGAAAGAAGTTCAAAGGAAAATGCTACAATTGCGGCAAGTCAGGACACCGCTCAAGCGAGTGTCGCAAACCAAAGAACGCTAAAAAGAACAATGATAAAGTAAATGTCACGGAGGGTGAGAACATTTTCGATGGTATCGTAGACATAAATTTTTATGTTGTTGTCTCTGAATGCAATCTGGTAAAAAATACCAAGGAATGGTGCATGGACACTGGGGCAACACGCCACATTTGTGCAAACAAATGGATGATTACTACTTATAAGGTTTTGAAAAATGAGGAGCCTCTCTTTGTGGGGAACTCTTCGTGTTCTAAAGTCGTGGGACAAGGAAAGATCATTCTGAAGATGTCTTCAGAAAAGGAACTTACTCCTAACAATGTGCTGCACGTGCCTGACATCCGTAAAATTTTGATTTACGAATCGCTTCTAAGAAAGAATGGGTTTAAACTTGTGTTTGTTTCTGATAAGTTTGTGTTGTCCAAAAATGACGTGTATGTCAAAAAGGGCTACCTGTCTGAGGGGTCTTTAAAATGAATGTAATGACATTGATGTCAAAGGCATCCCCAATGAATGAAATTGCAAGTTCTACTTACTTTATTGAGTCATCTGATATTTGGCATGCTAGATTAGGACATGTTAATTTTGATACTTTGCGTAGATTAATTAACTTGAAATTTTTGCCAAATTCAATATTAATTGAAATCATAAATGTGATATTTGTGTGGAATCAACATTAGCAAGATTACCTTTTTATTGTATTGAAATGATTAGTGAACCACTAGATTTAATTCACACGGATATTTGTGATTTAAAATTTGTACCAACTAGAGGTGAAAAAAGTATTTTATTACTTTTATTGACGATTGCACAAAATATTGCTATGTATATTTATTACATAGTAAAAATGAGGTTATTGATGCATATAAACAATACAAGAATGAAGTTGAGAATCAATTAAGTAAAAAGATAAAGGTTGTAAGGAGTGATAGATGAGGTGAATATGAATCTCCTTTTGAGGAATTTTGTTAAGAACATGAAATTATCCATCAAACCGTCGCTCCTTATTCTCCTCAATCGAATGGTATTGCTGAACACAAAAACTGTACCTTAAAGGAGATGATGGACTCTATGTTGATAAGTTCAGGAGCTCCCCAAAACTTATGGGGGGAAGCCTTATTATCCGCTAATTATATTCTTAACAAAGTCCCACACAAAAAAACTCACAAGACACCTTATGAGTTAAGGAAAGGTCGAAGACCTTGCTATAAATATTTACTAATGAGGGGGTGCTTAGCCAAAGTGATGGTTCCTAAACCTAGAAAGGTAAAAATAGGACCAAAGACCGTTGACTGTGTGTTCATCGGTTATGCTATAAATAGCAGTGCATATAATTTCTTAGTTTGTAAATCTGAGATTCCGAATATTCATGTAAATACGGTTATTGAATCGAGGGATGCTTTATTTTTTGAAAATGCATTTTCATATAACATGACCCGAGAATATGTTCCTTATAAAAGGACAAATCAAGTTACTATAAATGGTACTCATCAACCTATTGAATCAATAGAGAATGAAACAAGGCGTAGTAAAACGACAAGGACCTCGACTTCTTTCAGTCATAATTTTCTATCATATTTGCTAGAAAATGAACCTCAATCATACAAAGAAGCAATATTCTCAACCGATGATACTAATTGGAAAGAAGCAATTAATAGTGAAATTGAATCCATTTTGAAAAATCATACTTGGGAACTAGTGGATCTTCCACCAGGTTCGAAACCGTTAGGTTACAAATGGATCTTCAAAAAGAAATTGAAGGCCGATGGATCAATTGATAAATATAAATCTAGGTTTGTCGCTAAATGTTATAGGCAAAAGGAAGGGTTGGATTAATTTGACACATACTCACTGGTAACAAGAATTACGTCCATTCGAATTTTAATAGCCATAGCTTCGATTAATGGACTTGAAATACATCAAATGGATGTAAAAACTGCTTTCTTAAACGGTGAACTAGATGAGGAAATTTATATGGAGCAACTTAAAGGGTTCAAGGCTCCCAAAATAGAAGGAAAAGTATGTAATCTTGTGAAATTACTTTATGGATTAAAACAAGCACCTAAGCAATGTCATGAAAAAATTGATAATGCAATGTTATCAAATGGTTTCAAAATTAATGAGTGCAACAAATATGTTTACTTTAAAAGCATTCAAAATGAATATGTCATTGTATGCTTCTATGTTGATGATATGCTAATCATGGGTAGTACTTTAGAAATAGTGAAAACTACAAAACACATGTTGAGTAGTAGATTTGACATGAAAGATTTAGGTATCGTCGATGTTATATTAGGAGTTAAAATTTCTAAAACATTCGATGGACTTATATTATCTCAATCTCATTGTGGCCATCCCGAGCGGCGCGGGGGGGGGGGGGGGGGGGGGGGAGATACATCTACCCTCGGGAAGGCTGCGTCGCGGTCTCGCACCCCTCTTGGGAAGGTTTCTTTGACCGTCATCGGTGTGGGAGTAAATGTGAAAAGATAGAGTCTCCAACCTAGTTTTGCACAAAATAGGCAAAAGAACATGTTGCCACTTCAAGGGAGAAGCATCAAGGACAAACTAATGCATAAAAAATCAATCGTTCAAAGGTTCGGGGGCTAAATTATGGAATGGGAAGGTGTTAGGCACCCATCCTGCCGCTAGGTCTCTCATGGGCTAGTGTTAATATTTTCCTAAATATCCCCGTGAAGCGTGTGTGCGTGTTTATATAATGGAGATTGGAATCATTCAACTCATACCATGGACAAGGTAGAGTGAGGTCATTCATAGGAATGTTCCCAAAATGACATATATATAAAGTATAATTTGTGCGTTTATCACGATGTTGATCGTTATTAGGAAACGATAATATGTGTTGGATGAAACGAAAGCAAGCATGATATATATATATATATATATATATATATATATATATATATATATGAAAATGGGAGATTTTAGAAAATTTGGGAATTTGGGAAATTGAGAAAATTTGGAAAATTGGACTCGAGTCTCGGACATTAATCCGAGACGCCTACGTAGCGTATAAAGGCATCAAAGTCCACGTAGTTCGAAATATAGCATAGGGTGGGGTTTATCCCATAGATCCAAACATAATTTTATTATATGTGTATGTGTAGAAAGTGTATTTTTTTATGTTTTGGAAAAAGTGTGATGGATAATTCCATTCGGAATTTACGGGTGTAACCCTCTTTTATTTATTTTTGGGATTTTTGTAGAAAATAAAGTATGTGCAGTATACTAATAAAAAGTGTAGATATTAATGTGTATGAACCCAAGTAAAAACTAGATTATGAATTTAATGTTTGTTATGCAAAAATAAGAAATTTAAAGAGAGAGGAAAGGAATTGGACATTCTTTAAAGCTTGATCTTTGATCTTGGATGAACTCCCTTAAGTGTTGATGAATGTTGATGAGAGAGAAGGATATTTGCCAAATTGGGTATGAAAAGGATGGGAAGGTAAGCTTGGATGGAACTTCACATGAGGAACTTTGCTGATTTCGAGGGAATGTTGTTGAGATCACTGATGTTAATGAATCTATTATCTCTTTTGGAGTGAGGTCATGGCTCCTATTTATAGGGTCAGGGGGGTGCCGATCAGCCTACCCCTGGGGGTGCCTATCGGCATATGAACCCAGATACTGTGTCGATATACTGGGATCTGGACCTGCTAATTGGGAGTCCCATGCAGATCTTCCTTAAAATTGTCATAGAACACAAACCGTTGATCCGAATCGCGTATGGGGCATATGAGAAGATACTATATATTGACTTACTTGAGTCTACATATATAGGAGTTCCAACTAGTTTGGATATCTAGACAAAATAGTTAGATTTTATGAGAACTCCATCTCCTCAAAGGTTCAAACACAAAGAAGAAATCATGTCCAAGAGAATCAACAAAGGGAAGTTATTCTATCCTTAAAACCAAAAATAGGACACACACTATGCATTATTCATATCACCTATTTTCTCTAATCGTTCTTCAACACTTCAAGTCATTTTAAAATCAATTTAATTCAATTCAAAGCATCTAATATTTTTTAAATAATTTTCAAATGATTTTTGAATTAATTAAAAAATATTTTTAAAAGTGCTGTAGGTCAAAATTGGATTTTAGAAACTTATTTTCTTTGCTGATTGTTTGCCTGGGTAGAATCCAAAAGCGCTAGAGAATTCAAGGTAGGCTTTGTAATGATTTTCAAACACGCGTTTAGCCTTCATCTGGTTCGTACACGTGTTGGTAGCCCAACGATTGGATTTGTGCTTTCTCGTAGACTAAGCCTGTATAACCTATCACAACCCTTGAATCAACCTTATCAACATACTGCATGTGTTGTGACTAAATCCTCGTGAGCCTAGTTTAAACCAATCATCGAACATTTAACCCACCACTTGTAGTGAACCGTAGGATTTAAGTCAATCGGTCAAGATTCAATCCCAGCCATTGGAGTGAGTTCAAGGTTCTGGATCCTTCTTCGGTAGGTATAAAAGGGACCCATGCCTCAGCATTTTGAGACTTTTGCCATTTCGTGAAATCTGAGAGAAAAGAGAGAGTAGAGAGAGAAGAGAGATAAAGGAGAAGAGAGGGAAAGAAAAGAGAGAAATTAGAAATAAGAAACCCTAGTTTCTTCGTAGTTCAAACCTATGAGTAATTTCTCCCAAGACAAACACCAAAACCTAAAAGTTACATACACCAGAAAACCCATGTTTTTTAGAGTTAGATCCTTCTAGGTTTTCAGCGTTTTTGGTGTTGAGTTTTTCTTTGAAGACCTCTTAAAACCTTTGATTCTCTCAGAACTCATATCTAAGAGAGACTTAAGTTTCATTATTGAAACTGAGTTTTTCTAAAAGAGAACATCACACAATTTGTTTTCTGCTTCTCTTTTTAGATTTGTATTGTAGATTTAATTTGTTTCAATAAATTTTGAAATAAACTTTATAGATCTAGTGAGTTATTTGTGTTTCTAGTTTTCTATTTCATGTTTTATGAATACACAAAGAACTCTTGCTATAGTTTTAAGGTGTAACCATAGATCTGAAAAGAAGTTTTATGTCAAAAATTGTTGAATCAGTCTCTGTATGTTAAGTCTGAATCTGCTTTAATAAAGTAGACTTCTAGTATAGTTTAGATCTCAATTGGAGGTTTACAATTTCAAAAATATTTTCAAAATACTGAAATTGTTTAAAACCTTGAACCGTCTTCTCAGCAAGGTATCCTTGATATCTATGGATAAATAAAAGATCAAGAAGTCTTGGCTTGAAAAATCAAGATTCGGAAATAACCTATCATTTTAGAACTGTTGTAATTCATTATGAATGTTTGTATAATTTTGAGAGGGTGAGTAGCATGTTTGCATGTAGTAGCACATCGCAAACACTATCTCATATGAACACTTAGACAGTGTGGTTTTGTCTGAGAATATTGAATTTTGAACGAGTTGCTGGAATTAAAATTCAAAGATAAGGAAAGAGAAGGAGATCAAGGAAAAAATAAAGAAGCAGCAAGAAAAGATCAGTCCAGTTCCTATTACCTTTGGAGTGGAGAATGTCATGTAGGTACATTCTGAACTTAGGTTAGGATCTTTGGGGTTTGCTTAAGTGTTGTAACTTGATTCTTTATTCTAGTGAATTTTTGTTTTGTGTCGTAGAGGGGACCGTGGATGTTTCCCTTGTTTAAGGGTTTTACCACGTTAAAATTTTTTGTGTCTATTTCTTTGAATGTTCTTAACTGTTGTTGTAACTGGAACTGCATGGTAACTTTAGTAGATGTTTATTAAAAATTAAAAAGAAGGTAACCAACTATCAAATTTAATCCATATATTCAGAAAGTCTTTTATAACACATCTTGTGTTTTTTTCGAAAAGTGTTTTGTCCAAAAAGTTTATTCGGAGTTTACACAATTTATAATATTCTGTTATTAACCTTGTAAACAAGCTTTTAATCCTAAAGTGTTTCTTCAACTGGTATCAGAGCGGGAACACCTTTTATGATCCTGAAACTTGAGAAATTATTTTCAAAACCTCTTTCTAGATTTTTTTCTGAATATGGAAGAGAAATTTGAGAAGTTAGGTAACCTATCCAGACCACCAGTCTTTAATGGAAATAACTTTTCATACTAGAAAGTGCAAATGACTACTTTCACTCAAGGAACCCTGGGTAATGATCAGTGAATTTACTAAGGAAGAGAAAAAAATTGTCTCTAGATAATAACAAAGGAAAGAATGCCATCTTTATGTCCATAAACAAACATGAATTCAAAAAAATATCCATATGTTCAACTTCTAAAGAGGCATCAGACACTTTATTCATTGCACATGAGGGTGATGAACGTGTCAAAGCTGGAAAAACTCAAATGCTCATTCAGCAGTATAACACCCTGATTATGAATGACAATGAATCTTTTGACGATTTCTACATAAGGTTAACTGATATTTTTACAAAACTTCATGCAAATGGTATAACATATAGTAGAAAGGAAATTATTTCAAAGATTCTTAGGTCATTGCCATCTAAATTTGACAACACGAGATATGCTATTGAGGAAATGAATGACCCTAATATGACTCCTGAACTTCTTAGCAGTAAACTTAGGACTATTAAATTCGAATTGTACTTTAAAAAACAATTTACCAGACAGACCAGTAGAGCCTCTAGTTCTAATGTTGTGTTTTCATCCAAATTACTAGTGACTAAATTGAACCCTATAGATTTTTACACTGAATGTCTTGAAAACTGTGATTTAGAAAACCTTGACAATGAAATAACTCTTATGAGTAAGCATTTCAAAAAGATTTTGAAATTCAAAAATGTTGTAGCCTCTAAACAAGGCAAATCAAATTATCAAGGTAATCAATCTCGCATACCTCATGACAGAGACAATACCAAACACACTTATGACAATAGGAGGAACTATGACCCCAACAGACCTAAACCTGACATAAAAGATGTTAAATGTCATCGTTGTGGTAAACTTGGTCACTATGCTAATAAATGTCCTACTAGTTTTAATAACAACAACAAAGACAATATGTGTAAAACATGGGACAACTCTAGTGATTCTGATGAGGATGAAACTAATTCAACCCAGATGAATGAGAACTGCATGTCTTTCTTTCCTAAGATAATATATAATGATGATGCATGCTTGCATGTTCATGAATCTATTATGTCTGTTGATGTTGTTAATAATATTGATGATAACTTTGTTCCTATTACTGCAGAAAGATTGTGTGTGAGTCAAAGTAAGAATGTTGATGACGAATTGAACGTGTGCATGAGGAAATAACCTATCCAAGTCATAGGGGACAATTCACACGATGCACATAGCGAGTCTGATGATGACCTGCCTGATCTACATGAATTATATACTAAAACGGTTAAGAAGAGTGGTCGCTTATAGAAAATGATAAAAACCTTAAGTGAGCGTATCAAATTGCTTAACCAAACCATTAGGAAGAACACTGAAGATTATACTGCCCAATGTGTTGCTCATAAGACTGAGATTGAGAATTACAACTTGAAAATAAACTCTTTGATTCAAAAGAATCATGAATTTGAACAAAAATACAAGGCAACCCTTATTTAACTAGAAGAGTCAAAGTAAACGGTTTCATTTGTTTTTAAAAAATGTCAACATTTTGAAATACAAACTAAGATTTACGAAAAAATTGTTACTGGAAGTAAATTTGACTCTGAAGATAAGTCTGGTCTAGATTTTGGAGAAATAGTGCACACAAGTAAGACAAAAGTTTCTCCACAAAATGTTGCTTTTGTAAAATAAGGTCAAACTTCTCAAAATGTTCAAAAAGGTGAACCTAGTCTAAATGTCTCTCAAACAACACATAGTCAGTACAATCAATAGTTGAAACCAAACCACCAAACCAAATATGTTTTTCTTCTACCAGAGACCAAAGACAAAAACCTAAACTAGTAATGACTGGACTACTGTACCTAATAGATCCAAGCCTATTTTCAAAGACTTTAATAGGAAAGTCAAGTCCTATACCCAACAGTACTGCTCCTATTGCGATATCTTTGGACATACTCTAGATGAATGTTTCCAGAAAAGGACATACACTCCGACCTACCAGAACATTAACTATTCTAGGAAATCCAAAAATACTTATATACTTCCTAGACAGGACACAAACAACTCTAACTCTAAAAAGAAAAAGGGAGGGTCCAATACTAAGAAGAAATCATTTAGAAAAACTCCTCAAATCTTTTCAAAGTCAAAAGGCAATAAAAATTTGAAAATTAAGCCTATTTGGATTAGAAAAGATGATTTACTTCCCCAGCTCAAGTGCAACATTATCATTTCTACTTTAAAGGCACAAAGCACTTCAACTGGATGGTATTTAGACTCCGGATGTTCAAAACATATGACCGGGAATGAAACAAAATTCAAAAATAAGACAGACTTCCTTGGAGGTAGTGTCATGTTTGGAGATGGTGTTTCTTCTGAGATCATAGGTAAGGGAACATTGAGTGAGCAATGGCTTCCTGAACTAAATGATGTTTTATTAGTAAAAGGCCTTAAAGCCAATCTTTTAAGTATATCACAATTTTATTACTCCAATCACTCAGTTACCTTTTCTAAAAATGATTGCAAAATTAGAGATGAAAAGGGCAATTGTATTTTGACAGGAAACAAAACCCCGAAAAACTGTTACACAGTAATTCCTAATTCTGAGTCTTGCAAAATTGTCAGATTAGAGGATTCTGATCTTTGGCATAATAGATTGGGACACACAAATTATGATAATCTTAGAAGATTGAGTTCCCAAGAGATAGTTAGAGGCTTACCAAAAATTAAAAATTCTTTTAATCATGTATGTGGACCCTATCAAGAAGAAAAAATAAGTAAATTCCCATATAAGAAAGTTAAAGATGTCCTCACCACTAAGCCCCTAGAACTTATCCACATGGACCTCATGGGTCCCTCTAGAACTATTAGTTTCTGTGGAAACTCATACATCCTAGTTATAGTAGACGACTATACGAGATATACATGGGTAGCTTTTATGAAGCATAAATCAGAAACCTTCAATGAATTTTTAAGAATCCTCCTGAAAATTGAGAATGAGAAGGATACCCAAGTATGTCATATTTGGAGTGATAGAGGTGGAGAGTTTAAGGACTCTGGAATTTCTGAGTATTGTGTAGCTAATGGATATAAACATGAGTTTAGCGCTCCCAAAACCCTGCAACATAATGGTATAGTTGAACGTAAGAATAGGACTTTACAAGAAATGGCTAGGGTTATGTTACATGCTAAGAATATCCCTAGATATTTTTGGGTAGAAGCTGTCCAACCCACATGTCACATTATCAATCGTATCTACCTCAGAAAAAATTTCAAAGAAACATCTTATGAGCTATGGTTCCATAAAAAGCCTAATTTAAAGTACTTTAAAACCTTCGGTAGTATCTGCTATATCTGCAAAGATAGAGAGCAACTTTCAAAATTTGATACCCGAGGAGAAAAGGGAATTTTTCTTGCCTATTCCCAAAATAGTAGGGCTTTGCGTATTTTCAATAATAGAACCAAAACTATTATGGAATCAATAAATGTAATTGTAGATGACACATCACCCGTCTTTAAGAGCTGAGAATGTAAACAAGGGTCCAGTGGCTAGACGAGCAAGCCTTGATGTCGCATCACCCGTCTTTAAGAGCTGAGAATATCGATAAATTAATTATATTAGTTGTAAAAATTGAGTCTAATGTAACGTTATATAACGACCATTTTCATTATAATTACCTCTTGTGTCAACCACAACCTAAATTCGTTGTCTGATTGTACCATTATTTTTCGTATTTTATTGTTCTCACAAACTTCATACTCCTTTCGTCTTTTATTGGACATATCTAGGTTCATCGCATATCGGACAAGGATAGAGATTTTCATACTCCTTTCGGTATAGTATGAAGTCATACACACAAGCATGAATCGATTTATGCTTCATTCCCAAATCTTTCAAACTGTTCTTCATAACAGGATAGTTATTTGGAAGTGTATTCTCCTTGGGTAATAAGCCCTTCACCCATTTCAGAATTCCTATCACGCTATTTCCAGACAAACCGTATTGTGTCTTCAAACTGTGCAAACCAACCATGTCATGTAAAGTTATTTGATCTTTCTCACAGCTAGAGTATAACGGTTGGGTCGCCTTAAATTTTAAACTTTGGTAGTCTTCGTCAAGTTTTATCGTGATATCTTCACGAGCACTTGAACCTTCTACATCATCAGTAACTTCACTCTCTTTTGCTTCATAAACTCCATACGCATCATCAACTAAATCATCTAACATATTATGATCTACGTCGTCCCCTTCTACGTCTATCCTACTTGTTGAAAGTTGTTGTGAAGGTTGGTCGGGGACAAAAAGAACTTTCAATTCACCGTGAAAACTCCAAAATTGATAACTATCTTGCATACCCGATCTTCACAAATGTAGTTCAACTGTTTTCCACTCAAACACCTTACCATTCTTACACCTAGCACACGGACACGGAAACTCTTCATCATTATGACATCTCTTTGCATATTTCACAAATTCATTAGCACCTCTGCAAAACATATCCCCCATTCTATTTGTCTCACCCATACACTCTTTGTATTTCGGATATCCCATCACAGCTACCACAACTAATCACCTGTTAAAGGTACGAAGCGTATATTCATGGATTAGTATAAACAAAACTTAGATTTATAGTATGTTTCATTTAATTATGTCTTATTTATATTCAAATTCAATTAATAATAGAAATTTCTATTTCCTCCATCTACTCTAAAGAGTGAGTGGTCGTATCCCATTCAAGACCGCATTTTTCTGTAATATACTTAACAGCTCATGCACATTGTTACAATTTGAAAAAAAATCTGCAGCATATCCCCGTAGTTCTCCAAGTACACGAAGTAGATTGACAAGTGTGAGTATTATTTCAATTGATCAATTGAAATAACAATCACACTTGTCAATCTAGTATGTACCCAAAGAACATTAGGATACGACTGCAGAACTTCCTAAAGTAACAACTTTAAGCCACTAAGAATATTATACATAAATTATGCAGTCCCAAACTGTCCAAACGGGACAATTCGAAAGATCTCATTATAGGGGTAATGACTCTCGAACGGGTCTAAGGGTTATTGGATGCGTACGCATAAGAACTAGAAGGCTAGTATCTATGCCCACTATATGTAATTTCAAGTATGTTTCATTTAATTATCATACTATATATATATATTGTTCGATATACAAAGTAATTTTCAAAAAAAAGTTGAAAAATTCCACCCCCATATGGACAATAATCCAGTGGTCATGGCACTTTTAAACTAACCAACCCAACATCGATCCACTATAATCCAACAATAAGGTCAACAACAAATGTGTATCCCGTACTCCTTCTAATTCATCTACTCAATTAATTATTTTCATCAATTAAACTAACAATTAAAGTATACAATTATTAATTTACTAATTTACAATGAGGGGCAATCCTAATTTCATAATTAATCATATATTAATTTACGAAAAAAATTAATAACCAATCAATACGTTTACAAGGGACATTACGCACTAACACGCACATACACGCACACTACACACACATACACACACACGCGCACATACACACACACACAACCCCCCTACCCCACCCCCACCCCTTTCCCCCATCCTGCCCCCCTTCCCCTACCACACACACACACACATGCACACACACCACTACACACACACAAGCCACACACACACACACACAAACAGCCCCCCCATCCCTGCCCCCTCCCCCCACCCTACCCCATCCCCTTCCCCACCCCCACCCACCACACATGCATAAACACACATACACACACGCACATATATACACACACACGCGCGTATATATAAATGGAAGAGATAAAGAGAGAGAAAGTAACCTGAAAGTAGAGAGAGAGAGAGGGAGAGCAGCGTAGAGAGAGAGAGAATAAAGGAGGGAAGAATCGACGGGGGAAAAAAGAAAGGAAAAGGGTTTTTTATTGAGCCATTTGTCACGGACGTGTCACGATCCTTAACTGTGACAATATTATAAGGATTGGCATGGTCATTGATCGTGACAAGTATAGTTGTCACGGTCTTATCACGGTCAATGACCGTGATAATACCTTGTCACGGACTTGTCATGATCGACCATGAAAAAAATGCGTGTTTTTTTGTCACGGTCAATGACCATGATAAGGATAGCCGCTGGAAGGGTGCCAATTTACCCATTTTGGTGTAGTTCCAATGTGTTGCTCACGAGACTGAGATTGAAGACTATACCTTGAAAATAAAAAATTTGACTCAAAAGAATTATGAATTTGAATAAAAATATAAGTCAACCCTTATTGAACTAGAAGAGTCAAAGCAAAAGGTTTCAAATGTGTTTAAAAATGCCAACACTTCGAAACACAAACCAAGACTTACGAAAAAGTTGTTACTAGAAGAAAATTTGACTCTGAAGATAAGTCTGGCTTAGGTTTTGGAGAAATAGTGCACACAAGTAAGACCAAGGTTTCTGCTAAAAATGTTATTTTTATAAAACAAGGACAAACTTGTCAAAATGTTCAAAAAGGTGAATCTAGTCTCAATGTCTCTCAGACAACACATAGTCAATACAATCAACAATTGAAACCAAACAGTCAGACCAAATATGTTTGTCCTTCTTCGAGAGACCAAAGACAGAAGCCTAAACCTAATAATGATGGGACTACTGTATCCAGTAGATCCAGGCTAATTTTCAAAGACTTTAGCAAGAAAGTCAAGTTGTGTACCCATCACTACTGTTCCTACTGCGACATTTTCGACCATACTCTTGATAAATATTTCCAGAAAAGGTTATATACCCCGACATACCTAAACTTTAACTATTCTAGGAAATCTATAAATACTTATGTAGTTCCTAAACAAACCACAAACAGCTCTATCTCTAAAAAGAAAAAAGGAAGGGTCTAAGACTAAGAAAAAATCATTTAGAACGACCCCTCAAACCTTTTCTAAGTCAAAAGGTCACAAAAAATTTAAAACTAGGCCTATTTGGTTTAGAAAAAATGATCTACTACCCCAGCTCAAGTGCAACATTGTCATTTCTGCTTTAAAGGCACAAAGCACTTCAACTAGATGGTATTTGGACTCTGGATGTTCAAAACATATGATCGAGGATGAAACCAAATTGAAAAAAAGACAGACTTCCTTGGAGGTAGTGTCATGTTTGGAGATGGTGTTTCATCTCAGATCATAGGTAAGAGAACGTTGAGTGAGTAACTGATTCCTGAACTGAATGATGTTCTTATCTAACGGCCTTAAAACAAATCTCTTACGTATATCATAATTTTGTGACTCGAATCACTCATTTACTTTTTCAAAAAATGATTGCAAAATTATTGATGAAAAAGGTACTTGTATTTTAATAGGAAATAGAACCCCGAAAAATTGTTACACACTAATCCCCAATTTTGAATCTTATAATGTTACCAGATTAGAGGATTCTGATCTTTGGCACAATAGATTGGGACACACAATTTATGATAACCTTAGAAGATTGAGTTCCCAAGAGATAGTTAGAGGTTTACCAAAAATTACAAATTCTTTTACTCCTGTATATGGACCTTGTCAGGAAGGAAAAATAAGTAAATCCCCTCATAAGAAAGTTAAAGATGTCCTGACCCTAAGCCTATAGAACTTATCCATATGGACCTCATGGGTCCTTTAAGAACTGACAGTTTTTGTGGAAACTCTTACATCCTAGTTATAGTGGACGACTATACGAGATATACATGGGTAGCCTTTTTGAAACAAAAATCAGATACCTTCAATGAATTCTTGAGAATCATCTTTAAAATTGAGAATGAGAAGGATACCCAGATATGTCAAATTAGGAGTGATAGAGGTGGAGAATTCAAGGACTCTGGAATTTCTGAGTATTGCATAGCTAATGTCTATAAACATGAGTTTAGCGCTCCCAAAACCCTGCAGCAGAATGTTATAGCTGAACGTAAGAATATGACTTTACAAGAAATGGCTAGGGTTATGACACTTGCTAAGAATATCCCTAGATATTTTTGGGTAGAAGCTGTCCAAATAGTATGTCACAATATTAATCGTATCTACCTCAGAAAAAATACCAAAGAAACACCTTATGAGTTATGGTTCCACAAAAATCCTAACTTAAATTTTTTTTAAACCTTCGGTAGTATCTGCTACATCTACCAAGATAGAGAGAAACTTTCAAAATTTGATACCCGAGGAGAAAAGGAATTTTTTCTTGGATATTCCCAAAATAGTAGGGCTTTGAGTGTTTTCAACTATAGAACCCAAACTATTATGGAATCAATTAATGTAATTGTAGATGACACGAGTGTTAGGAGAAGTGACAATCAACCAGTAACATTTGATGAGGACGAACCTATTTTACCCACTGATCCTCATGATGATACTGATTCATTGCCACCTGAGAGTCCCTCTGTACCCACTTGGGTTTCTAAAGATCATCCCACTTTAACCATTGTCGGTAATCCTTCATAACCTATTAGACTAGATCCCAACTTAGATAAGTGGCACAATTTTTCGGTTTTCTTTCTCTTGAGGAACCTACAAATGTTAATGATGCCGTTACTGACTCATTTTAGATAAATGCTATGCAAGAAGAGCTAATCCAATTTAAGAGTCACGATGTTTGGAATCTGGTTTCTAGACCAAAAGATTCAAAGGTTATTGGCACTAAATGAATTTTTAAAAACAAAACTGATGAACATAGGGAGGTCATTAGAAATAAAGCTAGGTTGGTTGCGCAGGAATAGTCCCAGATTGAGGGAATTGATTTTGACGAAACCTTTGCACATGTTACTCGTCTAGAATCAGTTCGTCTTCTTCTTGTAATTTCTTGCCATATATAATTCAAAATTTTCCAAATGGATGTTAAATCCTCCTTTTTAAATGGCATTTTATCTGAAGAAGTATACATAGAACAACCCAAAGGATTTGTTGATCCTGTACACTCGGACCACATCTTTAGTCTTAATAAAGACTTATACGGTTTGAAACAAGCTCCTAGAGCTTGGTATGAGAGACTGTCTACCTTTTTAGTGTCTCACAATTTTGTCCGTGGCGGAAACGATGAAACGCTATTTATCATAAAGGAAAATTAGCATGTCTTAATCGCATAAGTTTATGTGGACGATATTATTTTCGTTTCCACTTGTCCTAAACAAGTAGAGAATTTTTTTTATATCATGCATACTGAATTTCAAATGTCTCTAATGGGTAAACTACAATATTTTTGGGGTTTACAAGTCAAACAATGCAGTGATGGTCTTTTTATTTCTCAATTCAAGTATGCTGCAGACTTAGTTAAAAAATTCGGCTTAGAAAATGACAAAACTTCTTGAACCCCCATGAGTACTTCAAATAAACTATCTAAGGATGATAAAGGGAAAAGTGTTGATCCCACTCTTTATAGAAGTATGATAGGGATTTTGTTGTATCTTACTGCGTCTCTACCTGACATATCCTTTGTCGTGTGTATCTGTGCTAGATATCAAAGTAACCCTAAAGAATCTCACTTATTAAGTGTAAAAAGAATTATTAAATATAATAAGGGTACTCTAATATTTGGTATTTGGTACACAAATGATAAGACTAGTTCTATTGTAGGATACACCGATGCCGATTGGGATTGGTGTTTTGACGATAGTAAGAGCACTTCTGGTGCTTGCAACTACGTAGGCAATAATCTCGTAGGTTGGTCGTGTAAGAAATAGATTTGTATTTCATTATCTAGCACCGAATATGAATATATAGCAGCTGGTAGTAGTTGTGCTCAATTACTATGGATTAGACAGATGCTTAGTGATTATGGTCTCACAGAAAAACAATTAACCATGTTTTGTGATAACCAAAGTGCCATTAATATTTCCAAAAATCTTATAATGCACTCATGAACTAATCATATTAAGATTAGACATTACATTATCCGTGACCTTGTCGAATCCAAAGATCTCATTATTGAATATCTGAACACTCAAAAGCAGCTCGCAGATCTCTTTACAAAACCATTAGATAACATACGATTTGAGTATTTGCTCACAGCTATAGGCATGATAACTCTCAAATAATATCTATTTTTTTGTGATTTATATCCCTCGTATATTTGAGAAAAATTGAGGGAGAAGATCTTGAGTATTGCTTAGCGTTTTTCTATCTATTCCTGATTCTAACTCAACGAATATGCCAATTTAGTGTTTATCTTGTTACAGGCATTTCAGACCCGTTGTATATCTTGGTACTACTTTGTAGGGTATTCGTCTGTATATAGTTGAGTAATGTATTTTTTTACCTTATTTTCGGTCCTAGGATGGGAATGGGTAGTTATAAATTTTGTATAAGATAAATAGGATTTATTTTCATTTTGACCCACGAGTTCTGAATACTCAAGGGAATTTTGTCTCTAATATCCAAAGGGGGAGATTGAGAACACACTATATATTGACTTACTTGAGTCTACATATATAAGAGTTCCAACTAGTTTGGATATCTAGACAAAATAGTTAAATTTTATGAGAACTCCGTCTCCTCAAAGGTTTAAACACAAAGAAGAAATCCTGTCCAAGAGAATCAACAAAGGGAACTTATTTCTATCCTTAAAACCACAAATAGGACTCACACTATGCATTATTCATATCACCTATTTGCTTTAATGGTTCTTCAACACTTCAATTCATTTTAAAATAAATTTAATTTAATTCAAATCATCTTATATTTTTTAAATGATTTTTTAATTAATTAAAAAATGTTTTTAACAGTGTTATGGGTAAAAATTGGATTTCAGAAACTTATTTTTGTTGATTATTTGCCTGGGTAGAATCCAAAAGCGCTATAGAATTCAAGGTAGGCTTTGTAATTATTTTCAAACATGCGTTTAGCGTTCATCTGGTTCGTACACGTGTTGGTAGCCTAACTATGGGATTTGTGCTTTCTTGTAGATTCAGTATGTATAACCTATCACAACCTTGGATCAACCTTATCAATGTACTGCATGTGTTGTGACTCAATCCTTGTGAACCCAGTTTAAACCAATCATTGAACATTTAACCCACTACTTGTCGTGAACCATAGGATTTATGTCAATCAATCAAGATTGAATCCCAGCCATTGGATTGAGTTTAAGGTTCTGGATCCTTCTTCGATAAGTATAAAAAGGACACAAGCCTCAGCATTTTGAGACTTTTTCCATTTCGTGAAATCTGAGAGAAAATAGAGAGTCGAGAGAGAAGAGAGATAAAGGAGAAGAGAGGTAAAGAAAAGAAAGAAATTGGAAAGAAAAAACCCTAGTTTCTTCATAGTTCAAACCTCTGGGTAATTTCTCCCAAGCCAAACACCAAAACCTAAAAGTTCCATACACCAGAAAACACATCTTTTTGAGAGTTAGATCCTTCTAGGGTTTCTACATTTTTGGTGTTGAGTTTTTCTTTGAAGACCTCTTCAAATCTTTGATTCTCTCACAACTCATCTCAAAGAGAGACTTAAGTTTCATTGTTGAAACTGAGTTTTTCTAAAAGAGAACATCACAAGATTTGTTGTCTGTTTCTCTTTTTAGATCTGGTATTATAGATTTATTTTGTTCCAATAAATTTTGAAGTAAAAACTTTTTAGATCTAACGAGTTATTTGTGTTTCTAGTTTTCTATTTCATATTTTATGAAAGGCGTGTGTACAAAAATAAAAGGAACACAAAGAACTCTTGCTACAGTTTTAAAGTGTAACCATAGACCTAAAAAGAAGTTTTATGTCAAAAATTGTTGAATCAATCTCTACATGTTAAGTCTGAATCTCCTTTAATAAAGTTAACTTTTGGTCTAGTTTGGTTCTCAAATGGAGGTTTACAATTTCAAAAATATTTTCAAAATGTTGAAATTGTTTAAGACCTTGAACCGTCTTCTAAGCAAGGTATCCTTGAGATATGTGGATAAATAAAAGATCAAAAAGTCTTGTCTTGAAAAATCAAGATTCAGAAATAACCTACCATTTTAGAACTGTTGTAATTTATTAGGAATGTTTGTATAATTTTGAGAGGGTGAGTAGCATGTTTGCATGTAGTAGCACATCACAAACACTATCTCACACGAACAGTTAGATAATGTGGTTCTGTCTGAGAATCTTGGATTTTGAACGAGTTGCTGGAATCAGAATTCAAAGAGAAGGAGATCAAGGAAAAAGCAAAGAAGCAATAAGAAAATATTAGTCCAATTCAGATTACCTCTAGAGTGGAGAATCTCATGTAGGTACATTCTGAACTTAGGTTAGGATCTTTGTGGTTTGCTTAAGTGTTGTAACTTGATTCTTTATTCTAGTGAATTTTTGTTTTGTGTCGTAGAGGGCACCGTGGATGTTTCCCTCGTTTAAGGGTTTTACCACATTAAAAATTCTCGTGTCTATTTCTTTGAATGTTCTTAACTATTGTTGTAACTGGAACTTCATGGTAACTTTAGTAGATGTTTATTAAAAATTAAAAAGAAGGTAACCAACTATCAAATCTAATCCATATATTCAGAAAGTCTTTTATAACACATATTGTGTTTTTTTCGAAAAGTGTTTTGTCCAAAAATTTTATTTGGAGTTTACACAATTTATAACATTCTGTTGTTAACCTTGTAAACAAGCTTTTAACCCTAAAGTGTTTCGTCAGCATACCGTTAGAAAGGTATTTCAGATTCCTTCAAGAGTCCTTTGGACTGCTCCCGGGTCCGAAAGTTGACTTTTGGATAAAATGTGGCTCGAAAGTGCACGTAGGTCCTTTGGACGGGAGATCATCGGATGCAAACGGATTGTTCATCCTTATGGTAAGTCATAATCGCATGCGGGGCGGACCTTTGGAAAGTTTAGGAGATGTTTTTCTCAGTTTGGAAGGTTGACCTTGGTCAATTGGTGCTCGAAAGTGCTCGGGGACCTCTCAGAGTAAAGCAAATCGTTCATCCGTACCGTAGGTCATAATTGCGCACGAGGCAGATCATTTGAAAGGGTATTCAATGACCTTTGGAGTTTGATTCAGTATCATTTGAGCTAAAGAGTTGACTTTGGTCAAACGGAGGTCGGGAGCGCTCAGTGGCGTCTGGATCGATTTTGGGGGAAAATTGATCATTCGTCCGAACGGTTATGCCGTTTTATGTACGGTGTGGATCGTTGGAAAGGGGATTTAGTTCCATGACAAGATTCAATGATCTTTCACTATGACGGTGAAGTTTATTGGGGTTAATTCGAGGAACGAGAGTGCCCGATGGCCTACAAATCGATCTTCGATAGTAAAATGGGTCGTTCGTTCGAATCGTTATTTCGATTCGTGCACGGGGAGGACCGTTATAAAGGGTATTCAAATCCTTTCAAATATTCAAAGATCTTTAATTCTGATGATAGAACCGAAGTCAAACAAGGCCCGGGGGCGCCCAGTGGGCTCTAGATCGGTACTCGGAGCGCAACCTAGGTCTTGCAGTGAGATGGGGAGGTCCTCGGAACCTAAGAGGAGACCTAGGGGGTCTTAGAATGCGTTGTCTAAATATCCCCTCGATGGGAGATCTTGGAACAAGTGATAGTCATCGAATAGACACCACATGATAGAGGTCCGTTCTGTGGACGTGAGGGGTGAGGATGACCAATTCAGAGGGTCGAGGTCGATGCTGAAGACCTACTGGTGCTGTTAGGGGGGGATATTATGAGGACCTAGAGGAGGTGAGTAGATAGGAGGCGACCACTTATACGGGTCGGGGCTAGCTCTGAGGATCTAAATTATAGTGACCAATTCTCTGGATCGAAGTCAATTCTGAAGGCTTAAAATAAGGGTGACCAATTCTGCGGGCTTAATTAGAAGTGACTGATTCTGATGGTCGAAGAAAATTCTATGGGCTTATGTAGAAGTGACTAATTCTGTCGATCAAAGACAATTCTGCGGGCTTAAGTAGAAGCGACCAATTCTGAGGGTCGAAGATAATTCTGCGAGCCTATATAGAAGCGACCAATTCTGAGGGTCGAAGACAATTCTGAGGGCTTATTTAGGGGTAACCAATTCTATGGGTCAAAGCCAATTTTGCGGGCTTAAGTAGGGGTGACCAATTCTACAGGTCAAAGCCAATTCTGAGGGCTTAAGATAGAGGTGACCAATTATGAGGGCTTATTTAGGGGTGACCAATTATGCGGGTCAAAGCCAATTATGCGGGCTTAAGTAGGGGTGACCAATTCTAAGGTCAAAGCCATATGTTGTCTTATGTAGAAGCGACCAATTCTGAGGGTTGAAGCCAATTCTATGAGCTTATTTAGGGTGATCGATTTTGCGGGTTAAAGCCAATTCTGTTGGCTTAAGTAGAGGCGATCAATTCTAAGGGTCAAAGCCAATTATGCGGGCTTAAGTTAGGGGTGACCAATTCTGCGGGTCAAAGCCAATTCTACCGGTTTAAGTAGGGGTGACCAATTCTGCGGGTCAAAGCCAATTCTGAGGGATTAAGATAGATGCGACCAATTCTGAGGGTCGAAGACAATTCTACGGGCTTATGTAGAAGTGACCCATTCTGAGGGTCGAAGCCAATTTCGAGGGCTTATTTAGGGGTGACCAATTCTACGGGTAAAAGCTAATTCTGTGGGCTTAAGTAGGGGTGACCAATTCTGAGGGTTGAAGCCAATTCTGAGGGATTATTTAGGGTGACCAATTTTGAGGCCTTAAGTAGGGTGACCAATTCTGATGGACAAAGCCAATTCTGCAGGCTTATGTAGAAGCGACCAATTTTGAGGATCGAAGCCAATTCTGAGGGCTTATTTGGAGGTGACCAATTATGAGGGTCAAATCCAATTCTGAGGACTTAAGTAGAGGCGACCAATTCTGAAGGTCGAAGCCAATTCTGCGGGCTTAAGATAGGGGTGACCAATTCTGTGGGTTAAAGCCAATTCTGCGGGCTTATGATATAGATGACCAATTGTGCGTGTCAAGGACAATTCTGAGGGCTTATGTATAAGCGACCAATTCTAAGGGTCAAAGCCAATTCTGAGGGCTTATTTAAGGGTGACCGATTCTGCAGGTCAAAGCTAATTATGTGGGCTTAAGTAGAAATGACCAATTCTGAGGGTCGAAGTTAATTCTGAGGGCTTATGTTTCCTTTGGTAAGTTTAGGGGCACCACTGAGGATGTGTAATCTTTATCTGGGTATTTGGGGAAGCATTTGGTTTTAAGTTCTGTTGGGGAAGAGGGAATAATCTAAGGATTTTGAGCTGGGAAATTTTTTGGAATTTTGGGCTGTCCTCTGGAGACATTGTTGGGGAGAATTGTTTTCTGGAATTCCGTTGGGGATGTAAAAAAATGTTTTTCTTAGTGAAAAGGCTCCAAAATTAATTCGGTGATTTTTGGAATTTTTCAAGGATTTTTGGTTTTTTTTTTAACTTTTTGTACTAAAGTTTAAAGGGGGTACCGACCGACATAGATGGAGGGGTGACAAATGGCAGTGGCACGGTCTTTTGGCATGCCTCGAGAAGGTGGAGTAACAATGCAAATCAATGGTGGTAGGGAGATGCCGATTGATATGCCTCTTAGCCTCCTATAAAAAAGGGCGGGTTCTCCTCATTTTTCACAGTTTTTCGACTTGCCTTTTTCTGTAATTACCTTCTAAAAATAGTTCCGACGTTCCAAAGTCAAGAGATGGTTCAGTTTTCAAGTAGCGCTACTCATATGGCATGGCTTAATGCCGACGATTGGGCAGGGTTGGAATGGAGGGTTAGGGCGCCCTTGCACTAGGCAGTGAGAACTCATTTGACATATTTGAGCCGGTGGTGGATGATCGAACTCTTTTATGTGAGCCCTCACATTATTATTATTCTAGGGTGGTGAACCCTAGTGGCTATGTAAGTATTGAATTAACTTTGGTATTCTTTTCCTTTTTCCTTGATGAGGTTGCTTTATTTGTTGAGTTTGACAATGGTTTTCTTTTTCTTCAATAGTCTAACGTCTCCATATTGACAATACGTTCCCGAGGGATGACGGGGATTAAGGATTTTTGGGAGCACCTTCCATCTTTGGTGCGCTGGATGGTGTCATCAGTCGAATTTAGGCGATTGGTGTCTGGTCTGGATGAGACGCCTCGTTCTACGGACGTTCTGTGTGCTCTGGGGGAGAGATGGTGGGACACTAGATGCACCTTCTATTTCAGCTTTGGGGATATGACTGTGAGTCCCATTTATGTGCAGCAGCTGCTGGGGCTGGACTGTGATGGTGCTCAGATTGAGGTGGACAGGACGCTGAGGGTAACGCCGAAGGCGGTGACTGCGACCTTAGGTGATATGGAGAGGGTGATTCCTGGGGATTCTATCCATTTGTCTCTGTTGAGGGAGCTATTATTGAGGAGGAGAATTGATGAGAGTGACGGGTAGCAGGTGCATCAAATGGCCCGCTTTTTCATTCTCTTAGTGTTGGGAGGCTTTCTGGTGGCAACGTCGTGTACTTGTGGTTTTTGCATTTTTTAGGGTGTTCTCAAACATCCGCCTTTATGATTGGGGGATCCTGACTTTGGAGATCCTTTATTATTCACTTTATGTATTCATCCGGGGCTTCTAGTAGTCTTTTACTGGAGCTACGTATCTTTTGGAGGTATTCTTTTTTATTTTTTGGCATTTTTCCTTTATGTATTCGCATTTTCCTTCATGCGTTTTTTCTTGATTTCTTAAATGCTAGACTTTTCCCTTTGTAGACGCTGTTCTATGAAGTGATTTGGTTAAACACCCAGTTGATATATTTGAAGGATGACTCTATTGGGGACTTATGCCAGATGTACCGGTGGCGGAGGTCCAACCGACAATCGAAGAAGTCTCTCTCTCTGGAGGTGGTGCATCAGGTATTGAATGGCCTGACGAGCGAGCGAGTAAGCCCTTTTTTATCTTGAGACTGTCCTTTCCTTTGATGACATTTTATTGGTATTGATCTTTTTCTCTTATTGGGGATTTGCAGCTGACCTTTTATCCCTGGGGGACAGCTATTCATCATACTGGGGTATTGGGGAACAAGTGCATATGCGGCGTTTGCTGATGCATGAGTTTGGCTATTCTTGGTACCTCGGGGAGAGGGTAGTCTGACAGATCATTGAGGATGAGGTTACGGTGCCTTCGAAGAATCCCCCTATGTTCAAAAGGCAAGTGCAAGAGATATCAGAGGATGCCCAGGTGGCAACGATGATGGGAGAGTCGTACTCACTGTATATCGACACGGTTATGATGTATAACTGTATGGATTTCGTGTTAAGCTGGATGATTACTCCCATGCCTCCCAGTATATACGATGTGATGCCTCTTCCTCGTGTGGGTTCAAGTCGGCAGGTGGGGCTTAAGGTACACTTTGTGTTTCTTTGTCTTTTTATTTCCTGATTCTTTCTTTTTTCTTTCAGACTTAACTGATTTGACATTTCTGTTTTGTTTTACGGCACATTTGGGTCTCCACCACTTGGCTGAGGGATATGAAATATTGGATATCTCTAGTGACTGACCATATTAAGGATGCGATTCTAGTTCCTCCTTTCTTGGTGTCGTTTGGCTCGTTTGGGGAAAAGTCAAGCTCTGGAAGTGGTGGCAGATCATATCACTGTAGGGGGAAGAGGGTGTATCGTAGGATGGAGGCTCTTAGAGAGAGAGAAGAGCGAGAAAGAAGAGAGGGAGAGAGTTTGTAGGTGAAGAGAGAGAAAGAAAATTGGGTTCGGGATGAGTCTTGTTGTTTTGTTTTTTTTTGTTCTTCCTGCAAAATATCAATATAACACAGAAAAATATATGCAAAAAAAAGGAGGTTTTTATTAATTTCTATTTCAGTGATTAATGCACGTGCTCTTTTTACTTTGCTGCTGAGATCGTAAAAAGAATTTGAAATTTGATTTGAGATGGATTTTATTTTTAAATGGGATAATTAAAAGCATGAGTAAATTCAGAATTCCCTTAAGATAAAAATTATTTTTATTGGTTTTTTGATTTTGATAAAAGAGAAAAAGGGAATTTTTCCCAAAATAGGGGGTTACTGATCGGCATGACCCATGTACTGCCTATCGGCATATCAGTCCAGTCTAATCAACCCAAGGCTTTGATTGCACTTTCTTTAATTGATTGGTACTTAGTGGGGCAATTTTTACTCCGATTTCTGCAGGGTTTCTTGTCTTTGCTTGAGAGTTTTCAAGTATAAATAGGCGTGTGAATGGGGCTTTTCTCCCACATTTTCATTTTCCTCTCTTTATTTCATTCTTACTTGTTTATCATCTCTTTCTTTTGCAAGATGGCTCTCCCTAGTAGCATTGAGTTTTCCAATTACCTCAAAGCCTTGGAAGCAATGTGTTCTTACAATGTTGATTAAGACGCCTTCCATATGCAGCGAGTCTCTTTGTGGTGTAACCGGCACATCGAGTGGAATATGCTAATGGCGATAATTGAGTTCTGGTACCCCAAGGATCATGTCTTTCGCTTCGGGTTGGATGAAATTTGTCGTACCTACGAGGAATTTTCTGCCATGCTGGGGATAAATCCCAGTGTTGTTGTGGCTTTGCCTGAGTTTTCCCATTATCCTAAAGAGTTGTTGGATGTGCTTCTCCATATTTATCCTTTAGCATCCAGGCCGTTGGTTACGGGAGGCCTAATTTATCTTTCGACAGTGCTTCGATCCGTGCATTCACAAGACGTGGGCGATGGCGGCTATGTTGGGGCCGTTATTTTGGGCCTGGTTTTGAAAGTGTTGTTGGTGATTGGGGAAACGCTAATGGACCCCCAACTTACGGCTGTCATTCCTGGATGTCATACCATCGTAATCTTGTGGCGGTGATACTATCAGAGACTTTGAATGGCCTAGATGCCTGGTGAGAGGATCATTCTGACTTTCTGAGGGGTAGCCCTATATTCCTATTCATGTAGCTGACAGAGAGGTTTCGTATGACAGTTCCACCTGAGTATCCTCTACTGGCGGTTCTAAACTTCTTCTCGCGCTATTTCATTAGTGTGGGCTTAGACATGGATAGTTGGGGGAATTTGTTTGTAAAGCACGGGGCTCGAGATTTGCGTTGGTCAGTGCCCTGGTGTGGGGAGCTGCTACCCATTCTGGAAATCGAGGAGTACCAATATGTTCGGTTAGTAGGCCCCAAGCAGACCACTTTCTACATTCCCTGGAAGCTACTGCGCCAATTTGGTTGGGAACAAATTATGCCACCACGGATACCGAACTTCTTTCCTGTGAATAACGTGACAAAGCGTATGCGCATGCGGCTTGGATCTCTATTGGAGAATCGTCGTCCGTCGGTCCGTCCTTCCCAATCTTTGGGTAGAGTCTGTCACGTCTATGGGGACTACATGAAGTGGTTGTGGAAGATGGTAGTGGCTAAAATGCTGGCTGTGGAGACTGGGCAACGGTGGTTTGTCATATCTAACACTATGGAGGGAAGCGTTGTGGTTTTCCCCAAGCTTGTCTAGGCTTATCGCTCCATGGAGCGTCTATGATACTCCATTCATGCAGGAGATATTTGGGGACCCCAGGATATGGGTGATGATGGGGCCGGTTCCTCTGGCAGCTGTGGGTAGGACTTTGTGATGGTTTTTGCAATAGGTGTGGTTTTGTGTTTTGTGGGAATAATTGGAGGATGATTTTTAGGAGTAGTGGGGCTTGTTTTTATTTGCTTTTTAGGAAGGTAGAAGTAGGCTTGACACCCCCTAAGCTGATGTAATCATACTGAAATTTTGAATAATGAAATAAAGGAGTTTTTGATCATCTAGGTGTGCCTCTTGATAACCTTTGCAATTTGAATTATCTATACCAATCGCTAAGGCATACATAATCCTTTTGTTCATATATATGTTAAAATGAACTGTTGTTCTCGGGGATAAGAAAATAATACAATTTTGTGAAAATATGGGGGTCATGCTCATGTAAAGGGCAAGACATGCCTACGTACCTCTAAGGATTTTTAAAAAATTCTGAAATTTATTTTTTTGCAAGAAAAAAGGTTTTTAGAGGATTAGGCCCCACGTAATTATAATTAGGGGGAAATGAAGAGTTTTTTTTAAGAATGGAAGGGAGGTGAGAAGAATTGCATCGCACTGATATTTTGGACTAGGGGTAGAATTTCTTGAAACGGTCCAGGTTGACTGGACAATCCATTTCTTCTCCATCAAGGTTGGTGAGCATAGTGACGCGACCCGACAGGATCTTCTTCATGATGTATGGGTCGCTCCAATTGGACTTGAATTTCCCTCTGGGGTCCTAGATGGGTTCTTCTATTTCTTTGAGGGGTAAATCCTCTTCTCGAACACCGCAGTCCGTGACTCTCTTATTTAATGATCGTTTTATGTGGCGATGGTACCCTTGTATGTGATATAGAGCTTTTAGCCTGCTTTCGTCCAAGAGGGACAACTCGTCAAGACGGCTTTGGTGCCAGTCTTCCTCATTGACTTTGCTTTCTAGAAAGATGCATAGCGAAGGAATTTCCTGTTCTATGGGTAGGATTACTTCCATGCCGTAGACTAGAGAGTAAGGGGTTGCCCCAGTAGAGGTTCGAATTGAAGTACGATAGCCCCAAAGGGCATAAGGAATCATGTCGGCCCAATCTTGATAACTCTCGGTCATCTTGATGATAATGGATTTAAGGTTCTTATTGGCTACCTCGACTGCTCCATTGGTCTGAGGTTGGTAGGGAGAAGATTTGTGTCTTTTAATTCCATACTCATCGACCACTTTTGTAACTTCTTCCTCGAAGTGTAACCCGTTGTCTGACACTAGCTCGTGCGGGACCCCGTATCGACAAATAATTTTTTTCTTGATGAATTTGGCCACTTTCTTGACATTCAGGACTACGTATGACTTGTCTTTGACCCATTTGGTGAAGTAGTCAATGGAGACTAAGATGAAATCATGACCGTTGCATGTTTTTGGTGTAACTTTCCCTATGATGTCAATGCCCCATGTGGAGAACGACCAGGGAGAAGTCATGTTGTATAATTCCCGTGGGTGTAAGTGCTATAGGTTGGAAAACTACTGGCATTTGAGGCGTCTTCGAATGTAGGTTGTGCAATCTTGAACCATGGTAGTCTAGTAGTAACCCTATTGGATGATCTTTTTGGCGAGCATATGTCCGTTCATATGGGGTTTGCATTCCTCGCTGTGGATTTTCTGCATCATTTCTTCAATGTCATCCCTTGCGATGCAGTGCAAATGGGTTCCATTGAAGTTTCTCTTAAACAGTGCTTTATCACAGACAATATACTGAGTAGCCAGTCTGCGAAGAGTTGCTCAATCTTTATTGTCTGATCCTTGGGGATACCTACTATGTTTGAGGAGGTGCCAAAAATCATAGTACAATAGTCGACTATCTCTGGATCTTCCTCCGTGCCAAGCTCAATGTGATAGCAGTGGGTTGGTTTGTCTTATTTTTGGACAAGGAAATGGGCCATAGTTATTCCCTCGGGCATGTCAGTCATGGAGGTTAAGGTAGCATGGGCCTCGGTTAGGTTATTCTTTATTCGGGGAAATTAGTGGAAGGAGATTTCTTAGAATTGGGAAGCCAACTCTTCAAGGTGGGCATGGAAGGGTAAGAGTTTCTCATCCTTGACTTTCCAATTTCTGAGTACTTGATCGATGATGAGTCCCCGTAGACATCGAGGTATTGAATTCCTTTCTTGAGGGAAACATTAAGGCCTACCGTGCACGCCTCGTATTCAGTCATGTTATTGGTGCAGGGAAAATCCAACTTTATGGCAATGGAAGTGTGAGAGTCATCAGGGGTAATTAAGAGGATTCTAATGCTATACCCTTTTTTATTGGCAGTGCCATCGAAGAACATTTTCCATCGAAGATATTCTTAGGAGGTACAAAGGATATTCGCATCCTCTGTACATCGGCCTCGTCCATAAGGTAGTCAACAAGGTAGTCAGATATGGCTCTTCCTTTCATGACGTTTTGCGTGACATAAGTGATATCAAATTCAGATAGGAGCATCAACCAATGGGCCATTCGACTGGATAGGGAAGCTTCTCGAGTAGGTACTTGATGGGTCCATTCGAGATACAAGCTTGATGGGGAAGGCGAGCATGTAGTGCCGCAAATTTTAGGTAACCTAGACAAGAGTGACACATGCTTTTTCTAAGGCAGTGTAGTTAACTTCATTACCAGCCAACTTTTGACTTGCATAGTAGATGGCTCTATCTTTGTGATTTTTTCCAAGGTATTGGGCTAGCAAAGCCCTAGCGGAAGTATCAATTACAATTAGGTACAGGAGTAAGGGAAGATTAGGTTGCGGCGGCATGAGCACCGGAGGTTGGGTTAGGTATTTTTTTGATTCGATTGAAGGCTTCTTGGCATGCTTCGTTTCAGACTTTGGTTGAATCCTTTCGGAGGAGTTTGAAGATGGTTTCACTGATGAAAGTCAGTTGGTTGATGAACCGACTGATGTATTGTAATTTCCCAAGGAATCCTCGAACTTCCTTCGTTGTTCGAGGTAGTGGCATCTCAAGTATGGCTTTTATCTTGGCAGGATCTGCTTCCATCCCTTTCTCACTAACCATGAATCCCCAGAGTTTTCCTTTAATAATGCCAAAGACATATTTCTGTGGGTTAAGTCGCATCTGGTACTGTCATAGCTGTTCGAAGAACTTTCGGAGGGCAGGAATATGGACTTCCCTAGTCTTGGACTTGATAATCATGTCGTTAATGTATACCTCAACTTCTTTGTATACCAGATCATGAGAATGGTTGTGGAAGTCCTCTGGTAGGTAGCCCCTGCATTCTTTAGACCAAATGGCATAACAGTGTAATAAAAGGTTCCCCAAGGGGTGATTAATGCGGTTTTCTTGGTGATATGGGTGCATATTGATCTGATTATATTCGGTAAACCCGTCAACGAATGACTTGAGAGCGTGACTGGTCATATTGTCCACAATCATATCAATGTTGGGTAGCGGGTAAACATCCTTCGGGGAGGCCTTGTTCAAGCCTCGGTAGTCGACACACATGCGAACCTTCCCTCTTAATTTCGGCACGGGTATAATATTGTCTATCCAGGTGGGATATTTGATCACACGAATGAAGCCCACGTTCAATTTCTTGACTACTTCTTCTTTAACCTTGAGTGACCATTTGGTGTGGAGCTTTCGTAATTTTCGTTTGATCGGTTTGCATTCTTAGAGAGTTGGATTCTCATGTTGTGTTATCTCAGGGTCAATGTCGGACATATCATCATAGGACCATGAGAATACATCCAAAAATTCCTTTAGTAGTTCTTCGAGTTATACGTTCTCGTGCTCATTAAGGGTGGCCCCTATCCTAATTTCGAGCATTTTGATACTATAATCGAGATTAATAACAACAGTTTCATCTTCATTAACTTTAACGCGGTTATATTTTTTGTTATTAACCTTATTTAGATCAGTTAAGAATTATTCATTTGCAAAATCATCATCATCAAAAGTTTGATTAAAATCAGTACAATTAATGTAAGGCACAATAAGATACTCAAAATCTTCGTTTATTTCATTGATAGGAAAAACAACATTGAGAACTTCATCAAAGGAGGTCTCGATTACATCAGAGTGAGGGAAATAACTAAAGGGGAAAAGGGATAAACATCGGGGTTAGGTTAAACATTAGCAGGTGGCACAGGTGTAGCATGTCAATTGATAAGATGTGCATTAACATCTTTCATGAGACATGATGGATTAGACGAGGTAGCCCCTGAGTGGATCATGAAGAGTGTCAGCCTCACTATCTATAAATTAAAGAGTCATTAGAGTCACTGCCCTCAGAATCCCCGGTATCAGCCTCAGTATCCAAGGTTCATAGAAGCTGTAGAAGGGGAAATCTTCACCTTCTTTGATGAATCTTCCATTTAGGGAATCTCTCGAGACAGTTCTGGTGCATTATAACCTCCTCTTCAGTTGAAGCTGACGGATCAATCTGAGTTCTTCTTCTGATGGTTGATAGCCCAAGCCACGGGGAGGAAAGGCCTCCTTTAACACAATAGGTTTAATTATCCCTTGTTGTCTTAGCCCTAGCCCCAGTCTGGGCATGAAGTACATATTCTTAAACATATGGATTACATTAATGTTTCCATGGGGGTCATATTCCAGACAAACCCTGTCTTTGAAGTTATCCCCTGCTGGAAGTAGGAGTGATTTAACTTAGAATCCTAACAGAATCATATCATTCACCCCGTGTTGTATTTTGAGTACTGGATTATTGGTGCTTATATTCTCGGTGTTGTGACTATCGTCCGAGCAGCAGATCGAAATAGGCTGGGATATCGATGACTTGGAATTACACAATGGGGTTTATGGGACCAGCCCTTATTGCAAGCTTGATATATCCCATTACTTCTCGATGGGTGTTGTCCTAGGCACGTACGGCAGCAGAGGTTAGAGCCAGGTCCCTCACTTTTAATCCCAAAAAATTGAGGGTTCTTAATGGGAAAATATTTAGAGATGATCCGTTATCGATGAGAGAGAGGGGGATAGTTTTCCCAATAACTTCAACAGAGATATTAAAAGCGTGATTGTGGTTGGGATAAGTCTTGGGGATTTCTTCTTCAAGAAAAGGAGAGCATTCGGGTAGAGGTCAAGGATCCAACTAGGTTCACTACTTCTTCTAGCGTGGTTGAGGGAGGAACTATAGGTCCTGTGAGTAGCTTGATTAGGGAATTTCGGTGCACTTGGGGAGACATAAGAATCCCCCATAAAGTGATGTTGTCTGGGTTTTCTTCAAATGATCGAGGACCTTACTTTCTTTGAAGGTCATTTTCGACATAGGGAGATTCTCAACATCCTTTCCTTTATCGCTCTCTGATGGTTATAGACTTGGGATTTGGTAGTATCTTCCTGACCTGGTCATGTGGTTTACATAAGAAGGGAAAAAACATCCTACTTCTTCACCGATATCGGGTTATTCAGACACCTTATTGATTTCTCCTAGCATCTCCTCGAATGATATCATCCCGCATATATCTTTTATTAAACTAGTCTTTTCTTCATCTTACTCTTCATTTAAATCTTCGAAATCGTCCCCTCATCTGGTGGAAACGATATTGCCTTTCCATCCAAAGTCAATGCACTCCATAAATTCCATAGCCTCTTCGTATAATTCCTCCCATTCGGCAGGGAATGCATAACTAAAGAGACCGGGCACCCCAGTAACTTCAAATCATCGAGTAGCTTGGATACACTATAAATATTACCAATCTGTTGAAACAAATATGTCATGATATGGACCATATCCTCTATACTGACTTCGTCGATTGGCACCACCCAACAGTCTGACTCTCGGGCCCATTTTTAAGCTTCTATGAATAACCCACTGAATCTCTTACAGTCGATGGTCATCTGGGAGGGAAATTTCAGCCCAAATTCTAAGAGTTGGTTCAGCACTTCTGACAGTTCCATATCTTTACCTCTAGAATGGGTGCGAACAACGATCCTTGCTCTTGTGAGGATGGATAAATCTTGATCAACGAAGCAGGTAGGGTGTAAGAGGAAATATGGGCATATTTGGAGAGGTCTAGGAGAGTATATGGGTATTACTGGTGATTCACTCGGCATGATTTGGGTAAATGGGTCAAATTCTCAGTCTTCTTCAAGAAAGATCGCATTTGCATGATTTAGGAGTGGATTATGGGTAGTGTTTGGTTTGGGATTAGCTAGTGGGGCAATGACACCCTGGTCAATTAGGCCTTGGATCATATTTCAGAGATGGAAACATTGGTTGGTGGTATGGCCAGCAGTTTGGTGAAAGTTAAAATGGGCATCAGGTTTAAAGGTTTTCGAAAGTGGGTTTAGTAATGTACGGGGGTCCAATGGTTTGATCAGATTTTGTCTCAAGAGGGCCTGGTAGACTTTGGAGAGAGGAGCATGAAGTTCGGTATATTCCTTTCTGACCAAGTTTGGGCGACATCCTAGTGCCCATGAAGCAACAAGCTGAGAGATGCTGTTAATGGTAGGTTTTTCAAACTTTCTAGGAGAAAATTATCCAAAGGTTTTCCTTGGTTCAACTTCTGTCCTGGTAAGACTTTCTTCGATCTCCACTCCTTCTCGGAGGGCTCAGAAGTTAGGGTAATATTGTGGTAGGAAGATCTTGTTTATGATACTGGCATGTTCTTCTTCAGAAGGCCAATTGATCATGGTAGTTACTTTTTCTCTCCACTTTGTTCTGAAGCTGCTGAACAATTCCCAAGGGTTCTGCTTAAGTATCTCTAAGTCATGGTAGGTAACTTCTAGCTCTTCTTTGTACTTGTACTGTGATATAAACTCATGGGCAACATCTTCCCAACTGCGGATTTTGGATTTCTCAAGAGATAAGAACAAACGGAGAGCGTTATCTTTCAAAGTATACTGGAACATCTGGTCCATTATTTCTTCAGAAACCCCTAGGAGAGTCATGGCTCGGTGCTAGCTACGGAGATGAATAACTGGAGGTCCACTACTTCTGAACTTCTCGATATTGGGCATCTTGAATTTTTCTGGTAATCTGGCTTTAGGATAGGGAGACATGCTGGTGAAGTCCATGTAGTTACCAGAGAGTGTGACTTAATCAAATTTCTTGGTCAACATCTTGAGGTCTTCTTTGAACTTGTTCAATTCTTCCTCTTTCGAGTCAATAGTCACGGGTAAGTTAGCCCCCGGCTGAGCAAAGTTTGGCATAGGCAGATGGGCTGGCGATGGCCTGTTATCAGGAGGAGCACGGTGAGCATGCTGGAATTCCTTGGGAACCCAAATAAGCTCAGGTACAGTCAGACCCATAGCGCGGGGGAAAAGGACCTCGGGCTCTTTGGGGATAGGGACCCAATTTTATTACATCTTATGAACCTCGATTTTAAGGTTTTCAATTTTGGCAGTAACGTGAGCTAGAACTATTAACAAATACGGCTGTATATTCGGCACTTGATCTGTGTTATCCATGGAAGTCGGGTGAATCTCGGACTCCGAAGAAGTAAGGGGACTGACAGAACTTCGGGTTCGTTCGACTGAAGACCGATGCCAATAAAGATACAAGATAAGGGTACGCGATCAACCTGATAGTTATTTTTGGAAATTTGTTATTTTTAGAAAAGGAAGGAACTGTTTTTTGACATTTTTGGAAAACATGAGGACAAAAATGGTTTTATTTTTTTTTTTTTCGAGGAATTTTTTTTTTTTTTTTTTTGACACCTTTTTTTTGGTAATTTTGATAAAAGATGAAAAATATTTTTGGACACCTTTTAAAGGAGAGAGGAAACGACGAGCGACGGGCCTCAGCATGATTATTAGGTTTATTAGGTTCTCACTTGTATTAAGTTTGCCTAGATGTAAAAAAGAAATGTCGGATGAGACCCGAGCCTGGAAAAATTGGGTTTGCAACGTTTGTAAAACTAGGGTTGGACTTGTTACCAGGCTCTCAAGCATGGGTCATGTTTTAAAAGTTGAGCAAAAATTTGGGCGGCATGCCGTCCCAGAATTTCGAGTCAAAACTGATAATCTAATATGTTTGTCCTAGGCTTGACACCTATATGCGGGTATGCAGTTTGTTGGGTTAATTGGAAGGTGTTCCCCCGCTTTGGCGTGACTTTCACATAATACGTCTTGCTTTTGAGGGCAGTCGGTATGTGTGGACAAGCCATTTGATATACCCAAGTGTACGTGAATTGCCTCATTATATACCTCGTGGGGACAGTACGTGTGAGAGTGAATTCGATATACTCGACGTACGTGAATGAGTTCCTTGTAATATATCTCCCGTCATGACTTCGTTCAAGCGGTATGATGCGGAGGAACCATTCAATATACGTCAAAGGTAGTTGTCCAATGGAAGGTGAGAGTCATATCTCTTAGGCCAACTGCGACCTGCCAGACCAGCGCCCATCACGAAGTGACTCCCCAATTACGGGACAAAATTTGGTCAATAGCAATGCCCTTTGGTGATGTTGTGTGTATCATGCATGATTCTTTGATTAGTATCTTATGGACAGAGTATGTTTATTGATCATGCCCAGCCGAGAATAAGGTACAAGTATAAACTATAGAGCCAAAAAGTGAGAGTGGGTGGTGTGTGATGAGTGTAAGTGAGCATGGATATATACAAGTGGAGGTGTGTGTTAGTGACACCTAAGCATGGATTTTTACATTATGTGTGCAACATGTGGATATACATGATCCTAGGTGCATATGGTGCGAAGTGTACATGGAAAATTTCTACAAGTGTAAACAGTGGCATAAGCATGAGGTACATATGTATAGGGAATAATAAAGGGATCATAAAAATAGGGGAATATACAAGAAAGTAAAACACCCATGCAAACAGAGTCTATCCCTCTTAAAAATAGTCCCCAGCGGAGTCGCCATTGTTTCCATCCCGGGCAGCCCCAGGGGGAGAGATAGAAAGATACATCTCACCTCGGGAAGGTTGCACCGCAGTCTCGCACCCCTCTTGTAAGGTTGCTTCGGTCTTCGTCGGTGTGGGGGTAAATGTGAAGAGATAGAATCGCCAGCCTACTTTGCATAAAATAGGCAAAAGAACATGTTTCTACTCCGAGGGAGCGGCATCACGCACAAACTAATGCATACGAAACTAATAGTTCGAAGGTTAGAGGGCTAAGTTATCTAATGGAAAGGTGTTAGGAACCCATCCTGCCCTTTCGGTCTCTCATGGGATAGTGTTTTTATTTTCCTATATATCCTCGTGAAGTGTGTGCGTGTTTAGATAATGGAGATTGGAATCATTCAACTCATACCATGGATAAGGTAGAGTGAGGTCATCCATAGGAATGTTCCCAAAATGACATATATATAAAGTATGATTTGTGCGTTTATCATGATATTGATCGTTATTAGGAAACGATAGTATGTGTTGGATGAAACGAAAATAAGCATGATATATATATATATATATATATATATATATATATGTGTGTGTGTGTGTGTGTGTGTGTGTGTGTGTGTGTGTGTGTGTGTGTGTGAAAATAGGAGATTTTAGAAAATTAGGAAATTTGGGAAATTGAAAAAATTTGGAAAATCGAACTCGAGTCATGAATTTTAATTCGAGACGCCTACGTAGCCTATAAAGGCATCAAAGTTCACGTAGTTCAAATGTAGCATAGGGGTGGGGTTTATCCCATAGATCCGAACGGAATTTTATTATATGTGTATGTGTAGAAAATATATTTTTTTAAGTTTTGGAAAACGTGTGATGGATAATTCTATTCGGAATATACGGGTGTAACCCACTTTTATTTTTTTGGGGGATTTTTGTAGAAAATAAAGTATGTGCAATATGCTAATAAAAAGTTTAGATATTAATGTGTATTAACTAAAATAAAAACTAGATTATGAATCTAATGTTTATTATCCAAAAACATGGAATTTAAAAAGAGAGGGAAGGAATTGGACCTTCTTTGAAGCTTGATCTTTGATCTTGGATAAACTCCCTTGAGTGTTGATGAATGTTGATGTGAGAGAAGGATATTTGCCAAATTGGGTATAAAAAGGATGGGAATGTATGCTTGGATGGAACTTCACATGAGGAACTTCATTGATTTCGAGGGAATGTTGCTAAGATCACCGATGCTGATGGATCTGTTGTCTATTTTGGAGTGAGGTCATGGCCCCTAATTATAGGGTCAGGAGGTTTCGATCGGCCTACACTTGGGGGTGCCTATCGGCATGTGACCCCAGACACTGTACCGATTGGCAGGGATCTGGACCTGCCACTTTGCAGTTCCGTGCAGATCTTCCTGGAAAATTGATCGTAGAACAGAAACCATTGATTCGAATCACGTACGGGGCATACCTTTAGAAAATTATTTCAGAGTCCTTTATACTACTCACGGGTCTAAGAGTTGACTTTGGGTCAAATATAGCTTGGAAGCGCACATCGGTCCTTTGGACAGGAGATCGTCGGATGCAAACGGATCGTTCGTCTGTATGGTAAGTCAGAATCGCACACGAGGTGGACCGTTGGAAAGGTTAAGAGATGTACTTCGACATTTCAATGAGTTTTGCTCAGTTCGGAAGGTTGACCTTGGTCAATCGAGGCTCGAAAGCGCCCGGGGATCTCTCGGAGTAAAATAGATCGTTCCTCCGTACCGTAGGTCAGAATTACGCATCGGGAACACCGTTAGAAAAGGTATTCAGTGCCCTTTGGATATTCATTTAGTCTTGTTTGAGCTATAGAGTTGACTTTGGTCAAACGGAGCCTTGGAGCGCCCGGTGGCCTCCGGATCGATTTTTGGTGAAAAACTAATCGTTCGTCCGAACGATTATGCTATTTCATACACGGGGTGAACAGTTAGAAAGGGGTTTCAGTTCCCTTCGAAAATTCAAAGATATTTCTCTCTGAAGGTTAAGTTGATTGGGGTTATATCGGGGCTCAAGAGTGCCTAGTGGCCTCCAAATCGATCTTCGGTAGTAAAATAGTATGTTCGTTCGAACCGTTATGCCAATTCGCACATGGAGTAGACCATTGGAAAGGGTATTCATATCCCTTCAAAGATTCAAAGAGATTTCTCTTTGACGATAGAGTTGACCGGAGTCAAATGGGGCTTGGGGGCGCCCGGTGGGCTCTAGATCAGTACTTGGAGTGCAATTTATGGTTTGCAGTGAGATGGGGAGGTCCTAGGAACCTAAGGGGAGATCTAGGGGGTCCTAGAATGTGGTGTCTACACTCATTACACAGAGAAAGTACTTAAAAAATTCAAGAAGTATGATATTAGTCCTATCAAGACACCTGTAAATGTAAATTTATATCTAGCAAGAAATAATGGTAAAGGCATATCTCAACTAGAATACTCTCTTATTATCGGTAGTTTAATGTATATCATGAACTGTACATGATCGAACATAGCATACTGGATAAGTAAGCTAAGTTGATTTACATGTAATCCAAGGAGAGATCACTCGAAGGCGATATTAAAAGTTTTAGGTTATTTAAAATACACTCAAAACTATGGACTTCACTATTCAAAATATCCAACTCTTCTTAAAGGACATTTCGATGACTCTAGTCTATGAGTGGGTATATGTTTACCCTTGGAGGTGCATCCGTATCTTGAAAATCCTCAAAACAAATGTGCATTGCTAGATAGACAATGGAATATGAATTCACTGCACTTGACAAAGCTCAAGAAGAAGTTGAATGGCTTCGAAACTTCTTAGAGGATATTCCAAATTGGTCAAAACCTGCCCGCAATGTGTATACATTGTGATAGTCAATCAATGATTTAAAGGTCACATAGTCACATGCATAACAAAAAGTCACAACATATTCATCGTCGATAAATACCGTTAGATAACTTCTCTTAAACGGAATTATCTCAATTGAATATATAAAGTCAAAAGATAATATAACAGATTCACTAACGAAAGGTTTAAATTGAGAGCAAGTTGAAAGATCATTGAGAGGAATGGGTGTAAAGCCTATAAATAAATAAGAATCAATATAATGGTACCCTAACCTAGCTGACTGGAGATACCAAGATCTAGGTTCAATGGGAAAACTGAACTACATTGTATTCAGTATGCACTGGGGGATATTTAATCATATCCATTCCAAAGATGAGATAGTGCACATTTGCCATGAACTTAGGATAAGTTATGCTTTTAATGACATCCATATCTTAGCACGTCTAAGTGGGGTATAACAGAATACTCCTTATGGATATCACCTACATGAGTAAGAAGGGAGCCACTTCTACGAGAATAACGAAAGGCAAATTCTATAAAATACTCACGAAACCAAGTGTTGTTCATGGCCAAAGCGAACTCAAACGTGAGAACCAACTGTGTTAAAGAATTATTGTGTGAAGATTGTTGTCTAGTTTTACAAAAATGGTTGATGTTTCAAGGACATATAGTTTATTGATTAAACAAGTAAATTCGATAGTATATTACTAAGGAAAGTTCAAGGCCACTAGGCTACTTCTCCCAATGCAATAAATTTTTTGTTTTACTCAAACCTGTGTCTGCATCTGCATCTTGTATATATATATATATATATATATATATAATTCATGTGGGGGATTGTTGGAAAATGGGTATTGGACAACAATTTGTGAGCATCTTTAAGCTTAAATTTAGGTGCGACCCACATCACGATAATTATGGGATCATATACTAGTGTGTTCTCTATCGCAAGAAGATTAACGTAGTTTATTCACATGTCCAATTCCATTAAGTTATGAATGATAAATATGTAGCCAACGTGACTTATAAAGCAATGAAATTTAATGAATTGGGTGTGTTTAAACTTTTGTCCCACATAGGAAAAATAGTGGGAATTCGAAGAGTTAACTAAACCCTAATTATGGACTAAGGCTTGGATGCTTTTGCGGTATCCCAACTATTTGAAGGGTAGATGACCTACATTATGCATGTGTTGGGCTTGGGCCAAAAGCCCACACACGCGCGCGCACCGTCTATTCGTTCGTCTGGCTCGGTTCAGTTCAGGCTTGGGTTTGGGATTATAAAAATAAATTTCTTTCATTTTGGTCGCAATTAATTTATTACATAATTAACTAATTAAAATTTATGCTCCAGATTTTTACCCAAATTAAAATTCGTTTGGGCAGTTGGTTGACCCAACAATTACAACTGTCTTGTAACTGTCGACTGTTTTGAACAGTCAACCAAAAATCTATATATATAACAACCCTCCTCTTCTTTTAAGGTTATAAAAATAATTTTTCCTCTTGCATTTAAAAGAAATTATTAAACAGTCCCTCCAGTATCTAGAATTTCATGTTTATCAGTAATGTTCATGGTTTGAGTAAAAGACACAGTATTTGAGTTCGTCGGAATCAATTCACTGTTGTGCTACATGTCTTGATTCAAAAAATTTGTTCTATCTTGGGAGACATTAATTCAGACCAAAAGCACTGTGGAGGGGAATTAAATTATCTTAAGGACACTGTGGTACTACACAGGGCTTGAAATTCTTTGCTGATTTTTTACTAATTATTTCTGCAAAAAAACGAGTAATTCTTATTTTTGTAATTTCATTTTCTTTCTGTAATTATTAATGTTCATAATTTTGTACTATTTGATAAATTAAATAGTAGACATACAGGTGCTTTACGGATGTAGTGAAGACTAATAAGCAAAGAGGGCACCATATTTGTTACTTTCTTGTAAAGGAAATAGAAACATTATATCCCATTTGTTGTCTCAAAATGCTAAATGGGTGAATCTAATATCTAATATAATATTTAAAATAGTGCCTCCTATTAGTTCTGTGACACGTGGCTACGGTAATTGTTCACGTAATATTTAACTCCCGTTCTGAAAATGGAGCCCACACTGATCCACCCAAACGTAAAGCATCTTAACGATTTTTCCCAAGAATTATTTTCTCCTCCATTTTCTCCTCTTCTCTCTCTACATCCAACACTTGGGTTCTCTCATCTACACGCTCTTTCTCTCACCAACTTTTCCCATCTCCTCACTCCCTATCATCTTAAACATCTATCTATTTGTTCTATTTGATTAAATAATAACTAGATAAGTTACATATCACAATAGAAGTAAAAACACCTCACGTTATTTGTGGAGATTACATTGAGTTATCATTTTTACTTTAATTCAAACCAAAATTTACACACATTTTGGGCTTAGATTTATCAGGTACTACTATGTCTTTCCCCCTCTCTCTGTATAATTTATGGATTAGATTTAAGGTTTTTTGAGTTGGGCATTTAGGAGTTCGAACTATTTTATCTTATTTTTGTGTTTACTCTGGTTTTGCAGGTACTATTGGGCTCTCAAATATGTTTTGAGTTTGGATTTTTGTTGTTCTAGATTTCTCTAGTATTGATGTTCACTGGGGGGCCATGTTTTTTTTAGTTTCAAGTTGCTTTTGACATCCATGCTCTTATATGTTTATTTGTTAGTTCATCTTACCATTCTTTGCAAGAATTGAAATTTAATTACTTCCTGTGAGGAACATTTATTATATGTTGGCCATTGGCAGGTTAGAGAATTGATAGAGGAACTGTGTGTTCAAGATAGGGAGCCCAAAGGATTATAATTTTTTTGTAAAGGATTCCTAGAGTTATGGTGTACTACAGATGAGGAACTCTGTTTTAAATCCACTTCTAACATATCCTTCTCACACATGGACTTTAGCTTTCAATGTCTTTAGCAATACAAATTTTTTCTTAAATTTTATTTCTTCAATTGTTAAATCCCCTTAAATTATAATTTCATGGTTGTTGGGGGTATTGCATTAGTCATTAAAAGAGCACCAACTTTTCACCTCCAACAACTGCACAGGTACTCTTTCTAATTTACTTTTTATGTCCTTTCATTCTGCATTTGATTTCATCACATACGGAACAACTATTGTAATCTTTTCACTACTGAAATCACATTGTTATACACACTTAGTTGGATCCTTTTAATTTGTTACAGCAAATGGTTATGTGGAAATTTGCTGGAATAAGTTGGGATATATGATTATGTGTAATTGGGTTTAAACCCAATTAGAGAGGTAGGGTCGCTCATGGCTAGGAGATGAAAGTGAGAGAATAGGAAGAGGTGATGAAAATGATATGAAATGAAAAGGTTTTTAGTGAACCTATTGGTTCCCAAATTTATTGTCTCCATTATTTTATTTTTCTTATGTACTCAACAAGATAACTTAATTTTATATTCCCCTAAATAGTGTACAAATATACTCAAAAAAAATATGGAAATCAATCTTTATAAGGCACCCATTCATCGCGCGGGGTTAAAACCTAGTAAGTTTGAAGTTTGGACTGCGAAAGCCCTATTTATTTTATTCAATGTTCCCTAAGAATGATGTTACAACTCTTGATGTAATATGATCTTGTTTAATGAATTTTTTATTTAAAAAATACATGCAATGGCCACAAATTTCCATTGACATGCACCATTTAAAATTATATTCTTTCCAACATCAATCATTGAAATAAACAAAATAAATAGACAAATTGTTATTTAGGGAATTTTCATTAAATGACATAAGAAATGTTCAAATCGAATCCAATGAAGCAATAAATTAGATACCAATATAATATTTCCTTATAACAAGTGAAGTGTGCATTCATCAATAACCCATTAATTTCCATGCATAAAAGCAAAAAAAATATAATCGTCATTACCATCAGAATTAGAATGCAGATATAAATACTAGAATACATAATTATCAATATAAAATTTTAATGATTGATTTTCAATAATACAAAATAACATAAATAATTATTCTGGAATTTTGTCTTAAGATGGTTAGTTATGTTATTTGCCTTTGTGATTTAATGATATTAAAATATGACACGAAATCATATTATAATAATGAAAGTTTAAGGGTGTGTGAGGTTTGGCTCCCATTAATTATTTGATATTAACTTTTGCCCTCAATATTTGCACCTCTTGCGGGTTTACACCCAAATTGACTATCGCGACGAAAAAATGTCGCAAAATATAAATGCTAAAACTTTTTTTGACATTTGTTTACATTGCTAAAAGTCAGTTTAGGGTTAACACAAAGAAATAAAAATTATGGGGGGTAGATACCCCATCCTAGTACCCTGTAAATACCTCCTTAGGTCCCTAACACTCTTCCCATCATAAGACCCTAGGTCCTAATCCAAACCCTGGTCTAGAGGCCACTGAACTCCCCCGAGCCACGTTTAACCTCAATCAACCCTCTAACATGAGCAAATCTCATTGGAATTTTATAGTCTTTTGAATTCCCATTCCAACAATTCATATCATGCGCGAATCGTCGTGATGATTCATGCGTACTCACCATTCTATTACAAACCCTGATCTAGAGGCCACCGGGAGCTCATGAGACCCATTTGACCTTGGTTAACCCTCCAAATTGAGAAAATCTCATTGAGACCTCATAGGGTTTTGAATCCCCTTTCTAACCATCCATACCGTGTGCGATTTGAGCTCACTGTTCGCACGTACCCACTTTTTACTTCGAACCCGAGTCTAGAAGCCATTAGGCACTCTTAAGACTCATTTGACCTCGATCAACCTCCCAAACTAAGAAAAGATCATCTGACTATCATAGGTCTCTGAATTCCCTTTCTAGTGGTCCATACCGTGCACAAATTGACCTCACGATTAACGGGTACTTATTTTTTTTTCTCCCAATACTAATCTAAAGGCCACCGACTTCTCCCGATCCCCATTTGACCTCGATCAACCCTCCAAACTAAGATAAGCTCATTAAAACCTCATAACTCTCTGAATTTCCTTTCCACTGGTCCATATCTTGCATGAATCAACCTCACAATTCACGAGTACTTGGCTTCTTACTTCGAGAACCCCCCATCTAAAGGCCATTAGGTATTTTTGAGCCTTGTTTGACATCGGTCAACTCCCGAACCCGAGAATGGATCAGTGTATTTTTGTAGGGCTCTGAATACCCTCTCCAATGGTCCCGGTCGTGCATGATTCGGAGTTACGATTTACATTTTATGCTTAATTTTGCGAAATAGTCCGTTCGAGACTGCCTATAGGCACGGTAGGGTATACTTTTCTTCTCCAGGATAGCAGGGATGTGACGATAATCAGGCTAGGGACCATGTTGATTGTCACCCCCCTAAAACCCTAATTTTTTACTATTTTAAGGGACCATGACCTCATTCCCAAGGGGCCCTTTTCTAAAGTGAGAACATTGTCCTCGAAATTAGTGTGTCAAAATTTTCTTTTTCTAAACATTCTCTCCAATTTCTTACATCACTCATATCCATTTTTCACCACACTTTTTACTCTTACCTCACCACCATCTAACCACCTAAAAAATCAGCCTTTACTACTAAAAAATCATAATTAAATTCCTATAGAAGATCTACTCTTATTCATTTACAACTCATTTAATTAGTATCAGTTATTTACTTTTCTTTCCACTTTTGATATATCTTTATTTCATTTCTTCGCTTTAAAACAAATCTTCATTTTATTATTTAGTACCCACAATTCTTATTTTCATAAAATCCTGTAGGAGCAAGTTTTTATAATTGCTCACAGCTTGGCTTATTTTATCATTTTGGTGTATCTCGTTAAAAACTGGCATCTCATATCGAACACTATATCTCTATGTTCAATCGAAGACACGTAGTAACCGAGATCCGTTTATGGATTCATCACCAAAACTTTATGGAGGTATAAATTAGTGCTTTTCATAGACATTTATGAATCATATTTTGAGATGTTAGTTTTTAACTATCGAGGCTTTCTATAAAAGGAATTTTAAAATAAAAAAAATTTGGTCTTGTTCAAGAGAGATTGAGTCTCGTTCGAACGAGATATACAATCTCATTAGAACAAGCTTCAAATGACCTTCAAATTATATGTCCCTGTCTTGACAGAGAAATCTCGTTAGAAGCTCATTAGAAGGTTGTTCGAATGAGACTTGGTTGTCGTTAGAACGAGATTTTATTTAATTCGAACGAAATCGGTGTTTTCGTTCGAACGAGGTCTATTTTCATTACAACGACCATGTCGCCTTGAAATTTGTGATTTTTTTATAAAAATCCATTTTTTTCAGAATGTAAAAGAGCTTTGGCCAAAATTATTTTCCAATACCTATTCCAAAGTTTTTCCTTTTTGGTTTTCCAAGACCACTTTTACTTTCACAAATCTTTCATCCCCATATGTGATTTGTGAGATTTATGAAACCCTAGTTTCTATAGACATTGCATAAACCCTTGTAGAGTCAATCTCCATGACTGACTTATGTAATCGAAGTTTTACTGCTGAAGAAGATGAAGGTTGATCAGTGGATATCGAGGGAAGATCACTTCATGTGGATGACACTGGATTGGGTCGTATTTTGTAGAAGAAATTTAAGACTGTGTACATTATACTTAGTCGTTCTAAGTAGTCAATAAGTCGATTGTGTTTGTCAATTACTCTTTAGTGTTGACTGTGTGTGATCGATTAGAATTAATTTGGACTGTATCATAACATGAACATTTAATTGCTAATTAAGATAAAAATTAACTAAAATTAGAATTTGTGTGTGAGGATCCTAGTATACGAATCAATCCATAAAATCCCATATTCACAAAACCTTAAAAAACCAAAAAGAGGGTTTTCCTATAAATCCTAAATTCTAATTTCCTCATATTACACTCCTTAAATTTGTGCACATTTTCCAAAAATAAACTAAAGGAAGTTCTAATCAAGGATTTATGGGTTAAACCGCATCCTTGCGTGTTATCGAACTATGTGAACTTTGATGTCTTTTGAGCTATGTAGACATCCCGAGCCAATCTTAGGATTCGAGTCCTTTTTTTCATTTATTCACTTTATGTTTTCTTGCGTTTAGTAGTATTGTGAATACATGTACTCCTACATACTCATGTCCCGCTCGATATACACACTCACTTCTTCATAGTGATTTGTGATTCTACGGACACTCGCATTATACTTTTATATTATTCTTTTGTACACTCCTTAGGATGATTCTTCTTCATCTTTTTCATGATATGAGTCGGATGATTTCTCTCTCCCTTTCTTCACACCGCTCATATGTTCATATGTATGACATTTTGGAGAAAATGAGAATATTATCATAGCCCATGATTGACTGAAAGGGAATAATGGGTGCCTAATACCTTTCCAATCCTTAACTTAGTCCTCAAACCCCTGACTCATTTGGTTTCGTATGCATCAATATGTCTTTTGATGCCTTTATCTCCGTACGACTACATTATTTTGCCTTTTTTAGAAAAATAGGCTCGCAACTCCATTTTAATATCTTTCTCACTTTGACGACGGCCGATTTATACCTATGGCAGCTCATTAAGACTAGTGCAAGTGGCGATAAGAGGATTCTCTTATCCTCGAATCCTCGCATGCTCGGAGAGGGATTTCTTTGATTTTCTCTCCCCTACAATTTTGGGGCCAACCCGCGATGGAGGATTCCGGTCTGGATGGCCACAGTGGCGACTCTGTTGGAAAATATTTTTAGTGGACCAAACTCTACTTTTCATGGGTTTTATTTTCTTTTCTCTCCTTTGTTTTTACTTTTCTACATGTGTACATATGTCTCCACTTATATGTTCTTCTTACTCTCATACTTACATGTTGTATATATGCCTTGTTCATATCATATATATTTCCATCTATCATGATCCTTTCTCATTACATTTATATATAATCTTCTTATCACATGTTTCACTATTTACTCACTTGTATATTGTCACCATATTTCACCGTCTATTCACCTATATATATTCACCATGCCTCACTCCAATTACACATGATTCACCCCACTTGTAGATTTCCATGTTTAGTTAAACTATCACAGACACTCACATTTTTTTCACTCGTATATGGCTCTGTGCTTACTCATATGTATTACACACCTTTTGTCGATATTTATCTTTAGTCTCACTAGTACACACGTCCACATTTCTCTCACTTGTATATATCCACATACTTTCTTCACTCACACATATTCACATCTCACTATCTCACTTGGCATATGTTTCCCACTCACTTGTATATATTCACATGTCTCACTTTTTGTATCCATCACGAAGCTTCTTATAGTCTCCATGCTCCATGTAAATACTTGCTAGTTTTACTCTCTATTTTTATTCCCCAAAAACCCATGCTATTTGTATATTTTATGCTCTCCCTAATAATGGTAGTATTTCTCTTATTTAGCATACATAAAATTCTCCATAAAATACTCATTAAGACTCGTGCATTCTTTCACACTACATCACTTGAGCATTGAAATATTGACCAAAATTGTATCCCGTACCGGGGGTTCACTTCGTGATGGGTGTCAATCATGCGGGCGCGGTTAACCTAAGAGATATTATTTCCACCTTCCATTGGCCTAGAAATGTCGATGTATATTCAAGGTTCTAAAAAATGCGGGGAGTGATTGAGGCGTGGAGGCCATGCCTTAAGCCTTAGAAGCCTAGGCGGGCCTATGCGTAAAAAGTCATGAAAAGCGTTTAGGCCTTCTTAATATAATTTAATATTTTTTAACCATAACAAGGTTATTAAAATACAAAAATTGCACATATCATAAAAATATGTCTGAATATATGCAAATTAAAATACTATTAGATTATTTTCGATGAGATAATGGTCCGGTTTGTAAACAAATTCTTTAAAAGGCAACATCGTTTCACTAAAGCATTGTTGTTTTTAGAAAAAAGTGCGCCTTAAGGGTTTTACCAAGAATAAGGCGTGAAAAGCGTAAGGCGAGGCGTTTCTCCCAAGCCTTAAGCCTAGGCGTGCCTAGGCAGAGCCTAGGCGGGTTTTTTAGAACAGAGTGTATATTAAAGGGCCCCAGCATCATACCGCTTGATCGAACTCACGACGGGAGGTATATAGCAGGGTACTATTCATGTACGTCGAGTATAATGAATTCTCTCTCATAAGTACCATCTCCACAAGGTATATCGTGAGGCAACTCATGTACACTCAGATATATCAAATGGCTTGTCCACATGTACCGATGAATGACTGTCCTTATAAGCAAGAGGTATATCGTTGAAGTCATGCTAAAGGGGGGAACCTTTCCACTAACCCACCAATAGCATCCACCTCATATAGGCATTTTCTATAGGACACTCATACCTAGTTTGTCGGTTCTAACACAAAACTCTGTCAAAATTTCAAGTCGCCCTACCACCCGAATTTTTATGTTATTTTCCCATTTTTAAAATAGGACCATGTCCGCTAGTCTGGAAATAAATCCAACCATGTCGTGCATCATGCACCATATCTTTCTTTCAAACTCGGGTCCTGGACGGCATTTTTCTTGCATCCTTAGAAAAACATAATATAAGTGGCACTTAATAATAATAACCATGTTGAGGATTTTCCTTCTTTCCCTTATTTCAAAAAAATACCAAAAAATATTATCTCCCTTTTCAAAAAAAACAAAATACAAAAAATATTAGTCTTTCCCTCAAAATAAACCCCAAAATCATTTTTTTCGTCTAAGGTGTGATCGTGTACTCTGATTTTTGTCCTGTCTCTCTATTGGCTCCGAACTTCTGTCAACCCACTCTGAAGCTCCGCTACTTCCTATGTTACTTCAATAGAGTTATAGTTATCCCTACAAAGGTTATTTATGGAAAACATTAACCAGGTTGTGAATGTCCAACCAGATCTAATGACCATCCTTGAACAGCTTAGTGCTAAGATTGACAACCTTCAGGTAGTACTCCAAGAAATGCAATAACATCGGGTTCAGACTCCCATTCCATGAGTCCACCTACTCCAGAATTAGTATGGGTTCTAGAAGAGTATCATCTTGCTTCCCGTGCCCCAACTGCCAATGGATCATCGCCAGCCCAGCTGCTAATACCTACTCTTTCCTAGCAAGGGACTAATCTACCAGTTCCTGTTGATCCCAAGGAGGAGTAATTAAACAAGTTCAAGGAATACCTTAGGTAGTTATCTAAAAAATTTGGTCAGGTCAATATCTCAAGGAACTATATGGAATACACTCACATATCTCCCTATCACAAGGCTTGATTACCGAAGAAATTCAAAATATCGGACATTGAGAAGTTCTAAGGCAGCGGGCCTTTAATGGCACACTTACGCAACTATCATCTCTCCATGACAATCCTTGGGCGTCAGAGGAGTTAATGGCCTAAATTACCCAGCAAACCCTCAAGAGAGCTTCACTCGGGTGGTTCCTGTCCCTCGTAGAGTCCAGAATCTGCAGTTGAGAAAATATAGCCAGGAATTTCATGACACAATATAAATATAATGAAGAGTTAGAAGTCACCTGTATAGACTTAGAAATACTCAAATAGAACCCATGGAAATTAGTCAATAACTTCATCGAAAGACAAAGAGAGAAAGTAGATACCATGACAAACCGACCGTTAGAAGAAGAACAGGTAAGCATAGTGAAGAAGAACTTATTGCCCCATATTCGAGCTTCAATGAGAGGTCAGTACTACCCTCACTTCAGATCCATCCGAGAGGTTAGGGTAGAAGTTCAAAAAGGGGTCACAAGTCATAAAGTAGAGCTTGAACCGAAAAAGCTAATTAAGGAGTTAACATCGCCAAAGTATGATATGTCGGCCAACACCTCAGTCTCAACCATCAATAATATATCCTAACCTGTCATTTCTTTGATACTTGTAAGTCCTCCTAACCCTGCCAAAATGGAGTATACTTAACTTAATGCTCCCTGATGAAAATTATATCAATCCCTTCTTGCCCGAAATCTCATTAAACCTTTGGAACCCTGACCGCTCTCAGATTCTCTTCCATAAAACTTCAAACATAATGCCCATTATGACTTCCACCATATCTCTATAGATTCCACTGATCAATGCTTCCATATCAAGAATGTTATCCATATTCTCATAGATAAGGGTATCATTGCCCCATCATACAATCCTAAGTCCAATACCACATATAATCCTCTCGTAGCACACCGAACTGGGGTGAATGCCATCCTTTTAAAAGGAGATCTATAATTAGACACCTCAAACAAAATGAAATACCCAATCTACCTACCATCTCACCCAAACCCCTCAAATTTGTCCTTCCTTTATCCTTCATCCTACAAACCCTACCGATCAAGATCGATCATTCTTTACCCGAGCCTATATTGTCGTTGGTACCCCCTCAGGAAAAGGGATGCATGGAATTGTTTGCAATTTTAGATAAGCTTCGAAAGTTTAGGTTGCCCTTAGATATGACCATTGATTTTGAAAAGATCACTGACCTATTTATGGAATCCCGAAGGTGGGATCGAGAATTTAATGAATGGGTTGTGCCCGCGAACAAGTTCAGCCTAAATGACACTGTGCAAGTCATGTCAGATATGTTCCTCCACAAGTGAGAGATTTCATTGTCTTCGAGTTACTCATGATCCTGAAACTCCAAGGGCACCTGGTCCATTCCTTCAATCACTTTGTCGCTGAATGGGAAGATCTGTATGATGAAGGCGTAAAGGTTATTGAGTATATCAATGTTTTATAAAAAAGATGACATCATAGACATCGGATGGGGGCGATTTTAATAGTTAAGATGATGAATCAAAATATAGGGAAGCCAGCTCAGTCATTTTTTTGTGTGGGATGATCTCCTTTAAGGAATTGCTAGGGCATTAATAAGGTATCCATAAAACTTGAAGTAGATAAAGATATAGGGTTCTTATTCTTCCCTGCCTCCGTTGACCACATGACCCCATCCGAATGACATTATAAAGATCTAATTCCTCCTTTATCTAGATTAGATAAGGAAAAAAGAATTGATGAGGAACTCCTGATGCCAGCAATGACAGTTAAAAAAAAGGGTCTTTGACCAACTCAAAAAGACTCGGGCCAATAACACCCTATGAGGGCTCTTCATATCTTCCTAGTTACATAAAAATTCCTTGATAAAGATCCTCACGGGACCCATGGTTCCTTCCATTACTACTCTTGAAAAAGCAGTGCATGTGATCGGATCCCTGAATGATGCTAGACTCCTCTCCTTCTTCGAAGAAAAAATTCCAAAGATCGATCATGCTCACAACTATTCCTTCAACATATCTACTGAAGTCACCGGGAAGACAGTTCCATTGGCACTTGTAGATAATGGGTACGCCCTTAATATCGTCCCACTCAGAACCCTTAATTGCCTTGGGATAAAAGTCAATGATCTCAATCCAATATCCACCACTGTGTGTGCTTATGACAATACTCGTTGAGAAGTTATGGGATCCATAAAGCATACAATAGGGGTTGGACTTATCCGCCTTCAAACAGAATTTTAAGTCATTGACATACCCCTTTGCTTTAACCTGCTCCTTGGCCTCCCACAGCTCCATAGTATATGGGGGTATCTTTTTCACTCCACTAAAAATCAAAGTCTTTACCAATGGTCAAGTCATCACAATTCTTGGGGATGACAACAATTTAGATGGTACTAGCACCCCAGAACCAGTAACCTAACACCAGAGAGTCAGCAGAGGGATAATGGCAAATTTCTCTTTGATTTCAAGATCGACCCACTTCTTGTCCCAATCGGGGATAATTTCAAACACCGAGTGTGCCCAAAGCACAACCCTCGTGGGACTGTCATTGTAATTCAAATGTTTAAAAACATGCACTTCATGCCTAAAATAGTGATGGGTCGATGCCAATAGGGCATTCTCAATCCAATATCCTTAAAATAAGCCTTCCCCTATGCAGCCTGGGCGACCAACCAATACCGACTGCACTCAAGGCACTCCGTCGGCCATATCAGAAAAGAATATTAGAAAGCAAGCAGATAAATCAGAAGACTCCCTAAATGGGAGATTTTTCAAGGAAGTTGAGGATTTACCCTTTCGCAAATTCCCCGGACCATGGTATGACCCTACCGAGGAAAAGATGAAAATGAGGCTAGAGATCTTCTTTATGGATGAAGTCGCATGGGATGAAGGGGAAACATGAGGTAGAGCCTCCAATAGATAAAGTCGTGTAAAGTAACGAAAATTTTTGGGGCAGTGACACCGATGAGTTCTTCAACCTGCCTACGTTAGGGCCGGATCTCTGCATGATCTACTTGAAAGATGAACTATCTGATCCATTCGAGAAAATCACCACTACCAATGCACCTCTCCTCAACTGGTTTGCCATCCATTATTCATACTCTCCAAGAAATACTTGGGTCTGCTAATTTTTCTCCTATTTCTAATGTAATTGTGAATGAGGCCTCCTTTGATGAGGTCCTCACCGTTGTGTTTCCTATAAACATTTTCATGAAATAAATAATGATTTCGAGTATCTTGTTGTGCCTTACATTAATTTTTTTAATTCTAGTCAAACTTTTAATGAAGATGATTTAATAAATGAACAATTCTTAACTGATCTCAATAAGAAAAATGAACAAATAAAATAACTGCATTCAAATCAACGATGTAAAGATTATCGTAATTAATCTCGGTTCTAGTCGGCATTCGCGTGAGATTAGGATTGGGTCCACCCTCGATGAGCATGAGCGATTTCTGTTTGAAGAGATTCTGAAAGAGTTCATAGACGTCTTTGCATGGTCCTATGACGACATGCCTGGCATTGACCGAAAAATAGCATAGCATGAACTCTCTACGTTCCTAGAAAGCAATTCTAACAAGGAAAAATTGATAAAACTCTAGACAGGGTGATCCCTCAAAGTCAAAGTCGAAGTCGTGAAACAGTTAAACGTAGGCTTCATTCGCATGGTTGAATATTCAACTTAGCTTACAAACATTGTCCCTATGTAAAAAACGGGAGGAAAAGTATGTATATGCGTATGATTATCCTTTGCCTAACATCGACATGATCATAGATAACATTGTGTGTTATGCCCTCAAATCATTTGTCAATGGTTTCGTTCGGTATAACCAGATTAAGATGCATCCTGATTATCTGGAAAAGATCGCCTTCATCACTCCATAGGGAACCTTTTACTAGACAATCTTGTTGTTCGGTCTCAAGAATGCTGGGTCAACCTACCAAAGGTATGCTATAACCATCCTTCATAATCTTATCCACAAGAAATTCAAAGTCTATGTCGATAATATGATCATCAAGTCCAAAAATTGAGAAGGTCACTTTTCTGCCCTGAAGAAATTCTTCGAGTGGCTACAATAGTACCATATGAAAATCAACATGCAAAAATGCGTATTTGGTGTCACCAAGGGCAAAGTCCTCGAATTCATGATCAGTGAAAAAGGGATTAAGGTAGACCCCGCCAAAATAAAGGCAATACTCACAATGTCACCACCACGGACGGAGAAAGAAGTGTATGGCATCCTGGGTAATCTCTAATACATCAGTCGGTTCATCAACCAACTAACCTTTATCTATGAGACCATCTTCAAGCTTCTTTAGAAGGACTCAACTAAAGTTGTGAACTAGGCATGTCAGGAGGTTTTTGATCAGATCAAAATATCTCACCTAACCTCCGGTGCTCATGCATCTTCATCAAGGTCTACCCCTCCTCCTATAATTAAATTTCATCGACACTACAGTCGAGGCTCTGTTGGCCCAATACATTGAGGAATCTCATAAGGAGAGAGAAATCTAATACGCTAGTCGAAATCTAGTTGGGTGTGAGGTAAGATCTATCGCATTAGAGAAAGCGTGTGTCACCTTAGTCTGGGTCACGCAAAAGCTCCGGCACCACATGCTCACGTTCTCTATCAAACTATATCCCGAATGGATGTAATGAAATACCTATCGGAGAAGCCTGCATTGTCAAACCGCATGGCCTATTAGCTTATGTCACTGGCCAAATTTGATATCACCTGTGTCACACATAAGGCTATGAAAGGGAGAGAAATGTCTAATTACCTTGTTAAAAATGCCATGGAGGGAGCTGAGCTTTGGATTTCTCAATTCCCAGATGAAAAAATCATTTACACCTCTCACGAGGACCTCAGATGGCAGATGTTCTTTGATGAAGCTACAAATAAGAAAGGGATGGTACTATCATACTCCTAATCGCCCCCGGTGATTCTCACACCCCCATTGCCATCAAACTAGATTTCCCTTGCACCAATAACATGATATAGTATGAAGCATGAATCATAGGGCTCAAGATTTCCCTTGTGAAAGGAATTAAATGCATGGATGTCTATGGAGACTCTGTCCTCGACGTGAGGAAAATCCTCAGGAAATGGAAGGTCGGAGATGAGAAGATCTTACCCTTCCTTGCTCACCTAGAAGAGCTCGCCTCCCAATTCAAATATTCCCTCTTCCATTGCCTTCCTCACTCGAGGAATAGTCTGGTTGATGCGCTGGAAACCTTAACCTTTATAGTCGACATACCTACGGGGATAACAATGGCCCCCTTTTAGTCCAAAAATAGTCTGCACCCACTCATTACTACCACATCAAGCTTGTTACAAAAGAAGATACGGACATGGCAGGCTTGTGGTATTATTATATTTGGCCCCTTCTCAACCATGGTAGGTATTCTCGGGATGATCACAAAAAAGATCGTGCGATACTTCGCAAGCTGGTTGCTCAGTACGTTGTCGACGACAAGGCAATCTTTAAAAATAATTTAGATGGTTCCCACCTGTGTTGCATAATAGGGGTTGGGATTGGAGACTTGGTGCAGATGATCCATAGTTGAGAATGTGGTCCCGACATGAATGGCATATGCTTCGAAGATGACTCAAATGCTAGCAATTTGCCAACCTTCAGCACTTTCCTCCTCGGGCGATGTACAACATGACATCTCCCTAGCCCTTCTCCACCTAGGCATAAATATCATCGAGAAAGTCACTCCCAAGAATTAAAATGGGCATGAATTTATCCTAATCTCCATTGACTACTTCATAAAATGTGTCGAAGCCAAGTCATATACAGTACTAAACGCGAAGAAAGTAGCCAAGTTCATCTAAAATAACATCATCTTTCGCTACGGAGTCCCCCGTGGGTTGGTGTCAGATAATGGGCTCCATTTCGAAGATGAGGTCACAGAATTACTTGACGGGTACAAAATATAGAGGCATAAGCCCTCCCCTTACCGCCCACAAACCAATAATGCTATCGAAAAAGCCAAAAAAAGCCTCAAGACCATTATTATCAAGAAGACTAAAAGTTGCAGAGATCGGTCCAGTTGAATCATATATGCCTTCTGGGTCTATCGCACCTCCATTAGAACACCCACTGGGGATATTCCCTACTCTTTGGTATACGGCACGAAGGCGGTCCTCCCTGTCAAGCTTGAAATACCTTATCTACGGATTATTCTAAAAGGTAAAGTCGGTGAGGAAGATTGGTATCAAAATCGTTATAACAAACTTGTGCTCCAAGATGAAAGGATTTTGAAACACCTATATCATATACAAGGTTATCATCATCATATTTCTCAATTATTCAACAAAAAGGTCAAGGACCGCGATGTCTAAGCGGGAGATGTTTCCCTCAAAGAAATCATAAAATATATCTGGGATCTGAGAGGAAAATTCAAGCCCGATTAGAGTAGCCCTTGCATCATAAAGAAAATTTTGTCTGGTGGCACCGCTATGCTCGCAGATCTCGATGGAGAAGAAATGGCGCGTCCAATCAACTTGAATCATCTTAAGAAATTTTACCCCTTGTTTAAACTCTCTTCGCGCTAAGACTCTTCTCACACCCTTATATTATATTAAAAAATAAAAATAAAAATAAAAATAAAAATAAAAATAAAAATAAAAATAAAAATAAAAATAAAAATAAAAATAAAAATAAAAATAAAAATAAAAATAAAAACTCTTCTGCTCTCTTTACTTAGAACTACATAAGACCTGATCCTCTAAAAAATCAGCCTTTCTAAAAGAAGAGAAGCTCACAATTTTCAAACCCCAAAAAGTTACATAGGCTACCCATAATACACACATGGTCACAACCCTTTCTCTCTCACAAAATTCTATTCTTTTCTCCCTCTAAGAGGGAATAAAAGGATTATGTATTCCTTAACAGTCAGTACAAATAGTTTAAGCAAAAGAATTCATCAAAGACACAATAAAATATATTGAAATCATTCATATTTATTTAATAAAAACAAAGGGTATAACTATTATATGATATATCAGTAACGGGAATGAAAAACAACCCACTCCCTTACAAGCCTCGTAAAAACATCAAAGCCTAAACAACCCACATCATTACAAACTTTATAAAGAACAAAACATCTCAAAACCTAAACAACCTTCTCACAAACATCTCAAAACCTACACAACCTACTCACAAGATTCACATCACCACACCCCCTCTTCATACCCAATACCTATCTTCAGTTATCGAACGGACCCGCTTCATCATTTCCTATCCCCTAAGGGCTCCACGAATCCCAATCCTGGTTGCGACTCAATATCCACTCCATGTGGCGATAAGCCTTAATCAACTGGGACGAAACCACAATAACTTCATCCAAAGTGTCGACCATCATAAGCCATCTCTGAATTGTCTCTTAAGTAAGAATCTTCATAGCCACCTACTTCCACAGTCACTTCAGATAATCCCCATATACCAACCCAACCTCCCCTAACAGGTTGAGATGGATGGGTAGACAGTCGGTGGCACTACAATTAAGGACCCAATATCATTCTTTGTAACTTAATCAAGTCCCCCACGGGAAAAAAGTTAGTTATACGTGGAGGAATGATCTTCTCAATCAAGTCCCCCACGGGAAAAAAGTTAGTTATACGTGGAGGAATGATCTTCTCCCATCTCACTTGGCGTAAAATCCTCCATGGAAGATAGAAGGAGGTCTGATGAAGGCTTTACAACCATGGTACGGACTAGAAAAAACTTTTGGCCCCATGATCTACAAGCTAATTCACCCCGTTATCCATTATCGAGCCAAAGCTAAAGAAATATCAAGAAAAAAAGTTGGGAACTCCCCACAGAGGGTACTCAGGAGGGGACGTCAGGCGCTGTCTCTCAATCAACTACACAGAGTTCAACTCTGACCCTATTGCCAGGCATCCAGTCCATTAAGGGCCTCTGCCAATACAGCAATAACTAGACTACAGTGGTAAGATATCTAAAACACTATAGTGGCTACCTGAGGTTCTGTCATCATTTCACTTATCACCAAAGGCATCCTGTAAATCAATCCCAGGGCTACGGTACAAGTAAAGCCATTATCAGTAAAATCTCTTTGGCACACGGAGTTCAATATCGTCGGGAGGACAATACTTCCCCTGTGCACTGGCGGTTAAGCAACTGAGAGAGATACATGAAGCAGCTTGAATAATGATACCCTAGGAGAACGAGGAAAATCCTGCATGGCTTCCGCAACACTTGGGTTGACATCCAACATAGAAAAAAATTCTTTATAAGTAGATCACACTTCATCTAGACCGAATTGAAAGACGTGCTCTTTAAGATACCAAAATTGCACCACCACTTCTAGAAGATTCAAATTTATAAGACGATTATTCCACAAGGATACATGGCGCAAGCTAAAAGCTTCATAATTAATGTTGCAAAGTTAGATGGGCTCTAACCCTTCGATATAAGCCATGAAAGTTTTAGACATCGGAAGCGCCATTTTGGAAAAATAAAAAATATTGCAAAAGAAAGAAGTTTGAGTTGTGGTGACGAAACCCCCCATCAAAATCCCCTTTTATACCCATAAGCACTCATAAAAGATAAGAAATTCGATATGCTTTCAGGCCTTCTGATCCTAAGTGCACGGGAAGTGAAATCATAGCTAAGGAAGTGGTTTTTAGTAGAACCTTATACTGATAGGCAGGCCAAGGGGTATGCTGATCGGAACCACCTATTTTTGAAAGTTCTTTCCTTTCCTCTTTTATGTATATCATTTCCAAAATAAAAACTTTAATTTGTAAAAATACAACACGTTGGTAAAAAAATCCTTTTAGAGTATTTCTTCGATTTGTTCTATTTTACTCTATCTCATCTTTGCGATAAATAAAACCTCAGTAAAAAATTAAAATGCATGTAGAGTAAGCCACTAAATAAAGATAACCAAAAAAAATGCATCTTATATAGTAACTTCTCAAAAACGATTACATTATTTCTTTAGGTATAGAAAAACAAAAAAAGAACAAGAAAAGATGAATCGGGATGCAACCGAACCTTCCAGAAACCTAATAAAATCTCCTTGTCAGATGCCTCGGTGGACACGCTTCCCTTTATGATGTGCTATAGATCTCCTACTCCCAAAACCGAAGCTCTCCTTGTATGTAGCCCATGGCATCATATAGGAGCTTCCAGACTTCCTCACATAGTCGAACACTGATGTCATCTAGTCCTAAATGTCCCATAGCTAGGTCGTCGAGTGGTCTGTAAAAGAACCAAACCACAATCGGCTAGAGAATCGATAATGAGAAGAAGAAAATCAGAAAGCGGAAATACGATAGAATAAAAGAATCCATACATCTCTCCGAAGAGCCTCCTCAAGAAGACCCGTGAAGCCGCCTATATTCACATGCGGGCGATAAGGCATAGAGACCACCTCCCCACTGTGCACTCGAATATGATAGAAATGGGTGGAAATGTGGTGGAACTAAACCTCCTCTACTGTCACCGCAATAACTCCCCCATGTTATGCACCAATACCGATAGTACGTAGGTCATGTCCTGATGTCATATTAGTATAGTGAGTATAGAACTTGCCCTCCATCGTTGTCGCCCTAGCCTCATCGTACATCTCTTTTACCCACCTAATACACTCCTAGGATTTCGATGGTGGGACCTCCACCTTAGCCTCCATCACCTTCCTTACAACCCTCTCTCCCAGGTACTAGACATACCCAAACTCGTGCACCAACAACCTCCTCATCTGTGCATGCTTTCTCGTGATTCTCGCGGCCATCGAAGACCAACACCAGGGGTAGAAGGTAACCTATTTCCCTAGAAAGAATCATTAATCTACCTAGTGAATAATAAAGTATTGAAACCATAGAAGTAGAAGTCTAACCTGATTGGTCGTCACGGCATTCAATGTTGCACGCACATCCTTCAAAGACAAGGACTAATTCCATTGCCTATTCAATTTCCTCCACTTTTACATCCTGGATAAGTTCCCTGACTTGCTCACCTTCTGGGATATTAGCCTGATATTATGCCTAATCACTTTATAAAACCACATCTGTGGAACATAATACAGGATCTCAAAAGGAATGAAAATGGAAAGACAATAGAAAAATATGAGGAAATTGAATCTAAAGATTACCTCCAAAAGATACATGGGCCCCGTGAAAGTCTGTCGGCAACACTGACTCAAAGTATCCAAAGAAGCATAAATGGATGTCATCAAAAAGCTCCCCCCCAGTCTTTTTAGTGGATCTCCAAAATGATCCTCATGAATGAAAGAAACCACAGGTGGACGACATCACCGCCCATCACCATCATAAACTCTCCCAACATAACCAAAATAAATAAGCGTGCCGCCCGCATCACTTGCTTCCTTTCAATCTCATCAATCTACCTAGATAGGAAGGTCCCCTTCAGCACCAATATATGGATAGATTCCCCTAATAATATCCTCCTTATGTTACCCAAGGCATCCCGCACTGCCACCTCAGAAATTTGCACGATAATGTCCACCACTATCTGCTGGCCTTTACACTCCAGCCTCGTCAACTGATGTATGTTTAGAGGAGTGACCTTCATCTATCCCAATACCCAAATGGATGTGTAGGTCATGTTCCACCACTTCTCGCCCAAGGCGCACAATATTATTGTGGAATGCGGTATCTCATCCAAATCTCTCGCTAATGGGCCAATTCGATAGCCTCTACCATTATTTGAACAAATGCATGAAGGTGTTCCCACACTTCCTTCACCCAGTCGACCCATGAGAGAGATTGCTCGAAGAAGTTATGTCAACTTGCATAAAAACTAAGAAAACCCTTGAACGTCCCTAGGATAAGAAAAAAAGAAAAAGAAATAAGAGTGAACACTTACATAGCAATTAAGGTTCTTCACCCTTGTGGAACGATGATATGTCGGATCCCACAACAAGGCCCCTCATCAAGAAAGGGATCAAAGTTTTCATAAACGTTTTCATTCCCCAGTACTAGTGGCGTAATAACATGCCATTATAAGCCTTCCTCATCATCGATTTCCATCTAGTTATTATCCGAGGTGCCCTCTATGAGTTATTTTAAAAGAATACACTCGAAATTTATTTTTAGAAAGAGAAATGAGAGATCACTCGAATGAAGGTGTGAAAAAATGAGGAGAGTCACCTATTTTTATAAGGAACTAAAGGGTATTCCAATCGACAGTCTCCTAGACCTGCCTATCGGTAATGACCTTTCACCTCCCGAAGAAGACCAGCAGTATGTGCCATATGCGGATAGGCACCCCTTGGCTATGACTTTCGGCAGTTCAATTAAAATTTTGTTATAAATTCGAGAAAAATCCAAAAATTTTGAAAGTCACCACAATGTCAAATGCGTCATAAATCTAGGAAAACTCATTAAGAAGCACCGAACAATTAAATAACTCTCATCACACACACAATCACTAATAAGATCAGAAGCAGAATGCATTAGCACTTACAAAATTCTACTTCCCAGCGAAACCAAAAATCCAAACTTTTTAGGTCCTCATAATTGACCTCGACCCTATGAATCGGTCCTTTTAACCCTTTAGGTCCACATAATAGACCTATAATTGCAAAATCGATCTTGACCAGCTGAATTGGTCATTTTTACTCTTTAGGTCCACAGAATCGATCTCGACCCTCTGAGTCAAACATTTTAACCTTTTAGTCCCACAGAATATACCTGGGTTCACAGAATCAACCTCAACCTGCTAAATTGATCGTCTAAACTCCTTAGGTTCGCATAATCGACCTCGATCTCTTTAGGTCTGCATAATTAGCCTCAACCCTCTAAATCAATCACCTTAACTTTTTAGGTCCGTAGAACCGACCTCAACCCTTTAGTCGACCATCTTTAAATCCCTAATAGGGTCCTTAGCCCTTAAACATCAATAAAGTGTCTATCTTTCAATCACCTCCGCTTATTCGAAGATCGCATGTCGGTGGGATCTATAAACACCCCATCCTAGCACCCCTAAATACCTCCTTAGGTACCTAACACTCCTCATCCCATCATTTGACCATAGGTCTTAATCCACACCCTGATCTAGAGGCCATCGGGCACTCTTAAGCCCTGTTTGACCTCAGTAAACCCTCCAACCGGAGCAAATCCCATTGGAACCTCATAGGGATCTAAATACCCTTTCTAATGGCCCATACTGTGCGTGAATAGACCTCACGATTCGCGCGTAGCAACCTTTGTTCTCCGAACCCTGGTCCAGAAGCCATTGTGCACCTTCGAGCCCCGTTTGGCCTTGTTCAACCCTCCAAATTGAGCAAGGCATATTTGAATCTTATAGGGCTCTGAATCCCCTTTCTAACGGTCTATACCATGCTCGAATTGGTCTCACGATTCACGTGTACTTATATTTTTACTCCTAGAACCCCCGTTTAAAGGCCATTAGGGAGCGTTGTTTGACCTCAATAAACCCTCCAAATCCTGTGAAGCTAATTAAAACCTCATAGGGCCCTGAATTCTCTTTCCAATGGTCTATACCGTGCGTCAATTGGCATCATGGTTCATATTTACCAACTTTTTTACTCCGAACCCTGGTCCAGAAACCACCTAGAGCTCCCGAGCCCTGTTTGACCTTAATCAACTCCTTAACTCGAGAAAAATTCATTGGATTCTCATAGGACTCTGAATCCCCTTTCCAATAGTACATACTGTGCATGAATCAGCCTCACGATTCATGCGAACTCGACTTTTTACTCCAAACCCTGATCCAAAGACCATCGGGAGCTCTCGAGATTCGTTTGACCTTGTTCAACCTTCCAAACTGTGAAAAGATCTTTAAATCTTATCGGGATCTGAATCCCCTTTCTAATGATCAATACCATGCATGAATCAACCTCGCCCTTTACGCGTACTTGCCTTTTTAATTCGAGAACCCCCATTCAGAGCCCATCGGGTGCTTTTGAAGCCCGTTAGACTTCAATCAACTCTCGAACCTAGGAGTGGCTAATGGATTCTTGTATATCTATAAATACCCTTTCTAATAGTCCCTGTCATACACGATTCAAACTTACGATTTGTATTTTTCTAAAAAAGTATGTTTCGGACTTCCTATAGGCACCCTAAACCCCCGCCTATCGGCAAGGTGTACTTTTCTTTGCCAGATAGGCAGGGGTGTACTGATAGGCAGACCAAGGGACATGCCAATTGGCATCCCCCTAAAACTCTAATTTTTAACTATTTAAGCGGACTATGACCTCTTTACTAGGGACCTCTTTGCTGAAGTCAGAATGTTCTCCTCGAAATCAGTGCACTGAAATTCCATTTTTCCAAATATTCTTTCTAATTTCTTACATCACTCCCATCCATATTTCAGTATACTTTTTACACTTACCTCACCACCATCCAACCACCTAAAAATTATCCTCTATTACTATAAAATCAAAATTAAAGTCCTATGGAAGGTCTACTTTTATCCATTTACAACTCATTTAATTAGTATTAGTTTTTTACTTTTCTTTCCACTTTTGATATATCTTTGTTTCATTTCTTTGCTTCAAAACCAATCTCCATTTTCATTATTTAGTGCACACAAATCTTATTTTCATAAAATCTAAGAAAGCCAAAAAGAAGGTTTTCTTATAATTCTTTAACTCGAATTTCATTATACTCAACACTCTTTGCACTTGTTCACATTTTCAAAAAACGAACTAAAGGAAGTTCTAATTTAGGATTTATGGATTAAACTCTGCCCTTGCGGTATATCGAACTGTGTGGACTTTGATATCTTTTGGGATACATAGGCGTCCTGATCCAATCTTGGGGATTCGAGTCCTATTTTATCATTTAGTCACTTTATTTTTTCTTGAATTTTGTAGTATTGCGAATACACATAATCTTACATATTTGTGTCCCGCTCGATATACACACTCACTTCTTCATATTGATTTTTTATTTGACAAGAACTCGCATTATATTTTTAGATTATTCTTTTGTATACTACTTAGGATGATTTCGCTCCGTCTTTCTCACGAAGTGCGTCAGATGATTTCTTTCTCCCTTTGCTCACACCACACACGTGTACACACATATCACATTTTGGAGAAAAGGAGAATATTAGCATAGCCCTTGAAAGGTAAGGTTCCTAAAACCTTCTTATTCCGTAACTTAGTCCTCAAACCCCCGACTCATTTGGTTTCATATGCATCAGTATATCTTTTGATGCCGTTTTCTCGAGACGGCTACATTATTTTGTCTGTTTTTGAGAATAATATGATGGTGACTCTATTTGTACATTTTTCTCCCCTTTTGATGATGATCGATTTATATCCATGGTAGCCCATTAATACCATCATGAGTGACATAAAGATAATCCCCTTATCCTTTAATATCGCGCGCTTGGAGAGAGGGATTTCTCCAATTTCCTCTCACCTCCAATTTTGGGGTCGGCCCATGCTGGAAGACTCCAACCCGGATGACCACATGAGGAAAAAGTAAATTATATAGAATTCATAGGGGTTAAACTCTAAATAATCCATAGATAAAAATATGGGAAACTTACAAAATAAGAAAATGAATAAATCAAGTTGAACGTTGAAGACTCTCTCCTTAAAATGAATTTCCCCTTATAACGGGATTTGCAATTGAAATTAATAATAGTCTATCTCTCATCAACAAGGGCGGACTTAAGGGGGAACATACATGGGTTATAGCCCAGGATAATTTTTTTCAATCTCAAATTGGGGTTTATTATCCCGACACATACAATAAAATGACTCCTCTTACTATTTTGCCCAGCGAAAAAACCCCAAATCCTGCCTTTTTTATATTATCCCCTACTTGAGACCTCATTTTCTATTACTCTAGTCTCTCTTTGTTTCCTATTCTCTCAAGAGAAATTTCCCTACTTCTCTTTCTTATAAATTTGGACATTTGATAATTGATTTAGTATTTTAGTTCCCTTCCTTATCTTTTACAAAAAAAGGATCAATTTAAAGACTTTGAATGTTTTGAAACTTGAAAAAAAGGTAAAGCTCTAATTTTATTTTATAGACTGAATAAGTTTGTCTTTACCAATTCCAGGTTCAATATATATATATATATATATATATATATATATATATATATATATATATATATATATATATATATATATATATGTGTGTGTGTGTGTGTGTGTGTGTGTGTGTGTGTGTGTGTATTATAAACATGCATAAGGGAGGACTCGAGCCTTGGGATTTACCCAAGTCGCCTACGGAGCGCAACGATCATCGAAGTCCACATAGTTCGAATAACATGGGATGGGGTTTGAGAAAGAAGATCGTGTGCGATAAAGATTAGAATAGTTGCGCAAATTCCAATCACATACTTATTTAATAGAGTCAATTGATGAATTAAATCAATTCAGCCCTTAAACTCAAATAGCAACGTGCATGCAGTGTCAAACCAACATAAATAAAATATGCGACACAAATTTCAGGAAAAATCCCCTCAGGGAAAAACCTTTTTATTTCACTATAATTGTAAATTGCAACTTACATCGAATTACAATGAAATACAGTTTGACACTCGAATACCCGCAGACGTCGGTCGATGTCGTCAGTAATAAGTCCACACGCAACGAACCTACATGAACTACAGTCCAGTCTTCAATTTAGGAACATCGCAGATATGATGCACAGTCACAAAACTCCGTCGAGACTCACTCCACAATAGCATGCATCCCTCGATTGTAGAGATCTCCTCCCAAAGTATGGATAGCAGCGTAGCTATACTTCTGGATTCCACAAAACAACTCACACAAAAGCAATGGGGATTGTGAATTGTAAAATAAAATTTGAACCCTCAAAGTGTTGGAGAATAATAGAAAAACGTATTCTGTCAAAACCTAGTTTTTCTCCGCACGAAAATCAGTAGCCTGACACCCTTATTTATATTAAACTTAAGGTGGTGATGTGTCAGTAGAAAACACCTCTCGTTCGAATGACAGACGACGTTGTTCTAGCGACCCTCCATCTCATTCAAACGAGATGTGACATCGTTTGAATGACAGTCATGGATGCCCTTAAAAAAGACTTTTAACATTTTAACTAACTTGGAATCCTCAAATATTAAAACTGTTCACGGGATCAGGAGATATTTATCCAAAACTTTTATGATAAAATATTTTTGAAAAATAAAAATCATTTATTAAAATTCCAAAACTCATTTTAACTTTTATAAAAAATATCCCAACGCTTTTAATGTGAAATGTAAATGAAACTTAAAACATGTTTTACCAAATTCATCTTTATTGGGCTTACATGTTGAAGTCTTCTTGAAATTCGGATTCATCTTGTGTGTATGTAATCTTCTCAATCCTTCGACGACTTAAAAACAACTTGTAGCGGTATATTACATACTAAATTGTGACGGACAATGTCCTTACAGGGTTCAATTCATAAATCCAAACGAGGGATTTCTCTTATGTGTGTGCGTGTGTAAAGAGAATATGTTTTAAAAGTGAGAATGTGAGAATATAATCCCTCTTTCGGAATTTATGGATAAACCCTTTTTCTTATTTTTGAGTTTTTAATTAAAATAGAGTATGTGCAGCTACTACTAATATAGGTATAAGATTAATATATGTGATTTAAAGAAATAAAAAGCTAAAGTAGAAATAAAGCATCTAACACTAAAATAAGAGAATTAGAGAAAAGGATGGAGAATCAGACCTCCTTATGAATGCTTGATGTTGATATTGAGGGTAGGTATGTTGATCTTGCAATTGGATAAAAGTGGTATGAAAAGATGGGTAAATTTACTAAACAAAGTAAGAAAGTGATGGAATGGAATGTGGGAAATGGGCTTTTTATGAAGAGAATAGCTCTTAATTCGAGAGAATGTTCTCTGAATTGCTGAGAGGGATGTTAAGAGGTGTCTTTCAAAGTGAGCTCGTGGCCTCTATTTATAGGGGCAAGGGGGTGCCGATCAACGGGAGTCTGGAACTGCCTATCTTCATAGTACCTCAGGCACACTATTGATAGGTAGAGTCCCTGGGTGCCTTTTGGAAGTTCGAAATAGGTTTTTTTATAAACGATCGTATAACGCAAACCATAAGTTAGAATCGCTCACAGGGTCGATCTTTGGAAAGGGTATTTAGATCCCTTTAAAAATCCATTGAGACACTCCTTGTTTCTGGAGTTTATCAAGGTCAAATGGGGCCCAGAAGCACCTGTTGGTCATTATACAGGAAGTTTTCAAAGGAAAACAAATCGTTCATCCAAATCATAAGGCCGATTCGTGCACAGGATGAACTGCTGGAAAGGGTAATCAGAGTCTTTTAAGATTTCATTCAACTTCATTCGGTTTAGAGAGTTGATCGAGGTCAAATGGGGCTCAAAAGCACCCGATCATTCATCATCATTAATATTTTGCACACAAGCATAATTAAAGTTAAAATTCATTTGTTCCATAAAAGGATTGATATGGTCAATTACATCAAAGTAATTTGCCTATAGGGAATTCTCGTCGAATAAAATGTTACAAATAGTGGCTAACGGTTCTTCCAAGAGAACATAGGTGATTTCATCTTCGATAGGCTTCTCGGTTATTGATAGGTGGTTGAACATCCAATTATTCTCGTATTCCATCATGACTTCCTAAAATAGCTCGGTGTTATTTAAATCTTCAATGGGGTCCCTCTTTGCTGAGGGTTTCCCAATTTCCCAAGCAAGTCTACGATTCCATAGACCTCTTATTCAATCCATGAGGGGCATTTCTCAAAGAAAATCTCATACCATGGAAGTATTTTCAGAGTTATCTATATATGGTTAAGGAAATCCATAAAAAGGAAAATCCTCTCCTTCTTTGACAAAGCATCCATTGAGGCTAGAGTGGTAGGGTGAATGTATAGCCCATTATTTCTTGAATCAGGTCATTTAAACTTTAGTGATTTGGAAATGAGGTGGTCACTCTTCCACTAGTATCCTATCCCCTTGGTGTTGGATTGTTGATGTATCTTGATAGGCTCACTGATCCCTTGTTGGTTTTTTCCTAATCCTATCCCCGGTAGGAATTTCATCTTCTTCATCATATAGATGACATTGTAACAACTATATTTAGAGTACGATAGATGAATTTGTTCATTACTATCGATTAAAATGAAATATACAGGTGGGTAATATCTTCTCTCTCTTATTGTCTCTCCAAGACTGGGGTAATGTCCTTACCCTTTGAGCAAGTTAGCATCTCTGGATATAGTGATCAAATTTTCCCCATAGAATATTTTCATTTTTTGATGTAGTGATGAAGAGACACCTCCAATATCATGAAGTCGCGATCATCCTAAAAGCATATTGAAAGAAGATGGTATGGGTATTACTTGGAACTCAGTGAGGTTGTTTAGTGGGTTAATCCCAAAACTGAGTTTGATGGAGCCCTTTACTTCTCTTTAAGTGTTATAATATGCATTCACAACCTGAGTGGTGGGTGTGATGTCTTCACGCTTGATCCCTAAGAATTTAGCCATTTTCAGTGGATAGACATTCAGGGTGGACCCATTATCGACGAGTAACATACGAATCCTTTGTCTTTGAAGATTCATCGTAATATTTAGCGCCATATTGTGTCATGGTCCTGTCTTGTCTCGAACGGTTCAATACTGGTGAGTGATATACTATTTAAAATTTTCAAGCTCCCGAGTGTTTCCATGAGCTCTCTGAGGTTAGAAAATATGGGCACCACCTTTTGAGAGAACATTTTCAGAATGAAATATCTATGCGGTTAGAGGACATGAGGAGTCCCCATATAGAGATATTGGCATGTGTCTTCTTCGACTTCTTCCAATGGATCTTCTTCAAGCACCTCTTTTCTTTCGTTTCTATCCATTTCCCCAGAAGGAATGGAGTTAAGGTTTGGGTATTTATAGAACATTCCAGATTGAATGAGATTATTGACTTTTATGGACTCCCAATCAAGGGTGAAAATTTTGGGTAGGATTTTATCGATGTTTTGAGTACAAGAATAATCGTCATCTTTCCGAGTAGGGGAGATAATCAGGTCATCAAAATTAAATATTAGGTATTCTTTGAACGATTATTCGATTGTTGAATAATTTAGTGATGATTATTCCCAAAAGCATTAGATGTCTTATATTTTAAATTATTTTCCCCACCTAGTAGGGGTGAATTCTCTATTCTCAAGTCCCATTATGCATCTCGCATCTTATTGCAGTTCATCATACATTACCTCCCAATGTTTGGAAATATTCTCATGCTTGTGAACGATGTCTGATAAAAGAAGATTTGAATTTTCTAAAAACACAAGTTACATCAACTGGTAGAGGTTGACTTACAAAGGATCTCGTCCTACGGCTTTGAAAGATCCAAACATCTGGACCATGAGATCCATGTGTGTTTTTGTGGGCACCACATGATCTAAATATTTGTTGACTATACTTCCAAGTCTTCGTTATTCACCCCTTTCTATCGAGTTTATGGACTTGATTAAGAAATATGAGTCTTCAGATCTACATTTTATAGAAATGGCGTTCACCACTAAGATGTGGTAAGACAAATTATTACTATTGACATTAGTCATTCATCTAATAGGCATAGTAATCTTTCCTTAATAAATTAAGTCTTGGATGGCATGTCTCAAAGTCCAACATAGTTCAAAATTGTTCCCACCAATCTGATGATACTCACAGGATATGTCATCTCTAAAGCCTTCGGTTAGGATATTAGGTAATGGTTTAAGATTTCAAGGGTTTAAAAGTCCTTTCTTCTTGAGGGCTTGGTAAACTGTATCTATGTGATTGTACAAAGGATGAAATTATCGTTGGATTCTTTCAGTACTCTATGGCGTGGGTGAAAATTCCACTGTGTGAATAACATTGACAGAGATGGTACTTGGTTTGTCATTATCTTTCCTGGGTAAGGAGGAGCATTCAATGTATTACTAGTCTCAAGATTTGGAGGTCGTTTCATGAGGTCGTCTAATTGGGATCCTATATTCATTAGAGCATTGAAATAGGGTAGATACTGCGTATCCAAATGATCTCGGTATAGATGAATCAAATTCTTATTTACAATGTTTATATGTTCCTCTTTCAAAGTTTGGTTTACAATTTGAACGACCATGTTACTCTAAAGAGCAATGAAGTTGCCTAGGTGCTCATTAACTTCTTACTTCGTCATATCCAAATCCTGATAAGTCATTTCCAACTTGTCATTATACTTGTACGATTTCACAAACTCTCTACAAATGTCAATCTAACTTGTGGTTCATCCATTATCTATAGATAAGAATCATTTAAGTTCTCTCCAAACAATGTGTGTTTGAACATCCGTGCCATGAATTCTTTAAAAAACACTAGGACATGGAGTTTAAGATGGACCATCGGTAGTCCCATTCCTATAGACTTTTTAATATTCTACATTTCAAATTTGTCATGTAATCTAGCGCTAAGGTTGAGGGATAGGCTCTGTAGAGGTCTTCAAAAATTAGGAGTTGTTGAAAATTCTTTTGGAGTGTTTGTAACTCCATTTTGAAGCGTCCAAGATACACTGGAGTTGTAATCGCATTGTCTACAACCGTGCTTTCAGTAGTTGCAGTCAGAGGATTTTTGATATCCTAGAACCTTACTGGTAGCATTACGGTATTGGCAGGCTGTAGATTCCCTCTTATCCCTCGGTATTTTCTAATCGATAACAAAGATAAAAAAAAATTAACAATACTGGACATTTCTCTTCTCAGGGAAGTTATGTTATATAATGTCTGCCAATGATATTCCTTCTTTGTTGCATGTTGGCATGACTATGAGATGTGGGAGTTCAATAGATGAGGCATCCTTCCCTCGTTTAAGATAATAACAATAATGTTAAGATAAACGTGGAATTAAGATTTTTCCTATACGTTTTGAAAAACGTTGCTAATGCCGTTTAATACAAGATTAAACTATATAAGCAACTCCGAGATGTTTGTTGAAGAAACCCTTTTCTTTTGAAAATAAAAATTATAAACAACAAGGTGTGTTTACAAAAAAACTTATGTACGAGAGTAATCAAGACTTTGTAATCAGTTTTTAAAACAAGACAGTTTTAAAAATCAGCACACTATAGACTGAGATGAGGAGATGAAGATAATCAACACACAGTTTTTAACGTGGTAAAACCTCTCCCAACAGAGGAAACATCCACGGTGACTTCTAAGTCAAAAAAACAAAAATCCACTAATAACAAATAATAGTTACAAACAATACAACATACATGCACACAAATCAACATATTCTAAGTTTAGGAATATACCCCACTTGGTGTCCTTCTAACTTCTCATAGATCTGATTGTTGATGATGTTCTTCCAGTTTGATAACTTCCTTTGCTTTAGCTTCCTTATGTCGACTCAATGATCTTTGATCTTATACACAACACTTTTAGTGTAGTAGTGTGTTAAGTGTTTGTGAAGTGATTCCTATTCACATGCATGAACTCACACACACTTAGATTTACAGACAGTCCTATAAAAATTACATATAAAGTCTATATGCTGTGATTTTGTTTTCTTTCTTTCTTACAGAACTAAAAACCTTTTTGACCTTTAATATAACCCAGATTCCACGGATATCTCGCTTCAAAATCGGTCAAGATCTTAATCAATCTCGGTTTTAAAAATATTTTTGAGATTGAAAATCTCCAAGTGTGAATCCAACTAGGTCAAGGTTAAGTTTCGTAAGAACAGAAACCATAAAACATTTTCAAAACCAAATCAGTAAAGATTTTCTTAAATCAAGTAAGAAATATGCAGATCTAGTGAAAATGTAACATGCAGAGTGTAGATCTAAAGTTTCTATGAAAAAGAAACACAGATCTTCACACGAATGTTTAAGTTGTAAACAAGATCATAGACAAAGAGGTTACAACTTCAAATGAACAAACCACTATCTCTCAAACACTCAAGGTAGTGTTTGGGTTAGGTGTATACGAAGGTTTGATTCAGAAAATGAAGTGTTTAGGGTTAGGGTTTGGTTTTTGGCTAACAGTTTTCCCTTTCTCTCTCTTCTCTCTTTTCTTTTCTCTCTTCTCTCTCACTTCTCTCTTCTCCCTATTTTTTTTCTCTCAGAAATGACGAATGCCCAAAAGTCTTGAAAGTCTGAGAAGTGGGGGGTTTATATAGGAGTGAGGGAAGGTTCTGGAAATGCGCATGGAATCAATGGCTGAGATTAAGTCATCCTACGATTGACTTGATCTAAGGGTTATAAAACAGCGGTGGTTAAGTCCAAAGTGATTGGTTCAAACGATGGCACACGGATAGGTTTAAAACACATGCAGACCATCGATCAGCTTTGATCCAATGATCATCAATCCACCAGCGAACCCTCTCACATAACAAACACAAATAGATGAATCAGGAGGATAACAAGTGTTGAAATATTAGTGGCACACACACGCGCGTCCAAAGTAATTACAGCAAGCACCCTGAAGTCTCTAGCGCATTTACATTCTACCCAAACAAACATTCCATTGAAAAATGAAGTTTTTAAAATAGAAATTTTACCCCACAAATTATAAAAACACATTTTATTAATGAAAACATTTATTAAAAAAATGTTTTAAAAATGTTTAAAAATTCCCAAAAATAATTAAAACCACATTTTAAGGGGAATTAATCACACAATCAATTTTAAGCAATATATATACGTGTATGCACTTCTAAATGTGTGTAGTGTGATTCAATTTATACCTTCATGGATCATTGAAGTGGATTAGAGAGATAAGTTCTGAGGCTTTTTGGATTCTAGGATAGACAACCAATTTTGTCACTATTTCCAAACTAGTTGAACACTTATACAGTATAGACTTAAGCAAGTCAAAGGTATAAGGTGCTTCAATCTCCCCCTTTGGAAATATGAGACAAAATCTCCTTTGAGTTAGCTTAAAACTCGTAGGGAACCAAAAAAAATAAAACCTAGTCCTATACAAAAGATACTATCTACCCATTTCCTAGAAAGTCAAAAATTACATAACTCAACTATTTACAAAATTGTACACTAGAAATGGTAGACAATCAGTAGAAGAGATTCCTGCAAATATGCACACTAAGTTCAAGCAGTTTAGATGAAATGTGAACAAAACATTGAACCCGTAAGACTCAAATTTCTCCCCCATTTTGTCTCAAATGGACAAAGGGTAAAACTTAAGGTCTTAAGAGTTTTAATCAGCGCATACCATACCTATAAAATTACACAAATACAGAAATTTGTTAAAGTCTAAAGGTTTAGTGAACATGTCTGCAAGTTGCAGATCAGTAGGCAGGTAATGGATTTCTAACTCCTTAGTTTCAACAAGTTCGCGTATAAAATGATGCTTTATTTTAATATGCTTAGTTCGCGAGTGTTGAACCGGGTTTTTAGATATGTTAATGGCGCTTTGATTGTCACAATACAATTGTAACTGATCTTCTTTAATCCCATAATCGCTTAACATTTGTTTTATCCATAACAACTGAGCACAGCAACTTCCTGCTGCTATATATTCGGACTCAGCCGTAGATAAAGATGTGCAATTCTGTTTTTTGCTACTCCAACCAACTAAATTATTGCCGACATAATAACAGGCACCTGATGTACTTTTACTATCATCAGTACATCCGGCCCAATCAGCATCAGTATACCCTATGATAGTGCTACAGGTATCATTTGTGTACCTTAGTCCAAGATTAAGAGTGCCTTTTATGTACTTTATTATACGTTTTACACACAATAAATGGCTCTCTTTAGGGTTATTCTGGTAACAAGCACACAGACATACAGCATAAATTATGTCTGGTCGTGAGGCAGTTAGATAGAGTAGGCTACCAATCATACTACGATAGAGTGTGGAATCAACTGACTTTCCATTTTCATCTTTACATAATTTAACAGTAGTACTCATAGGGGTTTTGGCAACTTTAGCATTATCTAAACCAAATTTCTTAACAAGATCTAAGGCATACTTAGTTTGAGAGACAAAACGTCCATCAGAATTCTGTTTCACTTGAAATCCTAAGAAAAGCTGTAGTTCCCCCATAAGGGACATGTGAAACTCCTTATGCATAATAGCAGAAAAGGATTTAACTTCAGATGTTGAAGTAGACCCAAAAATGATGTCGTCTACATAGACTTGGGCTATAATAATGTTTTTGTCAAAATGTTTGACAAAGAGAGTCTGGTCATTTCCTCCTCTCTTAAAACCCTTATCCAACAAAAAGTTATAAAGGCGTTAATACCAAGCTCTAGGAGCTTGTTTTAACCCATACAAAGCCTTTTTTAGACGAAAGACATGGTTAGGGTATTTAGGGTCAATGAACCCTTTGGGTTGTTCTACATATGTTTCTTCGGACAGAATTCCATTGAGGAAGGCAGACTTGACATCCATTTGATAAAGTGTAAATTTTAAGTGACACGCTATGGCGAAAAGAAGTCGAACAGATTCAAGACGAGTGACAGGGGCAAAAGTCTCGCTAAAATCTATTCCTTCTATTTGTGAGTAGCCTTGAGCAACTAGTCTGGCTTTGTTTCTAAGGTTTACCCCATTTTTATCAAATTTGTTCTTAAAAATCTAACGTGTCCCAATAGCATTTTTATTTTGAGGCCGCGGTACAAGATACCAGACATCGTGAATGACAAATTGTAAAAGTTCTTCCTGCATAGCAGAAATCCAGTGTGTGTCATTCAATGCTTCATTAACATTTTTTGGTTCCACAAGGGAGACGAAACATGCATAATTTGCATAATTTCTTAACTGGGATCTAGTACGAACCGGCTCATTAGGATTACCGACCACGTTGTCAATGGGATGATCTTTAGATACCCAGCCAGGTACTTCTGGACTCTCACAAGGTAATGAGTCATCTATTTCTGGTGAATCAGTTTTGAAATCATTTTCATATTCAACCACAATAGGTGATTCAGATATCTTATTTTCGACAATAGTGTCGCTTACAATTACATTTATCGATTCCATAAGGGCCTTAGTACGCAGATTGTATATACGATAAGCACGACTGTTTGGAGAGTATCCTAAGAAGATGGCTTTATCACCACGAGTTTTGAATTTAGACAGATGTTCTCTGTCTTTACAGACATAACACTGACTTCCGAAAGTTCTTAGATATTTCATATTAGGCTTCTTACCGTACCACAACTCATAAGGGGTTTGTTTAGAGTTTTTCCTAAGGTAAACCCTATTAATGATATGACATGCAGTTCTAATATATTCTACCCAGAAGTATTTAGGTAGAGATTTGGCATGCAACATGACACGTGCCATCTCTTGAAGAGTTCGGTTTTTCCTTTCAGCAATACCATTCTGCTGAGGAGTTCTAGGGGGACTAAATTCATGTTTGTAACCGTTGTAGTCACAATATTCAACTATTCATGTGTCTATGAACTCTCCCCCTCTATCACTACGAATGCGATTGACTTGTGTGTCCTTCTCATTTTCAATTCTTAGTAAAAATTTTAAAAAATTCTGAAACGTGTCAGATTTTTGTTTCAAGAAGGCAACCCAAGTGAATCGTGTGAAATCATCAACCATGACAAGGATATAACTGTGTCCACAAAGACTAACAGTTTTAGAGGGACCAATAAGGTCCATATGGATGAGATCTAGAGGTCTAGAGGTGAGAATGTCTTTAACCTTTTTATGCGAAGTCTTAACTATTTTTCCTTCCTGGCAATGACCACAAACAATACTTGAAATAGGTTTAATTTTAGGAATTCCTCTAACAATCTCTTGACTAAACAATCTACCAAGGATATCATAACTTAGGTGACCCATACGATTATGCCAGATTTCATTGTCATCCATTCTGACAATGTTACAGGTTTCAGAACTAGTCTTGACAGTGTAACAATTGTCAGGTGTTCTAAATCCTGTAATAATGCATTCACCTTTATCATTTAGAATTTTATAATTGTTCTTTGAAAAGGTAACAGTATGGTCAGAGTCACAAAATTGTGATATACTTAGGAGGTTGGCTTTAAGGCCTTTAACTAATAGAACATTTTCGAGAACAGGCATTCCTTCTTCTTTTAGGGTTCCTTTACCTATGATCTGGGATGAAACTCCGTCACCAAAAACTACTTTGCCACCAGCAAATCTGGTTTTGTTTAAAAGTTTGGTTTCATCTCCTGTCATATGTTTGGAACATCCTGAATCTAAATACCAACCAGATGAAGTGTGTTCAGCTTTTAAGGCAGTGATAACAATGTTACACTTCATTTGGGGTAAAAGATCATCTTTTCTAACCCAAATAGCTCTAGTTTTAATTTTGCGCAAGTTTGCCCTCATTTGATAAAATTTTCGAGAGACAGCTTTTTGTCAAAAAACATTTGGAGCAGCAAACTGATTATTGTGGAAAATTTGAGCTTTTGGTTTAGGAAAGTTTCTGGGAGCCTTTCTCTTAAATGAACTCTTAGTTTTGGTCTTTCTATTCCTGTAGTTAGAATTCTTGTCAGGTTGTCTTGGAAGGATATAATGGTTACGATTTTGCCTAGAATAGTTAAAGTTCTTGTAGACAGAAGTGTTGTACACAGGGGTGTTTAGACGCCTAGCATAACAACCTTCAAGGGAATGACCATAAATGTCACAGTACGAGTAATATTGATTGCTTGAGGGATGAATTTCCTTAGGAAAACTTCTAAAGATGGGTTTGACAGCATTCTGTTCAGAAGTCCTATTCCTAGGTGGTATGGTCTTATAGGTAGAATCAGCCTTTCTGATCAAAGGACAGACGTATTTAGTCTTAAGTGCAGTGTCAACCTTAGAATTACTAGACTCTCCAATGTCTTTCTTTTTTTGCTTTTGATCAAATTCCTCTTTAATAAAATGAAAGTCTGGACATGTTTCAATTGGTCTTCTGCCCCCAGACACAAACTTAATAGGTTCAAGATTTGTAGTTTGTGGTTTGTTCTTAGGGCAAAATCCAATACCGGTTCTATCATCAGAATTGGTCTTGGAGTCAACAACAAAGTCAGTAAAATAATTTGAATTGCTTTCAAACTTAGAAATTTTTTTGAAAACAGTAGCTGTCTTTGTTTTTGCTTCCTCCAGTTCTAATAATGTTCCCTTATATTTCATTTCTAGGGTTTCATTAGTTTTAGTCAACTCTTTTAATTTTTGATCAAAATTTTCAATTTCAGATTGATGAGTCAGACACTGGTTAGTGTACTCTTCGGCATTCAGCTTCACAATAAGACTTAGATCATCTAATTTCTTAGTCAGGTCTCTAACAGTCTTCTCTAGTCTAGTGCCTTTTTTTAGAGTCTTAGCATACAAAGTATGAATATCTGGGAGGTCATCTGTGTCTGAGTCGCTAAGTGAAGTGTGTGTAGTGACCCCTAACGATTCAGTTTTAGAACTCACGCACCCATTTACATCGTCGTTATCGAGATCACTTTGACTCACACACACGGAACTAGAACTAGCAACATTTTCAGATAATAAATCATCTAGGCCAGTCAAAACAGTATTCACACAAGCAAGAGTAGGAGCATCATTATCACACACAGGCATATCATCATTGTAAATGATCTTAGCATAAAAGGACATGCAAGGGTCAAGTAGATTTGATGACTCAAGTTCCTCTTCATCAGAGTCACTTGAATCATTCCAAGTTTTACAGACATTGGCTCTATTGTGTGTGTTGGCTTTATTCAGATTAACTCTGCAATCGTGAGCAATGTGACCTAGTTTCCCACATCTAAAACATTCAATCTTTTTAAGGTCTCTAGTGGGTCTGGAGTTGTTGTCCTTAGGATGTTTGTCAAGACCTCTCTCATGAGGTTTTGGATTAGACAGAGTAGGATAATTAGGCTTGCCTTGTTTAGTTGCCTGTTTGTTTCTAAATTTAACAATTTTCTTAAATTGTTTAGACATTAAGGCAATCTGATTATCTAGTTTGTCTATATCACACTCCTCATCAGAGTCAGAGTTGATCAAATTAGTCTCAAGTTTAGATATCTTAGAGGCAAAACTCAAGTTAGAGTTGGGCTGTTTTCTTTGTAAATGATTTAATTGTTTCTTAAAGTCTAATTCCATTTCCACAGTCCTAAGTTTGCTACTGAGTAACTCAGGGGTAAGGTTTTGATCACTCATTTCCCCAATAGTATACCTCTTGCTGTCAAACTTTTGTGGTAATGATCTCAGGATTTTAGAAACAATCTCATTCCTATCATAAGTAATACCATTAGCATGCAACTTAGTAACTATATCAGTTAAGTTCATGTAAAAGTCATCAAAAGACTCAGAGTCAGACATAATCAAAGAGTTGTACTGCTGGGTAAGAATTTGAGTTTTAACAGCTTTAACTCTTGAGTCTCCTTCATAGGCAGTAATTAATGTGTCCCAAGCTTCCTTAGAAGTGGCACAAGATGAGATTCTCTTGAACTCATACTCATTAATAGACATAAAAATGGCATTCTTGCCTTTATTGTTATTTCGAGAAATAGTTTTCTCTTCTTGGGTAAACTCACTTAAGATTTTCTTTACCCTCTCATCACTTCCTTCAGTGGCTGGTTTAGTAGGATAAGTGTATCCGTTTTCAATAATGTCCCAGACATCATCTCCTAAAGTCCCTTGGATGAAGGCAACCATTCTTACTTTCCAGTAAGCAAAGTTGTTTCCATCAAAGAGTGGAGGTCTGGACAGATTACCAAACCTTTCATTCTTCTCGTCCATAGTTAGGTTTTTCAGAAAACGATTTCAGAAACACAAGATCTTTTTGAAATAAAAGTTAATAGGGCTCTGATACCAATTGAAAAACGTTGCTAATGTCGTTTAATACTATATAAGCAACTCCGAGATGTTTGTTGAAGAAACCCTTTTCTTTTGAAAATAAAAATTATAAACAACAAGGTGTGTTTACAAAAAAACTTATGTACGAGAGTAATCAAGACTTTGTAATCAGTTTTTAAAACAAGACAGTTTTAAAAATCAGCACACTATAGACTGAGATGAGGAGATGAAGATAATCAACACACAGTTTTTAACGTGGTAAAACCTCTCCCAACAGAGGAAACATCCACGGTGACTTCTAAGTCAAAAAAACAAAAATCCACTAATAACAAATAATAGTTACAAACAATACAACATACATGCACACAAATCAACATATTCTAAGTTTAGGAATATACCCCACTTGGTGTCCTTCTAACTTCTCATAGATCTGATTGTTGATGATGTTCTTCCAGTTTGATAACTTCCTTTGCTTTAGCTTCCTTATGTCGACTCAATGATCTTTGATCTTATACACAACACTTTCAGTGTAGTAGTGTGTTAAGTGTTTGTGAAGTGATTCCTATTCACATGCATGAACTCACACACACTTAGATTTACAGACAGTCCTATAAAAATTACATATAAAGTCTATATGCTGTGATTTTGTTTTCTTTCTTTCTTACAGAACTAAAAACCTTTTTGACCTTTAATATAACCCAGATTCCACGGATATCTCGCTTCAAAATCGGTCAAGATCTTAATCAATCTCGGTTTTAAAAATATTTTTGAGATTGAAAATCTCCAAGTGTGAATCCAACTAGGTCAAGGTTAAGTTTCATAAGAACAGAAACCATAAAACATTTTCAAAACCAAATCAGTAAAGATTTTCTTAAATCAAGTAAGAAATATGCAGATCTAGTGAAAATGTAACATGCAGAGTGTAGATCTAAAGTTTCTATGAAAAAGAAACACAGATCTTCACACGAATGTTTAAGTTGTAAACAAGATCATAGACAAAGAGGTTACAACTTCAAATGAACAAACCACTCTCTCTCAAACACTCAAGGTTGTGTTTGGGTTAGGTGTATACGAAGGTTTGATTCAGAAAATGAAGTGTTTAGGGTTAGGGTTTGGTTTTTGGCTAACAGTTTTCCCTTTCTCTCTCTTCTCTCTTTTCTTTTCTCTCTTCTCTCTCACTTCTCTCTTCTCTCTATTTTTTTTTCTCTCAGAAATGACGAATGCCCAAAAGTCTTGAAAGTCTGAGAAGTGGGGGGTTTATATAGGGGTGAGGGAAGGTTCTGGAAATGCGCATGGAATCAATGGCTGAGATTAAGTCATCCTACTATTGACTTGATCTAAGGGTTATAAAACAGCGGTGGTTAACTCCAAAGTGATTGGTTCAAATGATGGCACACGGATAGGTTTAAAACACATGCAGACCATCGATCAGCTTTGATCCAACGATCATCAATCCTCCAGCGAACCCTCTCACATAACAAACACAAATAGATGAATCAGGAGGATGACAAGTGTTGAAATATTAGTGGCACACACGCGCGTCCAAAGTAATTACAGCAAGCACCCTGAAGTCTCTAGCGCATTTACATTATACCCAAACAAACATTCCATTGAAAAATGAAGTTTTTAAAATAGAAATTTTACCCCACAAATTATATAAACACATTTTATTAATGAAAACATTTATTAAAAAAATGTTTTAAAAATGTTTAAAAATTCCCAAAAATAATTAAAACCACATTTTAAGGGGAATTAATCACACAATCAATTTTAAGCAATATATACACGTGTATGAACTTCTAAATGTGTGTAGTGTGATTCAATTTATACCTTCATGGATCATTGAAGTGGATTAGAGAGATAAGTTCTGAGGCTTTTTGGATTCTAGGATAGACAACCAATTTTGTCACTATTTCCAAACTAGTTGAACACTTATAAAGTATAGACTTAAGCAAGTCAAAGGTATAAGGTGCTTCACATTTTTCTAAGTTGGGTAAGCTCGAGTAATAATCCATTTCTATCGATATGCGTCCTTTGCTCGTAAACCCTGGTCAAGAGTTCTTAAAGGTGAGTGTATTTTTCCAAATTCTAGAGTTTCATCCTATTTTAGGAAACTTTCTTAAGGGATAATAAGCCCTTTTGGGAGATGTCACCATTTGTCTAATTTCTTGGATTATTATTTTTTTTGGTTGTGTCCTAAAATTCTACTGCAAGAGATTATGCAAGGATTTTAGGGAGGCTAAAGTCTCCATTCTACCAATATGAACCCTCAAGATATACTTCATGGGTACGTGTGAGAGGGTCATTTTAATGTACATGAATCGGGCCTCCCAATACACCTTATGAAGACTGTACACGGGAGAGTAGACTCAATATACTCGAGGTACGAGATTTATGTTCATCGAGAACACACCACTCTATATATGTCGAGTGTACGAGACCTAGAAGAGTTTAATCTCTCACTAAGGACCCGCATTGGTTATATCCAAGTTAGGTATATATTCTTCTCGGGGTAATAGGGTATGTAGTTATATGTAGTTGTTTTTCGGTGAAGTAGTGTACATCTTTTGAAAAGTATTTTATTTTTTTGTCAAGATCCATTTTCACCTGAGATTATTATGTATCTTAGCATACATGTCACAAATAAGGTTCAAAGGTGTAATCTTATCCCTGGGAGAGCATGGAATACCAGTGTTTTTCTACCTAGTTAGATCTCTAAGAAAGTAATAAAGAATAGAATGTACATGAATAACATTCTAAAGTAAATATGAATCTACATTAAATTGAGTTCAGCACACTTAATAAAAAATATTCCCAGTGGAGTTGCCACTATAAGAACCCGGACCTGAGGCTATGCGCCTCCTCCTGTCTCCCCTCACCCCCTCCCCTGCGCACGGGAAAATTAAGAAATTGGCCTTTAGCAGTGACACGTGGTCATTTCTTCCTTCTCTTTTTAAAAGAATGGATATTTTACGCAAAAAAACAAAAGAATGAATAATGTTTCATAGAGACTGAGTGATGGCAAGTGATCTATGTGTTTAACTAGAGAGTCAAAGGCTTGGAGACTAGGTTACGAATTGGAAAGTTATTAGGCACACACTCTGCCCTTTCGGTCTCAAATGTACATGTAAAATATTTATGTTAACATGTTATAATGTAAAAAGATATGATAAAATGAAAATAGTTAGTATGTAAATAGATCTTGCAGTGCGTTATGGGATGTGTATGCAGGTAATTTGTCCACGTAGTTTGTGTTAAAACAAGAGTGATCCTAACTTTTATAGAGGCTTGATGTAAGAGATTTAAACTTTCTTTAGTCTTTCAAGGTATTTTAGAGTGAGCAAGACGGGATCTGGGAATGTAAATTATTTGGGTTCAAAAAAGAACTTGAATGAGATATTCACTCGTAAAGCCACTTTAATAATGAAATAATGTCGAGACTTTCAACATTAAGAACAAAATAATAGGTAGAATCTCCGGATCTAGTTATCCTCTAACCTATATGAGAGTATTTCATGGTTTTAAAGTTTTTGTTGGTTTTGAGTGTTTTATGAGAATAAATATGAAAAATACATGAATACATACAACATCTGACTTGAGTTTGAGAGATCGGACCACTCCAATATGCATATGTATCCACCGTACGTGGAATCAAAAGTTAATGTAGTTCAGACATAACCTTTAGAGAAAATTCATATCTAAAGAAGAAACCGATGAAGAAAAAAGAAGAGTTTCATTGGTGTTGCAGCACACCACCACCCTTTTAATTTAAGACTTCAAAATAAAAGAGTAAGAAGAAACATACCAATAATGTTACATGTACACCTTTTCTATTCGGCAACATTCTAGCTTAAAATAAACCTTTTTGGTGTAGTTTTTAGGTTACTTTAACGTAAAGTACCTTTTGAAAGAAAAAATAAGAAGAAAGATACAAAAGGAAGTATTTTGGACTCTTATAAGTTTGAGTGGGAAGAAAAAAGTTAGGTATTTGGGTTATGGCTATAAATATTGGTTTGGAAAGGATTTCGAAGGTAAAATGAACGGGTTTTGGGGCCTTTTTTTTAAAGAGTAAACACTTCTGGACAGAAAGACGGCATTTAAGGGGCTGAGTTATTATTTGCCGAACTAGTAGGTGAAAGCCCCTTTTATAGGCAAATTATGTAATCGATGGGTCCTCTAATAGGATCGATCGACTATGGGTAAGTGTTTTATGATTTGGGTCTATTTTGTGTCCTATTTCAAGTCATTTAGATCATTTATTTTTGGTCCTCTTAAGGCTTTTAGTTCTTTATTAAGGTGTTTTTTGGGGTTTCATTTATGAAACTAAGGTACTAGGATTTATTAGGATAGGAGGTTAGACAGATTGTGATCTTCTCCTTTAATTATTTAAGGAGCATAATGGGGTATCTACATCCCAAGTCACTTATATTGATGTTGTACACAAATGATTAACATCATGATTCCATAAAAAAGAGTTTATCTTCATATATGGAATCACACTATCTGGAAATCAGTGGAAACACTTGATTATATAGAAAGTATGAGGAATATACCTAATGCTTCAGTAGTGGTAAGCCTTAGGTACACTATATTATGTGCTAGATCAAAATATGATATGCCTTCATCATGGTTAGTAAATTTTCTCACATAATTTTAAACCTTCGAGGTATAAAGACTTATTTTTCAGTCAGGTAAGGCTTCCAAGCTTCCTACCTCATAATGTGTGTTTACATATAGGAGGTTGAGCTGTAAGTTTGAGGAGTATGATGCAATCTTAAATTATTGACTCGGTCGGGGAGACCAAAGTTGTTGCCAATTCAAAGTTAACTAAAGAGGATATATGGCTTAGTTACTTCCTAAATAACTTGGGTGACATTCCTTCAAGCGCAATTGGTTATTACACTTTTAGTGTTCATGGTAGTACAATGACAAGTTCGAGAAAACCTATAACCTATAAATGGGTTAAGCGTATTGAGCGTAGGTTTCACAGAGTTCAAGAGATTGATAAAATGTTTATGGCCAAAGTTGTATCGAATAACACCCTATTGATCCTTCTACACTTAGGAAAAAAATTGCCAAGTACTTGGGTAGGGAGTTAGATACACACATATATGGCTTTAAGCCTAAGTAAGAGATTGTTGGGATTTTATTCTTAATACCATGTATAACGTTTACTTTTTCACTAAATTTATGTCTATTCAATTTGAAATAAGAATCATGGTTATGATAATGCCTTATATTTATTCTTTAAATATATTGTAGACATGACGGTCAATTGTACTTAGTAGGAATTCTAATGATATGGAGTTCTGCTTGATCACAGGAGGTCAAAATTTCAGTTCTGGTACTATTGAATAGTTCACAAACTAGATAAGGAGTTGATATCTTATAAAAATGGTTGGCATACAATCGTAGTGGTACGTCTCAAACTACGGGAACATAATTGATGGTTCGAGAACTTATACAATAGTTCAAAAGAGGATTGTGACTGGTACATCCAGGAATGTATTGAACATGACCACCTATGAGATTTTAAGTCTAAGGGTTGTCTTGATTAGACTTAGATAATATCACATCATTTACAAATGGTGCATGGATTCTGAATCACGAGAATTATGAGGATTAGAACACTTGCACAATTTTTACTTTAATTGTTATGGGAGAGATTCGATTTTACATCGAGTAAATAAATCCAAAAAGTTGGGAAATTGTTGTATAAATATATCTGAGATCATAATTCTGAGGAATCTGCATCTGGTAAATATCTTGGGTTTTGACACCACCTTGATAGACTAAGATGTTTTTTTGTAAGGACAAATTTTCGATATAATTAATTTGTATGTATTTTGGCTAATTTTGTATTTGAACAAAACCTCTGATTTAGAGGTTAGGACTTGAGTGTGTTAGACCTTTCAAGTCTCTGGCATGTTTGATTGAAGACATAGAGGCCAAGATATTATGTCCATCATCGTGTTGAGTTTCGTGCCTTATTTTCGTCTTCAAATTCTAAAGATCTCTTAGGTATGAATGCAATTATATTTTGATCCTTGGATGTTATATTTGGGAGTGTATTTTCTAAAATGTATCTGAGTTGATTTTAACATGTTATTTAGAAAAAAAATTGAAGTCTTCTAACGACATATTATGTCGTTCGAACGAAGCCTCTATATCATATCAGAATGTTCTAGTGAAATTCAAATGAAACTATATTTTGCCTGCTTTCATTTCTCATTGGAATTTTCATAAGATATTAGTTTGAACGAGATCAGGTGCTTCATTCGAACAAGATCCATTTCGTTCAAATCAACTGACGTGTTTTTCAATGCAAAATTTATTTTTCGACCTTATCTCGTTTTTAGAAAATCTTCTACAATAAGACTTCAAAGCAAAAGTTTTCTTAGAGGCTTTCTCATATCCTTAGAGTCATAAAACTCTTTCAAAAATCCCTCATAAGGTTTTGATCTTCCATGATCATGTTTTCTAACTAAAACCCTAGTTTACATCCAACTATTTACAGATCCAAGTATTCATTATATATATGCTATAAAGTTTGTGGACACCATTAGTTTTCAATACATCTTGTTGAGAACTGTTTTGTGCAGTGGATTTCATGCTAGGTTTATTTACATAGGCTTGACTCCGTGTGCGAGGGTTGCTGAGCAAATTCAGTGAACATCGAGGCGTGTGTGGACTCACATGTTGTGGTACTACGTGAGTGGAATCTTACATACACTGTAGATAAGAGGTTGAATATTTAAGAGCGTCAAAGCTTATATGATCATTAAGTCTGTGTTATGACTCTCTTGTCTGTCTTCTTTAATTCGTCATCATAGTGAAAATTCTGCTGGTTGGGTCGTCCAATGTTTATCCCATTTGGATTTTTTTCGTACATCGAATATTGTGGTTGATTTACTAAGTTTATCCTGCATTCTCCTAGATGCATGTTTAGGTCAAGATAAAATTAATTAATCTTTTTATCACAATAATTAAATTAAAATTGGTGCAACATGTCAGGACATTTTTATCATGCCCGAAATATTACATTTATGTATGTTATATGCCGCTACATTTGGCACGTCTCTACCCGATCTCACACGACGGCCTCAATCCGAATTTCGAGAATCAAGCATTGATTATCTCCATCAAGTGTCCCACATTTGCCTCAACGACTTCACGTTCCAGGATTTTAGGGACTTAATGCAAGTGGTACGCAACAGAAGTCAAAACAGTGAAAGAAGGAAAGATATGGAAGTTCAAGGGCATTTTGCTAACTTTATAGCCACCTTCCAAAGGTTCGGTCAACTGGAAAGTTGTAGAGCTCACCGCAATGAAGATACTGGAAGAAACGGTACCTCAAACAGAGCTACGGTGAAGAAGTTATGGCCCTTTGAAAATGGAGAAAATTCCAAGAAAAAGACTTGGAAAAATGCTGAGTGTTTCAACCCCTAGTTCCAGCATTTTTTCGCGAACCGAAACCAAACCGGTTCGGGGGTGAACCGGTTCGAGGTACACCCGAACCAGTTCGGGGTACCTGTACGCTGGCAGAATTTTAAAATCACAAAACTCTTTATTGGTTTCCCTATAAAAGCCAACTTCGGGGGAGTTATTTTTCAAGACTTTGAGTGACAATTTTGAGAGTCCAAATACATCTATTCTTCATATTTTTGAGTCCCAAGACTCATGTTTTGATTCACACAACTTTTCCAAACCTTTGTGAATTCGTTTGTAACCCAAGAACACAATCTTGTGTTTGTTCAACTGTTATGGAGAAGCCGTCTGCCTTCTTCATTGCTGCCCACCTGGAGTTCCCGAGGGAGATTCCAGTCATCGACTATCGAACCGACGCCTGCGGGTATTTCTGTGTCACTATATTTTTACTGTAATCCGTGTAACCGTTCCTTACAATATTATAGTGAAAATAAAAGGTTTTGGCTCTTGGGGAATTTTTCCTCATATGTGTGTGTTTGAATGTTCTTCCATGATTTCATCTTATTCAATCACACCTAGATGCATGTTTAGGACTAAATTGATAAAAACTGAGTTTAATTAAATAATCTCTCTATTTAAACGCACGCGCACTCTTTCAAATTGGTATCAGAATCAATTACACAACTTCACCGTGTAATTTTTCGCAAACTTTTTCTAAGATATCAATTTTCTGAAAATTTGACTTTTGAAAAAGAGCGTGTTCATAATGGAGAAGTTATATAATAAAATGCCAATTTTTTACGGGACAAACTATGCATACTGGAAAGCCTGCATGAGATCTGCATTAAAATCCATTGATGAACGTGTTTGGATTTTGGTTGAAAGAGGGTGGACTCCTCCCTCCGTCACTGTTAATAACGTGATTAGTTTAAAACCTAACACTACATGGACTGAAGAAGAATTTAAATGGTCATCTTTTAATTTTAAGGGTTTAAGTTCTATTTCTAGATCTGTCACACCAGATGAGTTCAAACTCATAATGACGTGCACCACGTCAAAAGAGGCATGGGATGTTTTGCAACTTACCCATGAAGGAACTAATGCTGTGAAAGAGTCTAAACTGCAAAATTTAACAACTCAATTTGAAACAATCACCATGCTTGAGTCTGAATGTTTTGATGAATTTTATGCTAGACTTTCCGATATTGTTAACACTAGCTTTAATCTTGGTGAACACATTCCTAATGCTAGAGTTGTTAAAAAGATTCTTCGTTCACTACCTAAGCGTTTTATCCCTAAAGTCACTGTGCTAAATTCTGTGGGTAATTTAAATACGCTAAAATTGGAAAAACTTGTTGGAGACTTGCAAACGTATGAAATTGATATGTTTCCTAAATCTGTCAAGTCTAAAGATAAGGTAATTGCACTCAATGCCCAAGAAAGAAAAAGTGAGGGGTCGGCAAGAAAGAGAGTTGAGTCATCTAGAAAAAGAGAGATATATACGTCTGATTCTGAGTGTGACTTTGATTTAGATGATTTGGCCCTGTTTGCTAAAAATTTCAAGAGAATTCTCAAATTCAAGAAAAATGGTCATTTCAAAGATAAAAAGAAGATTGAGAAAAAGTTTGAAAAGAAAAATCAAAAAGATTTTAAAGATCCTCCTAAGAAAGAGAGTGGGAGATGCTTTGAGTGTGACGGTAGGGGTCATAGAGCTTTTGAGTGTGCCACTAGGCTGAACAGAGAAAAGGGAAAAGTTGTCCTTAATGCTACCCTTAGTGACGACAGTGAGGTCGAGTCGGTGGATTCGGGAGATGAGTCACCGCATGAGTGTAACTTCACCGCATTCATGGATAGTCATGTGATCAATTCTAGTGTTCCTCACGACGATGAGGATTCTACTTCACAGGGACACCTCGACAGTGAGAGCGATGTGAGTGAGGGGGAGGATTATGCAAGTGAGAGCGAGAGTGATCTTCAATGTGCCTACGCCGAGCTATATTCTGAGTCATTTAAAACTAAAAAGCGTAACAAAGCGTTAGTTCTTAGGATCACCACTTTAGAGGAAGATTTAGGAAAAGCGAGAGAGAGAGAGAGAGTCCTCCTCCTGCACTACCTTAAGAAAGAGAGAGTCTGCCTGTGTTGAGAAAGAGAGTTTGTTTAGAGAGAGAGAGAGAGTTGTTTTGAGAAAGAGAAAGGGGACTTGACAAAACAAGTGGCTAGTCTTAAGAGTGAGCTCCATACCTCCGTGGAAACTCGGAAGAAACTTGAAGCCCTTATAGCCCAGCTTACTCATGATCTGGAGAGAGCACGGGAAGTCAAGGTACAAATCGAGGACAGATCTAGAAAGATGGGAAAGATGCTCCTCGGCCCTGCTTTAGGTTTTGGTAATAGGCAGGGAATAGGTTATGATGGTGCCTCCACGTCCCACATTGCACCTGGACCAGTTCCTGAGTTTACTACGACTCCTTATGGCCATCGTTAAAAACCTCGAAGGAGAGTTCAACCAAGAAAAGAAAACCAAGGTGCGCCTAAGACTGTGTTCTTTTGTACATATTACAAAAGAAAAGGCCACCTCAGGGAGTTTTGCTATAGTATGGGTCGGACACGATGTACTACTGCTCCACCACAGCATACTGATGACTTTACCAGTCTGAGAGAGCGAGTTGGGTTGTTAGCTGCCACATCACAAAGTTTGATGGAGGAATTTCGACGAATGTCTTTGCCGCCAGTGAATCCTTCTCACATTTCGGCTAAAACCAACAACAATAAGGGTAAACAAAAGGTCACCACTTATTGGGTACCTACGAAAGATAAGAAAGCCCTTGTTGTCCATGTCGCTCTCAAAGCACATAATATCTCATAGTGGTATTTTAATAGTGGATGCTCCAGACATATGACAGGTGATGTCTCTTTTTTTACCCACCTAGAGGATTATAAGGAAGGTAGAGTCACCTTTGGAGATGGGAGAAAGTCTAGCATTATAGGATGAGGTACAGTAGAGTTACCAGGATTTCCTAAGCTAGAGAATGTTTTGTACGTCAAAGGTTTGAAAGCAAACCTTCTCGCACTAGCCACATGTGTGACGCTGACTTTACCATAAAGTTTGACTGGGATGCGTGTAATGTCTATAATCAAGCCGGTAAACTTTTAGTGCAAGGGGTGAGGACTGAGGATAATTGCTATGGGAATGAACCCACGTCCTCACTTGTATGCAACAGCGCCACGATCACTCCTATGGATTTGTGGCAGCAACGTCTAGGTCATGTGAACATTAGAGAATTGACTCGTTTAGTCAAAAAGGACCTAGTACGTGGCTTACCATCACTTGGAAAGTCGACTTCCACAATTTATGGACCCTGTCAGTTGGGAAAGTAAATTCATAGCCCCCATAGGAAGTTGCATTCCATTACCACGTCCCGTGTACTTGAGTTAATTCACATGGATCTTATGGGTCTTACTCGTACTGAGAGTCTGGGTGGTAAGAGGTATATCCTCGTGATGGTAGATGATTTCTCCAGATATTCTATTATAGGTTTTCTGAGGGAGAAATCCGATGTTGTAGAGTTTTTAATGACCAAGTGCCGCGTCCTACAAAACCAACACGGAGTCACTATTAATAGGATATGTAGTGACAACGGCACTGAATTCAAGGAAACAAAGGTAGATCTTTACTGTGATATCCTTAGGATCAAACATGAGTTTTTTGCTGTGAAGACTCCTCGGTAAAATGGGATTGTTGAGAGAAAGAATAGGACGATCCAGGAAATGGCTAGATCTATGCTTCTAGGTCGTAGAGTTTCTAGGAAATTTTAGGCAGAGGCAGTGTCTACTGCATGCCACACGGTGAATAGGGTTTACATGCGCCCACACACACTTAAGATGCCTTACGAATTGTGGACTGGAAAGAAACCCAACCTTGCATATTTTCGTGTTTTGGGGAGTAAATGATACATCCTACGGGATAGAGAGCAATTAGGAAAGTTTGACTCTCGGAGCGATAAGGGAATATTTCTAGGATATTCATCGAATAGTAGAGTGTACCATGTCTTTAACCTGAAGAGCTCTGAAGTTATGGAGTCAATAAACGTCACCGTGTAAGATGACGAACCATTGACGGTTATTGATCCTAACCTTCAGTGTGAGGATGAGGACTTTTCTGGGAGTTATTTACTTGTCCCTCACCCACACTCTGTGGATCCTACTCCTGTATTAGGGGACACACCAGCTTGGGTTTGCAAGAGTCATGACCCTTCCTCCATTGTAGGCGATCCCAGTCTTGGGGTCAAGACTCGTGCTCAGCTAGATAACATCGTTAGTCACTTTTGCTACACGTCCAAAGTCGAGCCCAAGAATCACAAAAAAGCACTCAAGGATGAACATTGGATATCTGCTATGCAGGATGAGTTGCTTTAGCTTAAAAATAACACTGTCTGGGAACTAGTCCCCCGACCTAGTGAGACTAATCTGATAGGTATCAGGTGGATTTTCAAGAATAAAATGAATGAAAATGGTACCATAATCAGAAACAAGGTTAGGTTGGTCGTTCAAGGCTACACACAGATAGAGGGTGTAGACTTTGGGGAGACATTTTCTCCTGTTGCGAGGCTTGAGTCCGTCCGCTTATAACTCGTCATCGCATGTCATCTTCGCTTCAAGTTATATCAGATGGATGTCAAGAGTGCCTTTCTGAATGGAATTCTACAGGAGGAGGTTTAGGTGGAAAAACCAAAAGGGTTTGAAGACCCTAATCACCCGGAGCATGTCTACTATCTGAGGAAAGCCTTGTATGGTTTGAAGCAAGCACCCCGCGCTTGGAAAGAGAGGCTTACTTCCTATCTCTTAGCCCGTGGCTTTAACAGAGGGGGAGTTGATATGACGGTGTTCATCAGGAGAGATGACGGTGCTATTTTGGTTGCCCAGGTCTATGTGGACGACATAGTATTTGGATCCACATGCTCCCAACATGCTCATCATTTCGAGGAGGAGATGAAAAGTGAGTTTGAGATGAGTATGGTTGGTGAGCTTACTTTCTTCCTTGGTCTCCAGGTTTGTCAGCTAGTGGATAGGATGTTTATCTCCCAATCCAAGCATGCTAGAGACCTAGTGAAGAAATTTGGTTTAGACTCCACTAAGCATGCACGTACACCTCTGAGTACCACTACCAAGCTTAGTAAGGACACTTTAGGCAAGGACGTATAGCAAACCTTGTATCGTAGTATGATAGGTAGTCTTCTCTACTTAACTGCCAGCGTCTCGACATAGCCTTTAGTGTTGGAGTCTATGCGCGATATAAGGCGTCCCCGAAAGAGTCATACTTACTCGCTCTAAAATGTATTATCAAATACGTGAGTGGGACTCTCTCATACAGTATTTGGTATTCCTTTGATACCGATGATCGTTTGTCCGTCTATTCGGATGTCGATTGGGTCGGGGGATGTAGATGGTTGTAGGAGCACTTCTGGTGGGTGTTTCTATTTTGGTTCTGATCTTATCTCCTAGTTGAGCAAAAAGCAAAATTCCATCTCCTTGTCCACCGCGGAGGTTGAGTACATCGCCGCCGGGAGTTGTTGCACGCAACTCTTGTGGATGAAGAAAATGTTGGAGAATTATGGGATTTCACAGGACACCATGACTATTTCCTGTGAGATAACACGACTACGATACACATATCCTGCAATCCAGTCCAATATTCACGCACAAAGCACATCAGGATACGCGAGCACTTTATACGATAGTTAGTTGAGGACAAAGTCGTATCCCTGAGTTTCGTTCCCACCGACCATCAGTTAGCTGATATTTTCACAAAATCTTTAGATGCCCTTAGATTTGAGAGTCTTAGGAAGTCTTTAGGGATTTACACAGTTGACTGAGGGGTTGATCCATGTCTAGGTTAGGATGCTTTTTCATGTTCATATCATATGCTTCCTAGTGCTAGTTTATATCATTTGTATTTTTTTTTGCTTTTCTATTTTTTGAATAATTCAAAAAGATTTTCTTTTTATGAAAATTTTAGAAAAGCACAAAAATATTTTTGTATTTTTTTTTTGCACCTTTTATGGATGAGCATTTAAGATAGCCAAGTCACAAATTCATTTCATTTATCTACGTGACTGTTTGATAGTGTTTTGAGATGCTACATCATTTCATCCATGTGCTTTACATTGTTTGGAGTCTTTGAGATGTGATTAATTATATCTTTCTACATGTTTGACTCATATCTCCTTTATTGCACACATGCACGGCTATATTTGATTATTGCACTTGTCTATCACATTTGGCTTGAGTGTTTCCATCTCAATTCTGTCTGTAAAACGTACAATATGTGATAAAACTTGACAAGATTAGAATGCATGTAAAAACCATTTAGTGAGCTGTGTGTTTATTTGATAACGGGAAAGGGCTGCGAAAGGTTCATTTAGCCTTTGCGAATACTAAGCCACCGTTAAAAAGGACCTAAAAATGGAGGAATTTTATTATCCGGGGTCCAAGAGGTTAAAAGAGCCCGAAAAATTTAAAAGGGAATAAAAATCAATACCTGTAAAATATGGGCCATTAGGTTTCACCATTAACTCTCCAAAGTTTGAGAATTTAGATCACCTATATTCAAAATATATATCTGAGGGAGTTTGGTTGGAATATTTAAACAGGTTTTCTCTTCCTTGAAAGTTCTGAAAAAGCATGAAATCGTTTTGGACGTTATTGGTGTGGAAATCATTTTGAGCTTTGATTCGTTGATTTGATTGAGTCAATGTTTAATATATCCATATTTTTACACAAAAGAAAGAATTTGACTTCATTCTTTAGGAGTATCCGATATTCATCATGCACATATGTCATGTTTGTATGCATTGATTTTCCTATCGAATTTTATCACACCCATTCATTTACGTTATCATCGACTTGGTTGTTTTGTGTTCTTTCATGGTGTGATTCTTTGTTTGTATATTTTGTGTGAAAAATTTTGAGAAATTCAAAAATATAAGTTTTTTTTACCCTGTGATATTCTCCATTTGCATTTGTTTCCGCTTCTCATATCTGTCTAGCTGGGGATATAATAAAAAGGGGGAGAAGAATTATCATATTATGCGGGAGTTTTTTATTTCAAACTTGATAAATCACTTGGTATTTGCTTTATCTCATGTGTGAAGGTACTACATCGATGATCACTAAGGTGCACACCCTGATGAGAAAAGCTTTGAAGATTTGAAGATCAAACGATGAAGACTTATTCATTTGTATCTTTTCGGTTTTGGGTATTTGTATAGGCAATTTTGTATTTGATAATTTGGATTTTTTATGTATGTACCGGCATAGACATAGGGGGAGATTTGTAAGGACATTTTTATCATGTCCGAAATATTACATTTATATATGTCATACGCCGCTACATTTGGCACGTCTCTACACGATCTCACACGACGGCATCAATCTGAATTCTGGGAATCAAGCATTGATTATCTCCATCAAGTGTCCCACATCTGCCTCAACGACTTCACGTTCCAGGATTTTAGGGACTTAATGCAAGTGGTACACAACAGAAGTCAAAACAGTGAAAGAAGGCAAGATATGAAAGTTCAAGAGCATTTTGGTAATTTTACAGCCACCGTCCAGAGGTCCGGACAACTGGAAAGTTATAGATCTCGCCACAACGAAGACACTGGAAGAAACGTCACCTCAAATGGAGCTACGGTGCAGAAGTTATGGCCCTTTGAAAATGGAGAAAATTACGAGAAAAACACTTGGAAAAATGCTAAGTGTTTCAACCCCTATGTAATACCCCGTAATTTTAATGATTTTTATTTATTGGGTTAATTGAAAATTAATTTGGAAATTAACCCGAAAATAAATACTAGCGAGATGTGAGTTGGTATTTGATTATGATGTTAAAATAAAATACTACTGAGAATATATGAGTATTGAAAATGTTAAAATTCTCACGAGGCAGAAATATGACAATTTGGGAAATTTAGTTGGGACGTATGTGTCAGAAGCGTCAGGAATGAATTTAATTTGATTAAAAAGTAAATTATATTTTTATCAACCGAATGGCCATTTTGAGTGCGCCAACGTGTCCGGAAGGGTCGAAATAATCAGAAAACACTAGCCGGGAGTTTAGTTTGGGTCCCGGGCACTTTTAGGCCAAACCGGCAACCAAGAAGGGTATTTTGGTAATTTTAAAAATTGAGAAATTAAAATTCACGAATTTTAGAGTTAAATTAAATATTATTAGAGAGACCACTAAGGCCATTACAAGCCAAAAACAAAAGAGTGGGCTACGGGGTTTTTTTAGAGAAGTTAGAGAGAAGTTGAAAGAGGTTCCAAACCAAACCATCTCCCATCACCATCATTTTGGAAGGGATTGTGACCGAAAAGAGGAGAGAATCAGCATAATATCCAACAACAAATTTGAAGAACGAAACCTTAGGCAAGTGATTTGATGTTATTAGTTCCAAGGAATATTTCTTCCATGTTTAGTGTAGAGATTTGATATGCTTTGAAGATTTTGATGAAAACTCAATGTATTTGTCTTGGAACTCATAAATTTGAATAGGGATTGCATGTAGAGTGTTTATGAACGAAATTAGTACCCAAAAGACTAAACTTTGATGATTTGAAAACGGATTAATGATGAGTATTTAGGTGCAATAAAATTATGGGTTCATGTTCATAGGGTTTGGGGCAAGATTTGGGAATTTATGGCGATTACATGTTAATTAATAAGATTTTCCCCCAAAAATATGTTAATAAATGACTTAGGGTGACCTAGAATAGTTTACCAATACCAAAACGTAGTTAGTATGAACTTGGGATGGAATTGGAAAAAGGAATTTGGTGAAAAACGTAATGGGAAAAAATTCTTGGCATTTTCTGCCATCTCGTTAGAAGACCAAGCCAGGTCGTTCGAACGAGCTTCTAACGAATGCTAGTGTCACTTCTAACGATTTCAGAGTTCATTTGAAACCATTCGTTCGAACGACACTCATTCGAACGACCTCGTTCGAACGAGATTTCAGTGACTTCTAACGAGTTCACAGAATGGTCTTTTTAGGCCCGATTTTAGTTTTAAACTTTTCGTAGGCCTATCTAAATGAGTGTTATTCTTCCCTTGTGATTAGTGGGTATAGTTGTGAGTTTGGAGTACGTTGAGGATTAAAATTTAGAACTATATAATGGACCGGGTGACTTCTAGGGGTTAAGGGATAAGTACCAGAATTTGCGACGTGAGAGGAGTTGATAATCTATAATGTATATTTTTTGGAACTGGTAAGCGTACTACATTAATGACGGTATCGGAATGTAAAATATACCTCTATTAATATTATAAGAAATCTAAGATGTGTGAATGCTTAGTATATATGGTTATCTGTGTATAACATACCTACCATACTTGCTGTTGATGTAAAAAATTAGATTATATCTAATTATTTAATCACAGATAAAATAAAATGAGACAAAGAAATTTTAAAGTGGTTCAGCCTTATAAGAATGGCCTACGTCCACTGTTTCTATTATTGCTGACTGTTTGGGAATTCTTGATTACCAGTTTAGTCAAGAAATTCCCGGACCCCTTACAATGAGGATGATACAATGTATTTATAGCCCTCAGGCTGTACATGTGAAAGGGTAATACATAGTTGTCCATTAGGCGTATACATCAGTATGATAATAATAAGCATTTAATTCACAATCAATCTGTTGGTTATCCTGCTATTAATGCTCTGTTCGAGGTGCAGCTCGGACCGCCTAAGTAGCTCGGTACTCATAAGTTGCTTGGTGTATTAAAGTTCCTCGGAGAACTCTTGTTGGTCGAAGTGTCTGAGTTAATCGGGGAAGCAGAGTTCCTCGTTGCAGTATGGTTCCTCGAAGAGCATCTATTGATCGGAGTATCTGAGTGGGTCGGGGAAGTTGAGTTCCTCGAAGTCAAGGTGTTGTTCGGAAGTGTTTGTTATTGTCACGCAGATTGCCACATGTCTTCACTCAATTGAGCCATGTCAACAGACTAAATTTGGTATCAACAGAAGCCCCCAATGTTTCACAATTCGAAATTTGAGGAGTGTGGAACATTCTTTCTCGAAATATGGCGATTTTAAATGGTCATCCTGAAATTTAGGAGTATTTTCTTTTGTATTTATTTCTCCTTCCAAATTCGTAGAATCAGACTTTTTGAATTTTTATAACCTCTTCGATTCCCGCGCCCTTTTTATCTTTTTAGCCACTGGTAATGTAACCGTCTCTTTTTGTAATCATTATCTTTACCCATTCCCAAGACAGGATATTTAAGCGTTGCAGAAAATCCCCTCGTCTTCTACTTTTTCAAATTTGTCTCTTTGAGTTTTCCATTGTCTCTCTCTCCTGTGCGTTCATCCCTTTCATCATTCGTTGTCAACAGACTCATCCTTTTTCCTGTAAGATCTTCTTCTTTCTCTTTGATTTCCTTTAGTCATCATGGTTTACCCTGTAGAGTCGCTTGATAAGTTTCGTTCTGATTTCTCTATTCCTTCATGGGTTATTTTGGAGGAACTTTCTGAGCCTTCAGATTATTTTCGTTTGGCTGAGGGACATTAGTTCCCCAGTCTCTTTGTCGCTGAATGTGGCTTTTCGTTTCCCCTAAACCCTTTATGTCTGGAATTGTTTCAATATTTTGACGTGGTTCCTGCAAGAATAGCCCCCAATACGTGGAGAATAGTTAACGGAGTTCATAGATTAAATCAAATTCATGAAACTCGTACAGGAATTCCAGAAATTATGTTCTGTTATAGATGGGTTGTTGGTGACAATACTTTTTATTTAAAAACTAGGTTTTTAAATAGGGCTTTATTGGTCAATCTCCTAGATGCCAATAGAGACTACTTCGATCACGGGGTTGTTATGAAAAATTGGCAATACCCTCCACTGACTGGAAATGATGTGTACCAGGGTCCTAGATGTCCTCCCTATGGCAATGGGATAGGTTGTTTTTATTTTATTTTATTTTGAAATTATGCTTCCTTTGTGTTTGATAAAATGTGTCACTGATATTTTAATTTTAATTTATTTGCAGTTGACAGCAAAAGAAGGTCTCCAAAAGAGACAGAAGTTAATTTAAAACATCTCAAACTTATCTGGGGTTTGCATCAGACTGTTGCTGACGAGCATGTAAGGTCAGCTTCATATTTGTTGCAGTATAAGAGTTACACCTCATCTTTTACTGCTCGTCCGGTGATAAGTGAGGTAGAACCAGTACCTCCTTCTGTAAGTTCTTCACCTGAGTCTCATATCCCTCTGAGTGAAAGAATGAAGAAAATAAGAGCACCTGCCATCTTTGAGAAATCTGCCTCTGTTGTTGGAGAGGCAAAGAGAAGTAAACATGATGTTCCAGAAGAGGGGACAAAGAAGATTGATGCACCCCCTACGGCTACTACTGTAAAGGTTGACGAGAAGCCCCCAGTGGCTCCTAGCAAGGCCGTTGTTCCAAGCGAGGTGATTGTTATCTCTCCGACCAAGACTACATCGTTAATCGAGACCATTCATGTTCCCCCGAGGAAGCTGAAGAAGAGCTCCTCGGTCAATTTGGCTGAATCCATCTCTCAGCCCCTGATTACTGGAAGTGGTGTTCCCACTTTTGTTGCCCCGAGCTCTGCCATGAGCTCGGTGAAGTCTTGGATCATTCTCGAGATCCAAGGTATGGAAGAAAATCTTTCTCGGGACATGGTTACCTCATTAGTTGCTCGTCATATAGCTTCTATAAGTATCATTGTCCTCAACTTTCATTTTTCCCTTGTTACATTTGTGTACTGACTTGATATCATTTTCTTTTCCCAGTTGGTGACCTGTTTTAATACCATTTTAAAGAAAGATGAAGCTATTAAAGCTTCAAGCTCCTCGTCTGGTGTAGAAGAAACTTTGGTGGGCCTGACGCAGTCTTTGAAAGATTCTCGTCAGAAGTATGATGATGATAAGGCTGCTTGGGAGGAGAAACTTGATTCCACCGAGCAGGAGAGAAACCAAGCAGTTGAAGTCTCCAAAGGTTTGGAGAAGAAAATAAAAAACTTGGAAGAGAAGAATAAAGAGCTCGATGAGAAGCTCAAAAATGCTAAAGAAGAGTTGGGCCGACTTCGTGAAGTAGGTCGTCAAAAGGAACAAATAGAGAATAAGCTGAAGGCTGCCGAGGATCTTCTTTTCGAGAAGCTTTCCTTGGAGAAAGCAAAAAGGAAGTTGGCTATAAAAAAGTCTTTCAGCACTGGCTGGGATAAGGAGTGGAATAAAGGTCTGGCTGCCATGATGTCGCAGGTGGAATATGGTAGCCACAAATACTTTAAGGATGGCTGGGTTGGTGCTCTGCAAGAGATGAAGGTCGATCAAAATTCTGACCTGTTTCAGCGAAACATCCCGGGCCCCCCTCCAACTCCTGAACAAGAAGAAGAGGACGAAACTGCCTCTGAGGAATCCTCCATGGTGATGGGAGATCAAATTCCTCATTCCCCAGCTATCCAGTCCACCAGTGAGCAACTGCAACCATCCATTGTTTCAAATAAGCAACTTCCAGCACTCCCCGAGCAACCATCTGTACCATCCGAGCAACCTACCTCCTCTTCCTAGCCTCCCGAGAAAGTTTTGGGAGACAAGGAAAAGGTGTAGAGTTGTTCGGATTTTTCTCCCTGTTTATTTTTCTTTATCAAATGTAACTCTGAATTTTGTACTTCTCCTTTATGATGTAATAAAATTTGAAGTTTCGCCTATTCATACTGTTGTTTCTCTTCTTCATGCTCTGTTTGAACTCTTATTGATTCTTTCTTTCTCTTCATTTACTAGTTTATGGCCAGGATGGAGTTATTGTCTGCTCATGATACAAATTGTTGAGGCAATGCAATGAGTACTTCAAAGCTGGTCATATAGATATGAGTGCAGCACAAATCGTTGACATCCTCGGTCAAGGTGCTTCAGAGCAAGTAATTTTAGCCTACCAGTATTTGAAGTGCCTGCTTGACCGTGCAGTGGCTAACAATGTAGCATATTATAAAATGATTGAAGATCTCCAAGGAACTCTTGAAAAGCTTCAACAACAATATAAGGAATCTACATCCCTTTTGCACGAAGGATACGAGAAGAAGTATCAGCAACTCAGTGCTGATAAGGGATACGATAAACTGTTTGCTGCTTACGATGTGAGGGAGAGAACTTTGAAGGCTGAGGTCGAAGAGCACAGACAGATAGCTGAGTTATTAGAGCAGAAAAATAATAACCTGCAAAGAGAGGTGTCTTAGTTGAAGTCTGCAGCTTCCACCTCAAACGCTTTGGTCCCTGTGAACGACGAGGGATTCTCTTTCTTGGAGGTCGAAAACGCCAACCTGAGGGATGAATTAGAAACCTTGAAGAGAGTTGGCCCTTCTACATCTACTCGGGGACGAGTAAGAGCTGCTCGGATTACTATCGAGGAATAGAGAACTCAATATATTCTAGAGAACCAGGCCTTCCAACTTATGGCAAAGAACCAGGCATTGGCTGAGATGTCTAAGAAGATCAGGAATCTGGACGAGCAGCTTTCTGCACAGAAGTTTGCCTTGGAGAATAAAGAACTCTTTATAAAAAGTCTTCACGAGCAGTTGGAAAGGTTGACTTATCAGTTCCACAAGCAGCCCAGAGAATTTTGGATGGCTGGCTACAATGAAGCTCTTTACCATTTGGATGATCGGATCCAAAATGCGAATAATGAAGGTTACAAACAAGGGTGGTTGAATGCCCTGGGTGTACTGCAACTGGAACAAGGTCACTACTTGTGGTATTATCATAATCCTGGGTTGCTCGACTTCCCAGTGCCACCCTTCAAACTCGACATGAGTTGGATCCCTGCCCGGGCAATCACTCAGTGTTTGATTTCCAAATACCTTTGCAATTATAGTCTCCATTACAATGCTGAAATATCTCGCCCCGAGCACCTACTCGATCGACCATCTGTGATGAACATCAGGATGCTTAAAGATCTTAATTTCATAAACTCCCCTTATGCTTTAGACGATCCTCCTGCTGGCGAGGAACCTGTTTCAAAAGCAGAGGGGAATAAACCAATAGAATAGGAATCTTGATGTAATAATTAATTTGTATTTCATTCTCAATGTATTCTGTTTTTGGATTTAATGAAAGACTTTTATTTTTGTTCGCAATCTTGATTGCCATTGCCTTGTGGTTGTAAAACACTTTATATATGTATATCTGTTAAAAAGATAACAACATTGTGTTATTTGTCGATCAACTTAGAGTTGATTAAAACTTATTGTCGACTAGTTTGAATTTGTGGTAATCATTTGACAACTAACCAAACTTAATGATGTTTTGTTTCTCGACCAACTTAGTAGTAATTTAAAAAGTTACGAGTATCAAAAATTTTGCTCGATCACTTTCTCGTCTCATAAAATGTTTCCGACCAACCAAGGTCGGTAAATTTTCCTTCTCGACCAACTACAGTTAGTGGGTTTTTATTCCCGATCAACCATAGTTAGTGGATTTTTTCTTACCGACCAACTTTGGCACTTTTTGGAATAGCTTTTCTTCCTAACCAACCTTAGTTGGCATTTTTAGGAATAGTTTTTCTTCCAAACCAACCTTAGTTGGCATTTTTAGGAATAGTTTTTCTTCCTAACCAACCTTAGTTGGCATTTTTAGGAATAGTTTTACTTCCTAACCAACCTTAGTTGGCATTTTTAGGAATAGTTTTTCTTCCTAACCAACCTTAGTTGGCATTTTTAGGAATAGTTTTGCTTCCTAACCAACCTTAGTTGGCATTTTTAGGAATAGTTTTTCTTCCTAACCAACCTTAGTTGGCACTTTTAGGAATAGTTTTTCTTCCTAACCAACCTTAGTTGGCATTTTTAGGAATAGTTTTACTTCCTAACCAACCTTAGTTGGAATTTTTAGGAATAGTTTTGAGTAGTCTGAGTTTTACTGAGTAGTGTGTAGCACTAGTATTCCGCAAAAAATTTCCAACAAAAGGAGAGAACTGGGCAGAACATTGTCACTTTATTCATACTAACGAAAATGTATTACATGAGAGTTTACATCACTGATAATACTTGCGCAAGTGTTCTGCATTCCATGCATTCTTAAACTCCTGCCTTTCTAAAGTTGCTATTCTGTAGGTTCCTGGTCGAACAACTTCTGTAACTCGGTAAGGTCCATGCCAGTTTGCTTCCAATTTGTTGTGCTTTTGAATCACTTTCTTTAGCACATAGTCTCCTTCTTTCAGGTTGCACTTCTTTACTCTCTTGTTGTAGAATAAAGTTGTTCATTGTTGGTAAGCAGCATTCCTGATGGTTGCTTCTTCACTAACTTCCTCGAGCATGTCTAAATCCAATCTTCTCATTAAGTCGCTGACAGGGGTCTATGTGTCGGGAGACCCAACTCGGCAGGTATAACGGCTTCACTTCTAAATGCCAGCATATATAGAGATTCCCCTGTTATTGCTTGGGAGTAGTTAGGTAAGCCCATAGTACTGATTGTAGCTCGTTGATCCAATTTTCTTTCGCGTCATTCAGTCTTTTCTTCAAGCCATTCAGTAGCGTTTTGTTTGTTACTTCAGTTTGTCCATTGCTTTGGGGATGGCCTGGTGCCGAGTGGATTTTCAAGATATTTGACTGAGGACAATAGGCAGCGAACTCCTCGTTGTCAAATTGTGTTCCATGGTCGGTAATAAATGCATGGGAAAGACCATATTTACAAATGATATTTTTCCAAATAAATTGATACACCTTCTCGTACGTCATGTCGATAAGAGGCTCAGCTTCTACCCACTTAGTAAAATAATCTACTACGACGATGAGATATTTAACTCTTCCTCTGGTCGTTGGAAGTGGTCCGACCAAGTCAATTCCCCACATAGCAAATGGCCAAGGGGAAGTAATGGATGTCAACAACGCTTGGGGATTTCTTCGGATGGAGGAGAAGCGCTGACACTTGTCACATTTCTTAGTATAGGCTATACAATCAGCCCTCATCGTTGGCCAGTAGTATCCTTGCGTCATAACCCTTTTCAAAAGCGTCCGACCTGCTACATGGGCTCCACAGGACCCTTCATGGATCTCTTCAATCAAGTCTTTCAACTCGGTGGGATGCACACATCTTTACAAACCTGCTATAATTCCTCGTCTGTACAGAATACCATTATTCAGTACATAACGAGCAGCTTTAAACTTCAGTTTTTGGCTGCAAGTTTGTCAGTTGGTAATTCCCCCTCCTCAATATATGCCCTGATGGAATCCATCCAAGATGGTCCTAAATTAAGGGTAATAAAATTCATCGTCAAATCTTCATCTATACTCCGACCATCTAAAACTTCAATTGGGATTGTTCTTCATAGCTCGGCACGAGTAGCTGATGCTAATCGAGCTAAGGCGTCTGCCCTCGCATTCTCCATTCCTAGTATTCTGACCAGCTGAATAGCAGTAAATTCTGATACCAATTCCCTTGCCTTTGCATGATACCTGATCATTAATTCTCCTTTGGCTGCATATACTCCCATCATTTGATTTATGATCAATTGCGAGTCACTGAAGACAATAACCTGCTCTACCCCCATGGTTTTTGCCAAACTAAGACCTGCAATCATGGCTTCATATTCAGCCTCATTATTCGAAGCTTTGAATTGGAAGCGTAGGGCATATTCCACGTCGACCTCATCTGGACTATTAAGAACAATCCCTGCCCCACAGCGTGTTGTGCAAGATGAGCCATCCACATATAAACTCCATATAGGTAACTCGTCTTCAAATTTCTGATCTGACAGAGTTCCTCGGTGAAAAATTTGTTGCTTCCTTTCACCCTCTCCTAATATTTCTTGATGTTCGTCGATCATCACTTCTTGCCCTTTTACCAACCTAAGTTGGTATGGGCTTGAGTTTGATGATTCTGTAACATCTACTTGCCCTTTTACCAACCTAAGTTGGTATGGGCTTGGGTTTGATGATTCTGTAACATCCACAGGTTGATCGGTGAGCAGCTTTTGCTCCTCGGGGGTATCAGGATAGGTGAACTCTGCTATAAAATCTGTTACTGCTTGCCCTTTAAGCGATGATTTGGGTTCATAAATGTCATATTCACCGAGCTCTATTGCCCAATACATCAATCTTCCTAATTTTTCTGGTTTATGAAGAGCTTGCCTCAATGGCATATCGGTATATACGACTATAGTATGAGCCTGGAAGTATGGCTTCATTCTTCTACTTGCCTCGATCAATGCTAGTGCCAATTATTCCAGCTTTGGATATCTGATCTCTGCTCCTCGGAAGGCTTTGCTAGTGTAATAAATCGGTTTTTTCACTCCATTCTCCACTCTTATTAATGCCAAGCTAACTGCATTCTCTGACACTGCCAGATACAAGTACAATTTTTCTCCCATCACTGGCCTGGACAATAGTGGAGGTGCTCCCAGATATTTCTTCAAGTCTTGAAAAGCCTTCTCACATTCATCATTCCACTCAAAAGTCTTTCAGAGCGTTTTGAAGAATGGGAGACATTTATCAGTTGCTCGCGATAAAAATCTGTTGAGTGCTGCTACTCGTCCTGTAAGACTTTGCACTTCTTTCTTCGTCGTTGGAGATCGCAGCTCTAACAAAGCTTTGATCTTTTCAGGGTTTGCTTCAATGCCTCGTTAATTGACAATGTACCCGAGAAACATGCCTTCTCGTACTCCAAATAAGCACTTCGTCGTGTTCAGATTCATTTGATATTTATCTAGTTGATCAAAGGTCTGGCCTAAGTCAACTAGATAATCAGCAGCTTTCTTGCTCTTTGTCAGCATATCATCAACATAGACTTCCATATTGCAACTGATTTGTTCTGCAAACACCTTGTTCATCAGCCGCTGATATGTTGCACCTGCATTTTTCAAACCAAAAGGCATAACATTATAACAGTAAGTTCCCCTAGGGGTAATGAAAGAAGTACTCTCCTTGTCTTCAGGTTTCATCTTAATCTGGTTTTATCCAGAATAAGCGTCCACGAAGCTCAATGGCTCGTGTTCCGAGGTAGAATCTACTAATTGATCAATTCGGGGCAAGGGAAAGTGGTCCTTTGGGCATGCTTTGTTGAGGTTGGTGAAATCTACACACATACTCCATTTGTTGTTCTTTTTCTTTACCATCACCATATTTTCTAACCAGTTTGGATATTTAACATCTTCAATAAAATAAGCTTTCTGGAGCTTCTCGACTATTCCTGTATAGCTTGATTCTTCTCGGGACTGAATACTCTTCTTCTCTACTTTACTGGCTTGATCTCCTTATTCACGTTGAGTTCATGACATAAGAAATTTGGGTTTATTCCGGGCATATCCTCATGACTCCATGCAAAAGTTTTCTTTCTGCTTCTTAGGAAAGTTATCAATTTTTATTTTAGTTAGGCCTCCAACGACGAACCTATTTGAGTTGTTCTTTCAGGGTGCTCGTCGTCCAGAATGATGTTTTCAGTAGCTTCCACCACCTGGCCTTTCACGAGTTGGGACTCATCTCTAGGATCCAATGTTTCAATTTTTGCACCTTCCTCCACTTGATAGGTAGTAGATTTTTTCCTTGATTCCTCCAGTTCCTCTTGCTCGGTAGATGAATAGTAGCATTCCCGAGCTACTTTTTGATCACCCTTCACAACTCCTACTCCAAAATTTGTTGGAAATTTTAGGCATTGATGTACCGTAGATGGCACTGCCTCGAACTTCTTCAATCCTACCCTTCCCATGATGATATTGTAGGCTGATTGAACATTTTTATCCATCACGAAGAAGCGTTTTCTTTCTGTTCGACAAGCAGGCCATGTACCAATGAATATATCCAATTTGATCGTCCCAAGTGGAAAAACTTTCTCGCCAGCAAAACTGAGGAGGGGTCTATGATAAGGCTCCAGTTGAGATAGCTTTAGATTTAAACTGTCGAAGCACGAGTAGAATATAATGTCTGTCGAGCTACCATTGTCTACCAGTACTCTTGAAATCATTACTTCCTTCATCCTCATTTTGATAAACAATGGGTCATCATGAGGATATAGAACACCTGCGAGGTTGTTCTTTGAGAAACCAATGACCAATTTCTCTTTGTTTACCTTTCTCGGGCGATCCTCCTCAGCTAGATTTATTCGTTGAATGTATGAGCAAGCTTGAGCCTCACAGAGGTAAGCTTTTCTCTCTGTAGTAAGGTCTCCTCCTCCTGCATCTCCACCTGTAATAACATTACAATCAAATGACCCAAAGCGTATTGAAAATACCTCACGTTCTGGATGCCTTGGTCTCTTGGGAAGATCGGGGTTGTCTTCTGGATCAACTTCATGGTCTCTTTTCTTGTTCTCCTCTGCTCGACCAAGAGATCTAGACCTCTCTCTTGTTCGGTCGTTGTTTCTTCTTTCATTTCTACGATCAACATACTTTGCCAATTTTCCTCGTCTAATAAGTGTTTCAATCTCATTCTGAAGAGCTATGTAATTTTTGGTCATATGGCCATGATCTTTGTGAAAATCGCAATATTTTACCTTATTCCTCCTGTCAGGGTCTGTCTTCATTTTCTCTGGCCAGTTTAATTCCTCGTTGTTCTTGATTTCTTCTAGAACATGGTTGATGTCTATCTTCAAAGGAGTGTAATTATCAAATTTCTTCAATACCTCCCATGACAACCTTGTTTTTGATTGTTTGTCACCACTATTGTTCTTATGCTCTTTCTTCTTAACTTTATCACCTTCCACCTTGGTTTCTTTGGCGTCCATATTCTTCTTCGCATCCATAGCCTCGTCGGCATTCATGATCTTGGCCGCTTTTGCCATCAGTTCTGACATGGTTCTAGGTGGATCTTTGCCAAAGTGTAGTACAACTTGTTGGGCAGCAGCCCACTCATCAAGGCGGTAATCACTGTCTTTTCTTCATAATCAATGACTTCGAGTTTCTCGTTATTAAAACGAGTTATATAATCTCTGGTACTCTCACCATCTTTCTGTCAAACACTTAACAAATGCGCTACCCGTATAACTGGCTTTGCCCCAAAATAGAAATTTCCAATGAATAACTCGGCCAGTTGAACAAAAGTTAAGATCTTACCCCGAGGAAGATTATTGTACCATATTTGAGCAGATCCGGTAAGAGTTCCTGAGAATGCTCTGCATCTGATCTCATCTGGAACAGCATAGATGTCGACTGCAGCTTGGTATTGTTCTACATGAAGAACACGGTCGATCTTTCCATCATATTTGGGAGTCACAACAGGTGCTTTGAACTTTGACGGTGTGGGAAAATCCACAATGGCCTGGACAAAGGGTGTCCCTTGAACAAAAGTTCGTTGTAGGGGGTTCTTGGCCTTAGCTATTTCCCCTAGTCTGTCTTCCAGCCTCTGAATAGAGCCTTTCCATACATCATTTCCATCCTCGGGCCTGTTGGTTCGATCAACTGATCGCGTTGAGGTGGCTTCCTGTAATTTATCTTGACGAGCAGCTGGTCGCAACTGGGCAGATCCTTCCCTTAAGTCTGATGATCGTCGAAAGCTCCTCGACGCAGCCTTAGGAGGACTTTTGTTCTTCCTAGGACCTAATCGATCAAAAGGAGATACCTGTTTAACCTTTCTAGCGCACTAGTCCTTTCTGGAGAGAGAGTGATACATTGTTCAGTATATGTGGCTCGTACTGACAAAGTTCGTCAAGGTTGATAAGAAAAATCTTCAGACTCCTCAGTACGATATGAATCGTATGCCTAGTACGCAAAGAAAGTAAACGGGTATTCTTTGAACACTTTGATGTCCTGAATGGGTCGGTAATCCGCCATGAAAGGTTTGTATGAGTTGTCGCATAGTTTCTTGCATGGTTGTCTGGCCCTGAGCCAGATTTGTCATTATTCCAGCCAGATCTGGAACGTTTGGCGGAACAGGTGGATTTGGAGGGCTTCTAGGGTTTCGATTGCTGGGTTCTAGATTATCAGCCATTTTTAATGAATTACTTTTTATGAAAAATGATATTACCAGTCGTTTCCCATAAATGGCGCCAATATGTTGATGTAAAAAATTAGATTATATCTAATTATTTAGTCATAGATAAAATAAAATGAGACAAAGAAATTTTAAAGTGGTTCAGCCTTATAAGAATGGCCTACGTCCACTGTTTCTATTACTGCTGACTGTTTGGGAATTCTTGATTACCAATTTAGTCAAGAAATTCTCGGTCCCCTTACAATGAGGATGATACAATGTATTTATAGCCCTCAGGCTGTATATGTGAAAGGGTAATACATAGCTGTCCATTAGGCGTATACATCTGTATGATAATAATAAGCATTTAATGCTCAATCAATCTGTTGGTTATCCTGCTATTAATGAAGAACGTGTGTGCTCGCGTTCAAATGATCAAATTATATATAAAACCCTTTTAACACAAACAGACCCTAAACATGCAGCAGTATGTGATTGAATAAATTGATAATCTACTTAAGAACATTCAAACACATTCAATTAAGGAAAAATCCCCTTCAGGGGCAAAACCATTTATTTTCACTATAATTTGCAAGAAAACGGCTTACAATCGGATTACAATAAAAATACAAGTTGACTAAGAATTACCCTCGGGTATCGGATTCTGTAGTCGCGGCTGGAATTATCCCTTTCCAGTAGGGCTGCAATGAAGAAGAAGAACGGTCTCCTCCACAAGGGTTGAACAAACCAAAGTTGTGTTCTTGGGTTGCAACAGGATTCACAAAGGTTTGGCAAGGATGTGTGAATCAAAACATGAGTCTTGGGACTCAAAAATATGAAGACTAGATGTATTTGGACTCTCAAATTCGTCTCCTAAAGTCTTGCAAAACAACTCTCCCGAAGTTGGTATTTATAGGGAAATACATGAAGAGACCCACGATTTTAAACTGCTGAAATTCTATCCAGCGTATAGGTACCCCGAACCGGTTCGGGTACCCCTGCGAACCGGTTCGCCCCCCAAACCGGTTTCGGGCTGGGTTCGGGAAAGTGTGCTGGAAACAAGGCTTTAAACACTAAGAAAAATTTCCAGACTTTTCAATGAACATATCTCCATTTTCAACGGGCCATAACTTGTTCACCGTAGCTCGGATTGAGGTGCCGTTTCTTCCAGTATATTTGTTGCGGCAAGCTCTTAAACTTTCCGGTTGACCGGTCCTCTAGACGGTGGCTATAAAATTACCAATTTACCCTTGAACATCCCTATCATGCCTTGTTTCACTGATTTGACTTCTCTTGCGTTCCACTTGCATTACGAGCCTAGAATCAAGAAACGTGAAGTCGTTGATGCAGATAAGGGATACATTAGTGGAGATAATGCATGCTTGATTCCCGAAATTCGGATAGAGGCCGTCATGTGAGATCGTGAGGTGACGTGCCAAATGTAGCGGCGTACGACATAAATAAATGAAATATTTCGGACATGAGAAAAATGTCCTTACAAATCTCCACCTATGTCTATGCCGGTACATACATAAAAAATCCGAATTATCAAATATGAAATTGCCTATACAAATCTACCCTCCCATGAACCCAAAACTGGAAAAGGTACAAATGAATAGTCTTTATCGTTTGTTCTTCAATTCTTCAGGAATAACAGATCTTTTCTCATCAGGGTGTGTAATTCAAAGATCATCAATGTAGTACCTACACAAATGAGATAAAGCAAAATACCAAGTGACATATCGAGTTTGAAATGATGAGATAAACATATATATATCAATGTATGAGCAAACTCAAATTTCAAAAACTCCAAAAACTCCCCACTAATTCATTCTCCCCCTTTTTATGATGTCCCCAAATAGACAAATTAGAGAAATAAATCAAATAAGTAAGTGCGGGGTGTCACTAGGATACAAACACGCCATGAATAAACAGAAAGCAACCAAGTCGATGATAGCGTAAATGAAGTGGTGTGATCAAATTCGATAGGAAAATCAATGCATACAAACATGACATATGTGCACGATGAATATTGGATATTCCTAGAGAATGAACTCAAATGCTTCCTTTGGCGTAAAAGAGTGACAGTATAAGATATTGACTCAGTCAAATCAACAAATCAAAGCTCAAAATGATTTTCACACCAATAACGTCCAAAATGATTTTATGCTTTTTCAGGACTTTCAAGGAAGTGCAAACTCGTTTAAAGATTCTCCAACCAAACTCCCTCAGATATAATTTTGAAAAGAGGCATTGTAAATTCTTAAACTTTGGAGAATTGATGGTGAAACCTAAGTGGCCCATATTTGGCATGAATTGCTTTTTATTGCCTTTAAATTTTTTCGGGCTCTTTTAACCTCTTTGGACCTCGGATATTAAAATTCCTCCATTTTTTAGGTCCTTTTTTAACGGTGGCTTTTGCGCAAAGGATAGATGATTACCTTTCGCAGCCCCTCCCCGTTATACACAAACACACAGTCTCACCAAAACGGTTTTTACATGCATTCCAATCTTGTCAAGTTTTATCGCATATTGTACATTGTATAGACAGGATTGAGATGAAAACACGCAAGCTAACATGAGATAGATAAGTGAAATAATCAAATATAGCCGTGCATGTGTGCAATAAAGGATATAGGAGTCAAACATGTAGGAAGATATCACTAATTACATCTCAAAGACTCCAATCAATGTAAAGCACATGGATGAAATGATGTAGCCTCTCAAATCTCTATCAAACAGTCACATGGATATATGAAATGGAGTTGTGACTTGGCTAACTTAAATGCTCATCCATAAAAGATGCAAAAACAGAAAAATCTTTTTGGCTTTTTTCAAAAAATATTATAAAAATAAAATCTTTTTGTGCTTTTTCTCAAATTTTTTCTTAAAGGAAAATCTTTTTGTATTTTTCAAAAGAAATATAAAAAGCAACAGGAATAAAACAAAGCTGTACAACTAAGCAATGGTACATATAAAACAGACTAGCAATAGGAAGCATATGATATGAAGAAGCATCCTATTCTAGACATAGACCAACCCCTCAGTCAACTGTGCAAATCCCTAAAGATTTCCTAAGACTCTCAAATCTAAGGGCATCTAAGGGTTTCGTGAAAATATCGGATAACTGACGGTCGGTAGGAACAAAACTCAGGGATACGACTTTCTCTTCAACTAACTGACGTATAAAGTGCTCACGTATCCTGATGTGTTTTGTGCGCGAATGCTGAATGGATTGCGGGATATGTGTATCGCGCTCGTGTTATCACAGGAAATGGTCATGGTGTCCTGTGATATCCCATAATCCTCCAGCATTTGCTTCATCCACAAGAGTTGTGTGCAATAACTCCCGGCGGCTATGTACTCAGCCTCCGCAGTGGACAAAGAGATGGAATTTTGCTTCTTGCTTAGCCAGGAGACAAGAGCAGAACCAAAATAGAAACACCCACCAGAAGTGCTCCTACATCCATCTACATCCCCAGCCCAATCGGCATCTGAATAGGCGGACAGACGGTCATCGGTATCAAAGGAATACCAAATCCCGTATGAGAGAGTCCCACTTACGTATTTAATAATACATTTTAGAGCAAGTAAATGTGACTCTTTTGGGGATGCCTGATATCGCGCACAGACTCCAACACTAAAGGCGATGTCGGGACGACTGGAAGTCAAGTAGAGGAGACTACCTATCATACTCCGATATAAGGTTTGCTCTACGTCCTTGCCTGAAGTATCCTTACTAAGCTTGGTAGTGGTACTAATAGGTGTACGTGCATGCTTAGCGGAGTCTAAACCAAATTTCTTCACTAGGTCTCTAGCATACTTGGTTTGGGAGATGAACATCCCATCCTCTAGCTGACGAACCTGGAGACTAAGGAAGAATGTAAGCTCACCAACCATGCTCATCTCAAACTCACTTTTCATCTCCTCCTCAAAGTGGTGAGCATGCTGGGAGCATGTGGATCCAAAGACTATGTCGTCCACATAGACCTGGGCAACCAAAATAGCACCATCATCTCTCCTGACGAACAACGTCATATCTACTCCCCCTCTATTGAAGCCACGAGCTAAGAGATAGGAAGTAAGCCTTTCGTACCAAGCACGGGGTGCTTGCTTCAAACCATATAAGGCTTTCCTTAGATAGTAGACGTGCTCAGGGTGCTGAGGGTCTTCAAACCCTTTTGGTTGTTCCACATAAACCTCCTCCTGTAGAATGCCATTCAAAAAGGCACTCTTGACATCCATCTAATATACCTTAAAGCGCAGATGACATGCGATGGCGAGCAGAAGACGGACGGACTCAAGCCTCGCAACAGGAGAAAATGTCTCCCCAAAGTCTACACCCTCTATCTGTGTGTAGCCTTGAGCGACCAACCTAGCCTTATTTCTGATTATGGTACCATATTCATCCATTTTGTTCTTGAAAATCCACCGGGTACCTATCACATTAGTCTCACTAGGTCGGGGGACTAATTCCCAGACATTATTCTTTTTAAACTGAAGCAACTCATCCTGCATAGCAGATATCCAGTGTTCATCCTTGAGTGCTTCTTTATGGTTCTTGGGCTCGACTTTGGACGTGTAGCAGAGATGGCTAACAACGTTCTCTAACTGAGCACGAGTCTTGACCCCTAGAGTGGGATCACCAACAATGGCAGAAGGGTCATGACTCTTGCGAACCCAAGCAGGTGTGTCCCCTAACACAGGAGTAGGGTCCACAGAGTGTGAGAGAGGAACAGGTAAATCACTGTCAGAACAGTCCTCATCCTCACACTGAAGGTTAGGATCAATAACCGTCGAAGGTTCGTCATCTTGCACGGTAACGTTTATTGATTCCATAATCCTAGAGCTCTTCAGGTTAAAAACCCGGTATGCTCTACTATTCGATGAATATCCTAGAAATATTCCCTCGTCGCTCCGGGATTTGAACTTTCCTAATTGCTCTCTATCCCGTAGGATGTAGCATTTACTCCCAAAAACACGGAAATATGCCAGGTTGGGCTTCTTGCCAGTCCACAACTCATAAGGAGTGTGAAGTGTGTGTGGACGCAGATACACCCTATTCACCGTGTGGCATGCAGTAGACACTGCCTCTGCCCAAAATCTCCTAGAAACTTTACGACCTAGAAGCATAGATCTAGCCATCTTTTGGATCGTTCTGTTCTTTCTCTCAACAATCCCATTTTGCTGAGGAGTTCTCACAGCAGAAAACTCATGTTTGATCCCAAGGCTATCACAATACAAATCCACCTTTGCTTCCTTAAATTCAGTGCCGTTGTCACTACGTATTCTGTTAATAGTGACACCGTGTTGATTTTGCAGGACACGACACTTGGTCGTTAAGAAATCTACAGCATCGGATTTCTCTCTCAGAAAACCTATAATGGAGTACCTGGAGAAATCATCTACCATCACGAGGATGTACCTCTTACCACCTAGACTCTCAGTACGAGTGGGACCCATAAGATCCATGTGAATCAACTCCAGAACACGAGAGGTGGTAATGGAATGCAACTTCCTATAAGGACTACGAATTTGTTTTCCCAACTGACAGGGTCCACAAACGGTCAAAGTTGACTTTCCAAGAGATGGTAAGCCACGTACTAGGTCCTTTTCAGATAAACGATTGAGATCTCTAACGTTCACGTGACCTAGACGTTGGTTCCACAGATCCATAGGAGTGATCATGGCGCTGTTGCAGACAAGTGAGGATGTGGGCTCAGTCCCATAGCAATTATCCTCGGTCCTCACCCCTTGCATCAAAAGTTTACCGGCTTGATTGTAGACTTTACACGCGTCCCGGTCAAACTTTACTGCAAAGTCAGTGTCGCACAGCTGGCTAATGCTGAGAACGTTTGCTTTCAAACCTTTGACGTACAAAAAAATTTCTAGCTTAGGAAAACCAGGTAACTCGATAGTAACTCGTCCTATAATGCTAGACTTACTCCCATCTCCAAAGGTGACTCTGCCATCTTGATAATCCTCAAGAGTAGTAAAAAATGAGGCATCACCTGTCATGTGTCTGGAGCACCCACTATCAAAATACCACTGAGAGGTATTATGTGCTTTGAGAGCAACATGAACAACAAAAGCCTTTTTATCTTTCTTAGGAACCCAAGTCGAGATGACCTTTTGTTTGCCTTTGTTGTTATTGATTTTAGCTGGAATGTGAGAAGCATTCACTAACGGCAAAGAGATTCGTCAAAATTCTTCCATTAAATTTTGAGTCGTGGCAGCTAAGAACTTAACTCGCTCTCTCAGACTAGAAAACTCATCAGTATGACGTGGTGGAGCAGTAGTACGTCGTGTCCGACCCATGCTATAGCAAGTTTCCCTAAGGTGGCCTTTTCTTTTGTAATAAGTACAAAAGAGCACAGTCAAAGGCGGACCTTGGTTTGCTTTTCTTGGTCGAACTCTCCTTCGAGGTTTTTTACGCTGACCATAAGGAGTTGTAGTAAACTCAGGAACTAGTCCAGGTGCAATTTGGGACGTGGAGGCACCATCATATCCAATTCCTTGATGATCACCAAAACCTAAAGCGGGGCCGAGGAGCATCTTTCCCATCTTCCCAGATCTGTCCTCGATTTGTACCTTGACTTCCCGTGCTTTCTCAAGATCATGAGTCAGCTGGGCAACAAGGGCTTCAAGTTTCTTTCGAGTCTCCACGGAGGAATGGAGCTGACTCGTAAGACTAGCCACTTGCTTGATCAAGTCCCCTCTTTCTTTCTCTAGAATACTCTCTCTCTCTCTAAACAAATTCTCATTCTCGACACATGTAGATTCTCTCTCTCTCAGGGCAGTGCAGGTGGAGAACTCTTTTTCTCTCGCTTTCTTTAAATCTTCCTCTAAGCAGGTGATCTTAAGAACTAACGCTTTGTTACGCTTTTTAGTTTTAAAAGACTCAGAATATAACTCAGCGTAGGCGCGTTGTATATCACTCTCGCTCTCACTTGTGTCATTCTCCCCCTCACTCACATCGATCTCACTGTCGAGGTGTCCCTGTGAAGCATCATCCTCAACGTCGTGAGGAGAACTAGGAGAGCTCACTTGGTTGGCCATGAATGCAGTGAAGTTACACTCATGCGGTGACTCATCTCCAGAATCCACCGTCTCGACCTCACTGTCGTCACTAAGGGTAGCATTAAGGACAGCTTTCCCTTTCTCTCTATTCAGACGATTGGCACACTCAAAAGCTCTATGACCCCTACCATCACACTCAAAACATCTCTCACTTTCTTTCAGAGGAGGATTTTTGGAAACTTTTTCATTTTTCTTTTCAAACTTATTTTTCTCAAATTTCTTTTTATCTTTAAAATTGCCATTTTTCTTAAATTTGAGAATCCTCTTGAAATTTTTTGCGAAAAGAGCCAAATCATCTAAGTCAAAATCGCACTCAGAATCTGACGTGTCAGTCTCTCTCTTTCTAGATGACTCTACCCTCTTTCTAGCTGACCCCTCACTCCTTCTCTCTTGGGCTTTAAGTGCAATTCCCTTATCTTTAGATTTAGCATTTTTAGAGAACATATCAATTTCATAAGTTTGCAAATCTCCTACAAGTTCTTCCAATTTTAGCGTATTTAAATTACCCATAGAATTTAACACAGTGACTTTAGGGATAAAACACTTAGGAAAAGAACGAAGAATCTTTTTAACAACTCTAGCATTCGGAATATATTCACCAAGATTAAAACTAGTATTCACAATGTCAGAAAGTCTAGCATAAAATTCATCAAAGCATTCAGAATCATGCATGGTGATTGTTTCAAATTGAGTTGTCAAGTTTTGCAACTTAGACTTTTTCACAGCATTAGTTCCTTCATGGGTGAGTTGTAAAACATCCCATGCCTCTTTTGACGTGGTACACGTCATTATGCGTTTGAACTCATCAGGTGTGACAGACCCAGAAATAGCACTTAGACCCTTAGAATTAAAAGATGACCATTTAATTTCTTCATCAGACCAAAAAATGTCAGGTTTCAAGTTGGTCACATTATCAACAGTCACAGTGGGAGGAGTCCACCCTCGTTCAACCAAAATCCAGACACGTTCATCAATGGCTTTTAAAGCCGACCTCATACGGGCTTTCCAATAAGCATAATTTGTCCCGTCAAAAACAGGCATTTTATAATATGACTTCTCCATTTGAACACGCACTTTTTCAAAAATCAATTTTTTTTTTTTAGAAAATTGATATCTTAGAAAAATTTTGCGGAAAAAGGAATACGCGATAGATTAGCGTAACCTGCTCTGATACCAATTTGAAGAACGTGTGTGCTCGCGTTCAAATGATCAAATTATATATAAAACCCTTTTAACACAAACAGACCCTAAACATGCAGCAGTATGTGATTGAATAAATTGATAATCTACTTAAGAACATTCAAACACATGCAATTAAGGAAAAATCCCCCTCAGGGGAAAAACCATTTATTTTCACTATAATTTGTAAGAAAATGGCTTACAATCGGATTACAATGAAAATACAAGTTGACTAAGAATTACCCTCGGGTATCGGATTCTGTAGTCACGGCTGAAATTATCCCTTTCCAGTAGGGCTGCAATGAAGAAGAAGAACGGTCTCCTCCACAAGGGTTGAACAAACCAAAGTTGTGTTCTTGGGTTGCAAAAGGATTCACAAAGGTTTGGCAAGGATGTGTGAATCAAAACATGAGTCTTGGGACTCAAAAGTATGAAGACTAGATGTATTTGAACTCTCAAATTCGTCTCTTAAAGTCTTGCAAAACAACTCTCCCGAAGTTGGTATTTATAGGGAAATACATGAAGAGACCCACAATTTTAAACTGCTGAAATTCTATCTAGCGTACAGGTACCCCGAACCGGTTCGGGTACCCCTGCGAACCGGTTCGCCCCCCAAACCGGTTTCGGGCTGGGTTCGGGAAAGTGTGCTGGAAACAAGGCTTTAAACACTTAGAAAAATTTCCAGACTTTTCAATGAACATATCTCCATTTTCAACGGGCCATAACTTGTTCACCGTAGCTCGGATTGAGGTGCCGTTTCTTCCAGTATATTTGTTAAGGAAAGCTCTTCAACTTTCCAGTTGACTAGTATTCCGAACAGTGGCTGTAAAATTACCAATTTTCCCTTGAACATCCTTATCATGCCTTATTTCACTGATTTGACTTCTCTTGCGTTCCACTTGCATTACGAGCCTAGAATCAAGGAACGTGAAGTTGTTGATGCAGATAAGGGATACATTAGTGGAGATAATGCATGCTTGATTCTCGAAATTCGGATAGAGGCCGTCATGTGAGATCGTGAGGTGACGTGCCAAATGTAGCGGCGTACGACATAAATAAATGAAATATTTCGGACATGAGAAAAATGTCCTTACAATTAATTCTCTATTCGAGGTGCAGCTCGGACCGCCTAAGTAGCTCGGTACTCATAAGTTGCTCGGTGTATTAAAGTTCCTCAGAGAACTCTTGTTGGTCGGAGCGTCTGAGTTGATCGGAGAAGCAGAGTTCCTCGTTGTAGTATGGTTCCTCGGAGAGCATTTATTGCTCGGAGTATCTGAGTGGATCGGGGAAGTTGAGTCCCTCGAAGTCAAGGTGTTGTTCAGAAGTGTTTGTTATTACCACGCAGATTGCCACGTGTCTTCACTCAATTGAGCCATGTCAACGGACTAAATTTGGTATCAACACTTGTTATCATGGGAGGTCGGCGTTCGATCAGGGCCATCTAATCTTTGTGTGCCTACAGGGGGATTTAGATTGGTACCTCGAGGATATAGGTCAGAGAATGACTTATTGGTGAGTTAATAAGTCTGCTGATCATGGGAGCGTAGGTATGTGCGTGACCCATGTGATGTGAACTATGTTCGCCTCCATTTGTGTGATTGTTAATTATCAAAACGATTCCTGGGAGATTCGGAATACGTGATCCTTATGTACGTGATGTACCGGGATTTGATAGCAGAGTATGTGTGCACCGCAGCTTAGTCTAGGGGTGCCATAATTGTATATTTATGATGAGATTGATATACTGAAATATTGAAATGGACTGTTTATATAAGTACAAGTGTGAATTAATGTAACATCCTTGTAGTGCTAAAAATGGAAAAACTCTTAGTAATTATTTTAACTAATCCAGAGGAATGAAAGTAAAACTCTTAGTTTATATTAAGATGTCGGGAATTAAACCATGAATAGTTAGTAAAGTCAGGTTATGGATTGGTCTCGTTTGATAGTGGAATAACTAGAACGGGTACGGGTACGATAGGCGTGCACAATTAGTTGAGAGGTGAGGAACTCATGTGAGAGCACGCACTATCATGTATTTTATATTCACTGTTTAATGACATTAAACACTTGCTATATTTTAAACTATTTTCACAATCGGGCTCTGACCCGTTTGCTTTCAAATCCATTTTTTTTGTAAAAACCTTTTTGGTGCCCAGCCACAAGGACACCAAGCTTAGAAGTTCCATTCCAGTGACGTGTTGTAGCTGCTGTGGAAGTTACAGGACCTCGATTATAGACGCCTCCACTTTCTACCTTGATTCCATTTCAGACTTATTTATCTGTAGGGCATGTAGCCCCTTTTCTCTTAGAGACAGTTTATTTATTCAGTTTATTTCAGTTTTGGATTTAATTAATTTGTGATTCAGACTTTGTATTTGGTTGTATTCAGTATTCGGATTATTTAGAGGAGTATTCCTCCATATTCATTGTTATTCCATTTTTATTCTATTGTAACTGTGTTGTGATTATGGTATTAGCATTTCATAATTTAAATGGATTGTATGTTAATCTTATTTAATTTAAAATTGACAACTCACTTTTTAAATATTAGGTGGCTAGTAATTGTTAAAATGTTTTTCGATAGTGATGCTATGAACTGAACAAACTTGACATTTTGTATTAATTTGAATAAAGGAGTAGCTAACCGGTATTTAATTAGTCGGGGTGTCATAGGTGGTATCAGAGCATCAGGTTCTAGTGTCCTTAGGATCTGTACGGCTTATTATGTTTCCGCCAAGCGTTCTTTGATGTAGAGCCCTATATTATAGGATTGTTGTACTCTATTGTGTATGTTTCGCTCTTCAGCTATTTTGAGATAAAACTGCGAACTTATAAGACTTTACTCTCATTTCAGATGCCTCCACGACGTGCACAGCAAGTTCCCAGGGATGCTCAACCCGAGCCACAGCCTGCACCAGTTCAGGGATCCATGAATGCCACAGAGGTTGTCGCTATTGTAGCCCAAGCGGTAAATGCCGCCCTAGAAGTTATACAGCAGGCACCACCCCAGGCTCCGGTAGTAGAGCTAGTACAGGCTCATGCATTCCCGTCTGCTTGGGAACGTGTTCATGATGCTTTTCAGAAAGCACACCCTCCGGAGTTTTCAGGTAGCTCCGACGTCGTTGTGTACAGTCAGTGGAAGAAGGACATCCAAAGGCACTTGAGGATGTGCGAGTGTACGGATGTACAGAGACAGATACTGGCTACTTGTAAGCTGGTAGGGTCAGCATTATAGTGGTGGGAGTCCATTACCACCGCGGAGGAGAGAGATGTTCTTTCTATTCAGGAGTTCTGGGTGCGGTTCGACCGCAAGTATTTTCCCTCAGCCGTTCAGATCGAGATGAGGAGGAAGTTGATGAACCTCAGGCAGGAGGGGAAGACAGTGGCTGAATATGAGACCGAGTTCACAAATATCTTGAACATCATCCCCGATGAGATTTCGATAGAGGAGAAGAAGATACATAAGTTCATGGATGGGTTGACTTGAAGGATCCGTCAGCATTTACTTGGAAATCTCTCGTTGGCCCCTTATTCCGATGTGGTTAACATAGCATTGCTTCACTGCCAGGACCACCGCTTTAATTTGTCAGAGGGTAAGCGATTAGGAGAGTCTATCCATCAGGGCAGGACAGGGGGAAATGGTGCAAAAGGGGTACAATCAGTTCAGGGTCAGCACAGGCAGGGTGATCAGAGTTCCCAGCAGGGGGATTCTAAAAGATTTAGATCTAGGGGTTTTAGAAATGGAGAGGGAGGTTTTCGTCATGGCCAGCAGGGTCAGCACGGCCATCAGGGTCAGCATGGCCAATAGCAGCAATTTCATCAGGGCCAGCACAGCCAGGGGAGGAATGGCAATGGCCACCAGGGCTGTGGGCAGCAGGGTCAGAGAGGGGGAAATGTTTTACTTATGGCAATATTGGCCACAAATTCCAGGAGTGTCCTGATAGGGGTCGAGCCCCACAACAGCAGCAGCAGGGTGCTCGACATGAGCTCCAGAGGCCTATGTTTCCCACCGCCCTCCCAGCACCACCGCAGATGCCAGCTTTGACACCTATCCCAGCAATCCCAGTCCAGAAGGGACAGCTTCAGTACGGGCGAGTTTATCAGCTCCAGCAGGCCGTAGTCCCACAGGTTCCACATGCTATTGAGGGTATGTTCTCTATTCCGGGGACTATGGGGCGTATTTTATTTGATACGGGGGCCACACATTGTTTCATAGCAACGAGATTTGCACGCACTATGGGATTGTTAGACACTGCAGAGAGCACGATTACTTGCGTAGATTCACCGTTGAGTAGGGGTTCTGTGATTTCTCTTATTTGTAGAGGTGTGGGTATAGAGATTGGGAGGTTTACTTTACCTGCCGATATGTTAGTATTAGAGATGACCGAGTACGATGCAATTGTTGGTATGGATTGGCTAGTTGCGTACCGAGCCATGATTAATTGTTTTAGCAGGAGTATTATTTTTTCTATTCCCGGGAAAGAGATGTTCTTAGTGGTGATGCCTCGTTATAAGGGTGGATCGTCCACACACTTGTATTATATAGAGGAGGAGACCTCTAAGGAAGTGGTAATACCACTCGATTCGATTCTCGTTGTTAGTGAGTTCGCTGATGTATTTCAGGATATACCTGGATTACCTCCTAGTAGAGAGATAGATTTTCTTATCGATTTAACGTCAGGCACTCGACCAATTGCCCGCGCACCTTACCGTATGGCTCCAGCGGAGATGAGGGAGCTAAGGGATCATATAAAGCAGTTGTTGGGTCAGGGGTTTATCCGTAGGATCACTTCGTCGTGGGGGGGCCCTATTTTGTTCATAAACAAGATGGATGGATCGTTGAGATTGTGTGTAGATTATCGAGAGTTGAATAAAGTCACGATACGGAATAAGTATCCGTTACCCCGAATCGATGACTTATTCGACTATTTGAGAGGAGCTTCATTCTTATCAAAGATTGACTTGTGATCGGGATACCATCAGTTGCTTATAAGGGAACAGGACGTCTCGAAGACTTCTTTCTTGACGAGATATGGTTCCTATGAGTTTTGGGTTATGCCTTTTGTCCTAACCAACGCTCCAGCCGTGTTTATGGACTTGATGAATAGGGTGTTCAGAGAGTTCCCAGACCAGTTCGTCATCATCTTTATCGATGACATTCTGGTTTACTCCCAGACAGAGGAGGAGCATGCCGACCATTTAAGACAGGTTTTGCAGACGCTGCGTCAGAACGAGCTATATGCGAAGTACGAGAAGTGTAGGTTTTGGCTGAAGGAGGTATATTTTTTGGGGTATATCATTTCAGACAAAGGGATACCAGTTGATTCGGGAAAGGTATCGACGGTGAGGGAGTGGGGATAGCCCACGACACCGACTGAGATCCGTAGTTTCTTGGGCTTGGCAGGATACTACAGGAGATTTATTCGGGGTTTCTCTAAGATAGCGGGTCCTTTGACACATCTGACTCGCAAAGGTGTGCCATTCATCTGGAGCGATACCTGTCAATTGGCATTCGATAAGTTGAAAGACAAGTTGACCTCAGCGCCTGTCTTAGCATTTCCCAAACTGGGAGTTGAGTATCTAGTCTACACCGATGCGTCCCTATAAGGACTTGGAGGTGTAATGCTATAGGAGAGTCGGGCTATAGCGTATGCTTCCCGTAAGCTTAATCTTCACGAGAAGAATTATCCCACCCACGACTTGGAGTTAGCGGCAGTCGTATTTTCTCTTCGAATTTGGAGACACTATCTCCTGGTGGAGAAATTTTGGTTGTTCACAGACCACAAGTCTCTACAGTACCTCTTCACACAGAAGGAACTTAATATGCATCAACGTCGGTGGCTTGAGTTCATGAGGGATTATCAGTTCGATATCCAGTACCACCCAGGAAAGGATAACGTGGTAGTAGACGCATTGAGCAGTAGGCTAGTAGGTGAGGTGGCCAAAGTGTGGAAAGCAAAGTGGAAGGAGTTGGGACACCAGGATGCAATGGCCCGATCATTCATGTCTGTGATGACTATTTCGCCTCAAATTGTTGTGAGAGTGATACAGGCACAGGCAAAAGACTCGTTCTGTCAAGAGCCGATAGTTCGATTACTAGCAGAGGGAGCCGAGTCCTATACCGTTAGTTCAGGCGGGGGATTACGATTCAATGGGAGACTGGTTGTTCCAGAAGGGGAAGACCTGCGACACGACATAATGGCAGAGTCGTACGGTTCGCGATTCGCAGTTCATCCTAGCGGGGATAAGATGTACCAAGACATGAGACGACAGTACTGGTGGAGCGGGATGAAGAGAGATATTGCCGAGTTCGTTTCAAAATGTGCCACTTGTCAACTGGTAAAAGTGGATCATTAGAGACCAACAGGACTTCTACAACCGTTAGAGATTCCTATGTGGAAATGGGAGAGCATTTCCATGGATTTCATCACGGGGTTGCCCACGTCACAGAGGGGTCACGATTCCATATGGGTAATTGTGGATCGGTTGACCAAAGTTGCTCATTTTCTGCTAGCACGGACAGATTACACTACGGGACAGTATGCCCAAATTTTCATAGCGGAGATAGTGAGACTTAATGGGGTGCCTCTCAATATCGTGTTGTAACACCCCGACTAATTAAATACCGGGTAGCTACTCCTTTATAAAATTAATTCAAAATGCCAAGTTGGCTCAGTTAATAGCATCACTGTCGAAAACATTTTTATTATTACTATCCACCTAGTATTTAAAAAGTAATTGCCAAATTTTAATTTAAGTCTGATTAACATGCAACAAGTAAAATGAAGAAATAAATAACATCATTCACCATACTGAAGTAAACTGAATAACCATCACAATAGAGTAAATAAAGTCTGGAGGAAAACTCCTCACTACAATCCCATAACTGAAATGAATAACCAAAACTGAAATAAAACATGCTAAAGTCTGAAAACTGAAATATAAAAGACGTCTCTAAAGAAATGGGCAACATGCCCTACAACTGATAGATGGTGACTCTGGAATCCAAAAGATGGAGGCGTCTACATGCAAATCCCTGTAGCTTCCACAAGCAGCTACAGCTCGTCACCTGAATGAGTATCCTATGCTTGGTGTCCTTGTGGCTGGGCACCTAAAATGGTTTTACAAAGAAAAAGAGATTTGAAAAGCAAACGGGTCAGAGCCCGAATGTGGAGTTATATTTTAAAAACCTGCAAGTGCTTTAAAAACATTTAAAACATTAAATGCAAAGTACATGTTAGGACGTACACTCGCATGATATTCTCACCTCTCGTCTAACTATGCACTCCTAACGTAAGTACCCATCTATATCGACCCATACTACTAGCTAACTGACAACATAACTAGCTAGACTGCCAAAGGTGCTACCCATTTTACTCGGTTCCATTTATCATAACAACGCTCGTAATTAAATAGAGGTTCACCGTAAACTCAGTTACTAAATATGCCATTGATATAATTATCAGTTAACTCATTATATATCTCGAAACAATACCGTAATATTTTTACAACATTAACATGAGGATTCCCATAATATAATGTATATTATTCATATCATAAAGATACAATACAAGCACCCCGCAATCTAAGCTGTAGTGCACACATACTCTGCTATCCATCCCGGTACATCACGTACATAAGGATTACATATTCCGAATCTCTCAGGAATAGTTTACCGATAACAACATCACAAATAATGGAGGCGAACACAGTCACCATCACATGGGTCACGCACATACCTACGCTCCCATGATCAGCGGACTTATTAATATCACAATAAGTCTTTCTATGACCTATGTTCATCGAGGTACCAGTCTATATCCCCCCCGTAGGCACACAAGGATTAGAGGGTCCTAAGCGAATGCAACCTCCCGTGATAGCAAGTATGGTAGGTATGTCATACACACAATCCATATACTAATACTAAGTAACCACACATCTTAGTAATACCGTATTTTAATCGTAGTATATATTCTCATACTAACTATAATTAACACGATTCATACTATTCCGGTTTGTAATTATACGCGCCATAATTATCTCACGTCGTAGTAGACACTCACGTCTCAACCCAAACCGTCCATGTAATACACTCTCGTATGTAAATTCCTTCCCATAAATACTCAAATGTCCCAATTTTATCACTACGAAGGTTAACTATATCCTCGAACAAGTTTACGGAACTCCAAAAGTCAAAACAGTCCAAAAAGGACCAAACTGCCAGCTCGTTAGAAGTCTCGTTCGAACGAGACTTCGAACGAGTTTGGACTGTCAGGTCGTTAGAAGTCTCGTTCGAACGAGGCTGTTCGAACGAGATCCCATTTCGTTCGAACGAACTGTCCCTTCTAACGATATCTCGTTCGAACGAGATATCGAAAGAAATCCCTACTCGTTAGTAACGACTGGTCAACTCGTTAGAAGCTCGTTCGAACGAGTTCGTTCGAACGACCTGGGGGCTGCTTCTAACGAATTACCAGTTTCGGCCCAGATTTTTCCAAAAATCGTTTTTCACCATTTTTAACAATTCTAATCTCTTCCAAAGTTCATCCAAATAACGTTTTAGGGTCTCTAATTCATCCTAAACATATTTACATCATCTCCTAACATGTTTTCAAGGATCGAATCATCATAACATCAACCAAATTTACAAATTGCTACACTTTTCCCAATTTCTCTAGAATATGAACCCTAGGTTTATATCCTCCTCAAATCCCAGAATTTATTTCGTTTTAATTCCTTCAAATCACAATTATTATAAGGGAAATCATCTACCTATCATACTACATGCAATTCTCTTCACAATTTCTCAAGTTCTATGATCTAAACTACATGGGTTTTCATATTTTCTTCAAGAACAAACCATAAATCCGAATTTTCTAACATGGAGGAAACATTCTCAGAAATTAAATGGAATAAAGTCACTTGCCTTGGTTGTCTCTGAGTTTGGTGTAGATTAGATGAAGTTTTCTGCAGAAATTCCTCTCTCTCCAAGCTCTTCTCCAATGGTGGCTTAAGGTGGCTAGGGTTTTGATTTGGGGAAACTTAGAAAACCTAAATGATAACCTACGTAGCTTTCTAGGTTAATATGGGTTGGTTATGGGATTAGTGGGCCAAATTCCACATCAGATTTACATCACCAATTTTCGTCACTTTTAATTCCTAAAAATGTAAAATTACCAAAATACCCTTTAAGTTACCGGTATGGCCTAAAAATACCCCGGGACCCAAACTATACCCCCGGCTAGTGTTTTCTGACTATCTCGACCCTTTCGGACGCGTTGGCGCACTCAAAACGACCATACGGATTATAGATTTTAAATTCACTTTTATTAACAAAATATTATACCGTGACGCGGCGGTCCCACGCGTCTCAACAAAATTTCTAAAATGCCGTATATAAATCTCACGACAAATTTTATAATACCAAATACATATATAATCATATATGCACATAATCAAATACCAATTCGCATCTCATTAGTATTTATAACCCGGATTAATTTCCAATTAATACGCAATTTAATTAATTAATCCTAAAAATAATTATAGTCAAAAGTACGGGGTATTACATACTTCCCCCCTAATAACTGAATTTCATCCCGAAATTCGAAACTAGAAAGTACCTGCTAAAAATAGCTCTGGATAACGTTCGCGCATCTCATCCTCGCGCTCCCATGTGGACTCTTCGACGTTGTGATGTCGCCACTGAACACGTACTAACGGAACTATCTTTGACCGCAGTTTCCTCTCGCTTTGGTCCAAAATAGCAATTGGCCCCTCCTCGTAGGAGCTATCCGGCTGGAGATCGATGTCCTCCACAGCAATGTGAGAATGAGCCAAATTATCTCTAAGGTATTTCCTCAGCGAGGAAATATGGAACACGTCGTGAATCCGATGCAAGTGCTCCGGTAGTCCAAGTCTATACGCAACCGGTCCTATCCGCTCAATAATAGGAAACGGCCCCACATACCTCGGTGCCAACTTCCCCTTCTTCCCGAATCGCATAATCCCCTTCATCGGAGAAACCCTGAGCAAAACCTGGTCCCCCACTTGGAACTCCCTGAAAAATCTCTTCGCATCAGCATAACTCTTCTGCCTGTCTTGAGCTACCCGAATGCGACTCCGAATCAACTCAATCCTTGCCGAAGTATCCTGAATCACTTCTGGCCCAAGTAGTTTGTTGTCCCCCACCTCCAACCAACATGCTGGGGAACGACAAGGCCTACCGTACAATGCCTCAAACGGAGCCATGCCAATAGTGAACTGATAGGAGTTGTTGTAAGCAAACTCCACCAGTGGAAGGTACTGCTCCCATCCACCCCCGAAGTCAATAATGCACATGTGTAGCATGTCCTCCAACATCTGGTTGGTGCGCTCTGTCTGCCCATCGGTCTGCGGATGATAAGCCGTACTCAACCGCAATTTCGTGCCCATGGCCTCCTGGAAACTCTCCCAAAACCTCGAAACAAATATCTTGTCTCTGTCAGACACGATATTCAGGGGCACACCGTGAAGTCTCACAATCTCTGAAATGAAAAGCTGGGCATACTGTCCCGTAGTGTAGTCAGTCCTTACGGGTAAGAAGTGAGCGACCTTGGACAACCTGTCCACAATTACCCAAACGGAGTCGTGACCCCTCTGCGACGTAGGCAACCCCGTGACAAAATCCATGGATATGATCTCCCACATCCACACCGGAACCTCCAACGGCTGTAGCAATCCTGCTGGTCTCTGATGATCCACTTTTACAAGCTGACAAGTGGCGCATTTCGAGACAAACTCAGCGATATCTCTCTTCATACCGCTCCACCAATATTACCGTCTCATGTCTTGGTACATTTTGTCCCCTCCGGGATGTACCGTGAGCCGTGCGACTCTGCCATAACATCGTGTCGCAATTCTTCCCCTTCCGGAACTACCAACCTCCCATTGAAGCGCAATCCCCCGTCTGAGCTAACGGTATAGGACTCGGCTCCCTCAGTTAGCAATCGAACTATCTGCTCCTGACAGAACGAGTCATTAGCCTGTGCCCGTACTACCTTTGTGACAATCTGCGGTGTAACGGTCATCACAGACATGAAAGATCGGGCCACTGCATCTTGGTGTCCTAATTCCTTCCACTTAGCCTTCCACACCTCTGCCACCTCATCTGCTGGCCTGCGGCTCAACGCGTCTGCTACCACGTTAGCCTTACCCGGGTGGTACTGGATGTCGAACTGGTAGTCTTTCACAAACTCGAGCCACCTACGTTGCCGCATGTTCAACTCTTTCTGTGTGAACAGATACTGTAGGGACTTGTGGTCCGTGAACAGCTGAAACTTCTCCCCTAATAGATAGTGCCTCCAAATTCGTAAGGCAAATACCACTACTGCCAACTCCAAATCCTGCGTGGGGTAATTCTTCTCATGAGGCTTAAGCTTACGGGAAGCATAAGCTATGGCCTGTCTCTCCTGCTGCAAAACACCTCCCAGTCCTTGCAAGGACGCATCGGTGTAAACCAAATACTCAACTCCCAGTCTCGGCAATGCTAACACAGGTGCTGAGGTCAATTTGTCCTTCAATTCATCGAATGCCAACTGACAGGCATCACTCCAGATATATGGCACACCCTTACGAGTAAGATGTGTCAAAGGACCTGCTATCTCTGAGAATCCCCGAATAAACCTCCTGTAGTATCCTGCTAAACCCAAGAAACTACGAATCTCCGTTGGCGTCGTGGGCTGTCCCCACTCCCTCACCGCTGATACTTTTCCCGGATCGACAGATATTCCCTGATCGGAAATAATGTGACCCAAGAACTGGACTTCCTTCAGCCAAAACCCGCACTTCTCATATTTTGCATACAGCTCGTTCTGACGAAGTGTCTGCAAAACCTGCCTCAAATGCTCGGCATGCTCCTCCTCTGTCTGAGAGTAAACCAGAATATCATCAATGAAGACAATGACAAACTGGTCTAGGAAATCCCTGAACACTCTGTTCATCAAGTCCATAAACACTGCTGGAGCGTTGGTCAAGCCGAAAGGCATAACCCGAAACTCGTAAGAACCATATCTCGACAAGAATGCGGTCTTCGAGACATCCTCCTCCCTGATACGCAACTGATGGTATCCTGACCTCAAGTCAATCTTCGAGAAGAAAGAAGCTCCTCTCAACTGGTCGAATAAGTCATCAATTCGAGGCAACGGATACTTATTCCGTATCGTGACCTTATTCAACTCTCGGTAGTCCACGCACAATCTCAGTGAATCCTCCCTCTTCTTCACAAACAAAACTGGAGCGCCCCAAGGTGAGGTACTCCTGCGAATAAAGCCCTGCCCTAACAGCTGCTCTATCTGATCCCGTAGCTCTCGCATCTCAGCCGGAGCCATACGGTACGGTGCACGTGCTATAGGTCTCGTACCCGGTAGCAAATCTATAACGAAGTCTATCTCCCGACTGGGTGGTAAGCCTGGTATCTCCTGAAACACATCTGAATACTCCCTGACAACCGGGATCGAATCCAAAGGAATCACAACCTCCTTAGAGGTATCCTCCTCTATGTAATACAGATGAGCGGTCGATCCTCCCTCTGGGCGAGGCATCGCCACTATAAACATCTCCTGACCCGGAATGGCAAAAACAATGCTCCCGCTGAAGTAATCAATCATGGCCCTATATGCTACGAGCCAATCCATACCGATGATCACATCGTGAACATGCATGTCTAACACTAACATGTCCGCAGGTAATACCAAACCACCAACCTCTACCCCCACTCCCCGGAATATAAAGAAAATAAGTGACCCACTCCCTAATGGTGAGTCGACACACGTCACTGTGCTCTCTGCCGTAGCTAACAATCCTAAAGCATTCGCGAAGTGTGTAGCACCCGTATCAAATAACACCCGACCCATAGTGCCATGGATAGAAAACGTACCCTCGATCGCGGGCGGTGCCTGTGGAACTGCAGCCTGGTGAACGTTGTAGACACGTCCATACTGTAGCTGCCCCTGCTGAGCTGGGACTGCTGGAATGGGTGGCAATGCTGCCATCTGTGGCGGTGCAGGAAGAGCGGCGGGAAACATAGGTCTCTGTGGCTCCTGGCGAGCACCCTGCTGCTGCTGCTATGGGGCCCTGCCCCTATCAGGACAATCCTGCTTCTTATGGCCAGTCTTGCCACAAGTAAAGCACTTCCCTGGGAAGTTCCCTCCCCTCTGCCCCTGTTGTCCCCGGCCCTGGTGGCCGTTTCCGTTCCTCCCTTGGCCCTGCTGGCCCTGATGGAACTGCTGCCCATTCTGTCCCTGCTGGCCTTGAAAGCCGTTTGGACCCTGATGGCCCTGGCGGAAACCTCCCTGACCCTGCCTATAGTTCCCTGATCGAAACCTCTTATTATCCCCCTGCTGGGTACCCTGCTCATTCTGTCTCTGCCCCTGACCGGTTTGTGCCCCGCTGGCACCATGTCCTCCAGTCCGGCCCTGATGGCTAGACTCCCCCGACCGCTTGCCCTCGGCCATATGAAAATGGTGGTCCTGGCAGTGCAATAATGCAGCGTTAACCACATCAGAATACGTGGCCAACGATAGGTTCCCTAGCAGATGCTGACGGATCCTCCAATTCAAACCGTCGGTGAACTTCTCTATCTTCTTCTTCTCTGTTGGAATCTCGTCTGGTACGATATTCAACAGGTTAGTGAACTCGGCCTCATACTCGGCCACTGTCTTGTCCTCCTGCTTCAAACTCATCAGCTTCCTCCTCATCTCTGTATGAACTGCGGACGGAAAGTACTTGTGGTCGAACCGCACCCAGAACTCCTGAATCGTGAGGGTATCCCTCTCTTCCGCGGTGGTAATAGACTCCCACCACTGTAGTGCAGATCCCACTAGCTTGAAAGTAGCTAGCACCTGTTTCTGAACATCAGTGCACTCATGCATCCTCAAATGCCTCTGTATGTCCTTCCTCCATTGGCTCGAGACTACCACGTCTGAGCTACCTGCAAACTCTGGCGGATGCGCTTTCTGAAAAGCGTCTCGTACACGCTCCCAAGCAGACGGGAATGCATTAACCTGTGCTGGCGTGGCAACCGGCGCCTGAGGCAGTGCCTGCTGAATCACGGCAATCGCGGCATTTACCGCTTGAGCTACTATAGCTGCAACCTCAGTGGCGTTCAACATGCCCTGAACTGGAGCGGGCTGGGGTTCGGGCATTGCATTCCTGGGAACTCGTCGTGCACGTCGTGGAGGCATCTGAAATAAGAAAAAAGTTTATAAGTTCGCGGTTTATAAACTTAAAATAGCTGAAGAACGAAGCATACACAATAAGAGTACAACAGTCCTAAAATATAGGGCTCTATATCAAAGAAAACGTAGCGGAAACATAATAGCCGTACAAATCCTAAAGGACACTAGAACCTGATGCTCTGATACCACCTGTGACACCCCGACTAATAAAATACCGGGTAGCTACTCCTTTATAAAATTAATTCAAAATGCCAAGTTGGCTCAGTTAATAGCATCACTGTCGAAAACATTTTTATTATTACTATCCACCTAGTATTTAAAAAGTAAGTGCCAAATTTTAATTTAAGTCTGATTAACATGCAACAAGTAAAATGAAGAAATAAATAACATCATTCACCATACTGAAGTAAACTAAATAACCATCACAATAGAGTAAATAAAGTCTGGAGGAAAACTCCTCACTACAATCCCATAACTGAAATGAATAACCGAAACTGAAATAAAACATGCTAAAGTCTGAAAACTGAAATATAAAAGACGTCTCTAAAGAAATGGGCAACATGCCCTACAACTGATAGATGGTGACTCTGGAATCCAAAAGATGGAGGCGTCTACATGCAAATCCCTGTAGCTTCCACAAGCAGCTACAGCTCGTCACCTGAATGAGTATCCTATGCTTGGTGTCCTTGTGGCTGGGCACCTAAAATGGTTTTACAAAGAAAAAGAGATTTGAAAAGCAAACGGGTCAGAGCCCGAATGTGGAGTTATATTTTAAAAACCTGCAAGTGCTTTAAAAACATTTAAAACATTAAATGCAAAGTACATGTTAGGACGTACACTCGCATGATATTCTCACCTCTCGTCTAACTATGCACTCCTAACGTAAGTACCCATCTATATCGACCCATACTACTAGCTAACTGACAACATAACTAGCTAGACTGCCAAAGGTGCTACCCATTTTACTCGGTTCCATTTATCATAACAACGCTCGTAATTAAATAGAGGTTCACCGTAAACTCAGTTACTAAATATGCCATTGATATAATTATCAGTTAACTCATTATATATCTCGAAACAATACCGTAATATTTTTACAACATTAACATGAGGATTCCCATAATATAATGTATATTATTCATATCATAAAGATACAATACAAGCACCCCGCAATCTAAGCTGTAGTGCACACATACTCTGCTATCCATCCCGGTACATCACGTACATAAGGATTACATATTCCGAATCTCTCAGGAATAGTTTACCGATAACAACATCACAAATAATGGAGGCGAACACAGTCACCATCACATGGGTCACGCACATACCTACGCTCCCATGATCAGCGGACTTATTAATATCACAATAAGTCTTTCTATGACCTATGTTCATCGAGGTACCAGTCTATATCCCCCCCGTAGGCACACAAGGATTAGAGGGTCCTAAGCGAATGCAACCTCCCGTGATAGCAAGTATGGTAGGTATGTCATACACACAATCCATATACTAATACTAAGTAACCACACATCTTAGTAATACCGTATTTTAATCGTAGTATATATTCTCATACTAACTATAATTAACACGATTCATACTATTACGGTTTGTAATTATACGCGCCATAATTATCTCACGTCGTAGTAGACACTCACGTCTCAACCCAAACCGTCCATGTAATACACTCTCGTATGTAAATTCCTTCCCATAAATACTCAAATGTCCCAATTTTATCACTACGAAGGTTAACTATATCCTCGAACAAGTTTACGGAACTCCAAAAGTCAAAACAGTCCAAAAAGGACCAAACTGCCAGCTCGTTAGAAGTCTCGTTCGAACGAGACTTCGAACGAGTTTGGACTGTCAGGTCGTTAGAAGTCTCGTTCGAACGAGGCTGTTCGAACGAGATCCCATTTCGTTCGAACGAACTGTCCCTTCTAACGATATCTCGTTCGAACGAGATATCGAAAGAAATCCCTACTCGTTAGTAACGACTGGTCAACTCGTTAGAAGCTCGTTCGAACGAGTTCGTTCGAACGACCTGGGGGCTGCTTCTAACGAATTACCAGTTTCGGCCCAGATTTTTCCAAAAATCGTTTTTCACCATTTTTAACAATTCTAATCTCTTCCAAAGTTCATCCAAATAACGTTTTAGGGTCTCTAATTCATCCTAAACATATTTACATCATCTCCTAACATGTTTTCAAGGATCGAATCATCATAACATCAACCAAATTTACAAATTGCTACACTTTTCCCAATTTCTCTAGAATATGAACCCTAGGTTTATATCCTCCTCAAATCCCAGAATTTATTTCGTTTTAATTCCTTCAAATCACAATTATTATAAGGGAAATCATCTACCTATCATACTACATGCAATTCTCTTCACAATTTCTCAAGTTCTATGATCTAAACTACATGGGTTTTCATATTTTCTTCAAGAACAAACCATAAATCCGAATTTTCTAACATGGAGGAAAAAATCTCAGAAATTAAATGGAATAAAGTCACTTGCCTTGGTTGTCTCTGAGTTTGGTGCAGATTAGATGAAGTTTTCTGCAGAAATTCCTCTCTCTCCAAGCTCTTCTCCAATGGTGGCTTAAGGTGGCTAGGGTTTTGATTTGGGGAAACTTAGAAAACCTAAATGATAACCTACGTAGCTTTCTAGGTTAATATGGGTTGGTTATGGGCTTAGTGGGCCAAATTCCACATCAGATTTACATCACCAATTTTCGTCACTTTTAATTCCTAAAAATGTAAAATTACCAAAATACCCTTTAAGTTACCGGTATGGCCTAAAAATACCCCGGGACCCAAACTATACCCCCGGCTAGTGTTTTCTGACTATCTCGACCCTTCCGGACGCGTTGGCGCACTCAAAACGACCATATGGATTATAGATTTTAAATTAACTTTTATTAACAAAATATTATACCGTGACGCGGCGGTCCCACGCGTCTCAACAAAATTTCTAAAATGCCGTATATAAATCTCACGACAAATTTTATAATACCAAATACATATATAATCATATATGCACATAATCAAATACCAATTCGCATCTCATTAGTATTTATAACCCGGATTAATTTCCAATTAATACGCAATTTAATTAATTAATCCTAAAAATAATTATAGTCAAAAGTACGGGGTATTACACGTGTCTGACCTACACAAGATATTTGTTTCACGATTTTGGGAGAGTTTCCAGGAGGCCATGGGTATGGAGTTGCGGCTGAGTATGGCGTATCACCCGCAAACAGATGGGCAAACCGAGAGGACGAATCAGATATTGGAGGACATGTTGCGGATGTGCATCCTAGACTTTGGGGGTGGTTGGGAGCAGTACCTTCCACTGGTGGAGTTTGCTTATAATAACTCCTACCAGTTCACCATTGGCATGGCTCCATTCGGGCGTTGTATGGGAGACCTTGTCGTTCCCCAGCATGTTGGTTAGAGGTGGGGAACAACAAACTCCTTGGGCCGAAAGTGATTCAGGATACTTCGGCAAGGATAGAGATGATACGGAGCCGTATTCGGGTAGCTCATGATCGATAGAAGAGCTATGTTGATGCCAAGAGGTTCTTCAGAGAGTTCAAGGTGGGAGACCAGGTGCTACTCAGAGTATCTCCGATAAAGGGGATTATGCATTTTGGGAAGAAGGGTAAACTGTCACCAAGATATGTGGGGCAGTTTCCTATCATCGAGCGTATTGGGCCAGTAGCGTATAGGCTTGGGTTACCGGAGCACTTGCATAGGATTCATGACGTGTTCCATATATCCTCGCTAAGGAGATATCTTAGGGACGATTTGGCCCATACCCATATTGCTTTGAAGGAAATCAATCTACAACCCGATAGTTCCTAGGAGGAGGGGCCAATCGCCATTCTGGACCACAGCGAGAGGAAACTGAGGTCGAAGATAGTACCATTAGTACGTGTTCAGTGGCGACATCATAATGCCGAGGAGTTCATATGGGAGCGCGAGGATGAGATGCGAGAACACTATCCAGAGTTATTTGTACCAGGTATGCTTTGGTTCCGAATTTCGGGACGAAATTCTTTTATTAGGGGGAGTATGTAATACCACGTAATTTTAATGATTTTTATTAATTGGGTTAATTGAATTAAATGAGAATTAATTTGGAAATTGACTCGGAAGTAAATACTAGCGAGATGTGAGTTGGTAGTTGATTATGATGTTAAAATAAAATACTACTGAGAATATATGGTAATATATGAGTATTGAAAATGTTAAAATTATCACGAGGCAGAAATATGACAATTTGGGAAATTTAGTTGGGACGTATGTTTCAGTCGCGTCAGGAATGAATTTAATTTGATTAAAAAGTAAATTATATTTTTATCAACTGAATGGTCATTTTGAGTGCGCCAACGTGTTCGGAAGGGTCGAAATAGTCAGAAAACACTAGCCAGGAGTTTAGTTTGGGTCCCGGGGCACTTTTAGGCCAAACCGGTAACCCAGAAGGGTATTTTGGTAATTTTAAAAATTGAGAAATTAAAATCCACGAATTTTAGGGTTAAATTAAATATTATTAGAGAGGCCACTAAGGACATTACCAGCCAAAAACAAAAGAGTGGGCTACGGGGGGTTTTTAGAGAAGTTAGAGAGAAGTTGAAAGAGGTTCCAAACCAAACCATCTCCCATCACCATCATTTTGGAAGGGATTGTGACCGAAAAGAGGAGAGAATCAGCATAATATCCAACAAAAAATCTGAAGAACGAAACCTAAGGCAAGTGATTTGATGTTATTAGTTTCAAGGAATATTTCCTCCATGTTTAGTGTAGAGATTTGATATGCTTTGAAGATTTTGATGAAAACTCAATGTATTTGTCTTGGAACTCATAAATTTGAATAGGGATTGCATGTAGAGTGTTTATGAACGAAATTAGTACCCAAAAGACTAAACTTTGATGATTTAAAAACGGATTAATGATGAGTATTTAGGTGCAATAAAATTCTGGGTTCATGTTCATAGGGTTTGGGGCAAGATTTGCAAATTTATGGCGATTACATGTTAATTAATAAGATTTGACCCCAAAAATATGTTAATAAATGACTTAGGGTGACCTAGAATAGTTTACCAATACAAAAACGTAGTTAGTATGAACTTGGGATGGAATTGGAAAAAGGAATTTGGTGAAAAACGTAATGGGGAAAAATTCTGGGCGTTTCCTGCCATCTCGTTAGAAGACCAACTCAGGTCGTTCGAACGACCTCGTTCGAACGAGCTTCTAACGAATGCCAATGTCACTTCTAATGAGTTCATAGTTCGTTCGAAACCATTCTTTCGAACGACACTCGTTCGAACGACCTCGTTCTAACGAGATTTCAGTGACTTCTAACGAGTTCACATAATGGTCTTTTTAGGCCCAATTTTAGTTTTAAACTTTCTGTAGGCCTATCTAAATGAGTCTTATTCGTACCTTGGTATTAGTGGGTATAGTTGTGAGTTTGGAGTACGTTTAGGATTAGAACTTAGAATTATATAATGGACCGGGTGACTTCTAGGGGTTAAGGGATAAGTACCGGAATTTGCGACGTGAGAGGAGTTGATAATCTATAATGTATATTTTTTGGAACTGGTAAGCGTACTACATTAATGACTTTATCGGAATGTAAAATATACCTCTATTAATATTATAAGAAATCTAAGATGTGTGAATGCTTAGTATATATGGTTATCTGTGTATAACATACCTATCATACTTGCTATCACGGGAGGTCGGCGTTCGATCAGGGCCATCTAATCTTTGTGTGCCTACGGGGGGATTTAGATTGGTACCTCGAGGACATAGGTCAGAGAATGACTTATTGGTGAGTTAATAAGTCTGCTTATCATGGAAGAGTAGGTATGTGCGTGACCCATGTGATGTGAACTATGTTCGCCTCCATTATGTGTGATTGTTACTTATCTAAACGATTCCTGAGAGATTCAAAATACATGATCCTTATGTACGTGATGTACCGGGATTTAATAGCAGAGTATGTGTGCACCGCAGCTTAGTCTAGGGGTGCCATAATTGTATATTTATAATGATATTGATATACTGAAATATTGAAATGGACTGTTTATATAAGTACAAGTGTAAATTAATGTAACATCCTTGTAGTGCTAAAAATGGAAAAACTCTTAGTAATTATTGTAACTAATCCTGAGGAATGAAAGTAAAACGCTCAGTTTATGTTAAGATGTCGGGAATTAAACCATGAATAGTATAGTAAAGTCAGGTTATGGATTGGTCTCGTTAGATAGTGGAATAACTAGAATGGGTACGGGTACGATAGGCGTGCACAATTAGTTGAGAGGTGGGGAACTCATGTGAGAGCACGCGTTATCATGTATTTTATATTCACTGTTTAATGACATTAAACACTTGCTATATTTTAAACTGTTTTCACAATCGGGCTCCGACCCATTTGCTTTCAAATCTATTTTTTTTTTTTTGTAAAAACCTTTTTGGTGCCCAGCCACAAGGACACCAAGCTTAGAACTTCCCTTCCAGTGACGTGTTGTAGCTGCTTTGTAAGTTACAAGACCTCGATTATAGACGCCTCCACTTTCTACCTTGATTCCATTTCAGACTTATTTATCTGTAGGGCATGTCGCCCCTTTTCTCTTAGAGACAGTTTATTTATTCAGTTTATTTCAGTTTTGGATTTAATTAATTTGTGATTCAGACTTTGTATTTGGTTGTATTCAGTATTCGGATTATTTAGAGGAGTAATCCTCCAGATTCAATGTTATTCCATTTTTATTCTATTTTGATTGTGTTGTGATTATGGTATTAGCATTTCATAATTTAAATGGATTGTATGTTAATCTTATTTAATTTAAAATTGACAACTCACTTTTTAAATATTAGGTGGCTAGTAATTGTTAAAATGTTTTTCGACAGTGATGCTATGAACTGAACCAACTTGACATTTTGTATTAATTTGAATAAAGGAGTAGCTACCCGGTATTTAATTAGTCGGGGTGTCACACCTTAGTTCCAGTGTTTTTTGGCAAACCGAAGCCAAACCGATTTGGGGGCGAACCGGTTCGGGGTACCTGTACGCTGGCAGAATTTTAAAATCACAAAACCCTTTATTGGTTTCCCTATAAAAGCCAACTTCGGGGGAGTTATTTTTTAAGACTTTGAGTGACGATTTTGAGAGTCCAAATACATCTAGTCTTCATATTTTTGAGTCCCAAGACTCATAGTTTGATTCACACAACTTTGCCAAACCTTTGTGAATGCGTTTGTAACCCAAGAACACAATCTTGTGTTTGTTCAACCATTGTGGAGAAGCCATATGCCTTCTTCGTTGCTGCTCACCTGGAGTTCCCGAGGGAGTTTCCAGTCGTCGACTACAGAACCGACGCCTGCAAGTATTTCTGTGTCACTGTATTTTTATTGTAATCCGTGTAACCGTTCCTTACAATATTATAGTGAAAATAATAGGTTTAGCCCCTTTGGGGGATTTTTCCTCACATGTGTGTGTTTGAATGTTCTTGCATGATTTCATCTTATTCAATCACACCTGGACGCATGTTTAGGACTGAATTGGTCAAAACTGAGTTTAATTAAATAATCTCTCTATTTGAACGCACGCGCACTCTTTCACAACATTTCAATTTAGGTAAATTGTTTAATTTAACTTAACAATTAAAATTTTAAAAAGTAGTTGGTTTGCTTGTTTTGCACCATTATCCATATATTAGAACCCTATAGGTGGTCTTTCAAGTGGTATTAGGATTGAAATACTAATTATTATATTAGATCCGTTTTTAGGCGTGAATCCTAACAATTTTTATACGGAGGGTCAATTGCTTTCAAGGCTACTGATATTTGATGGGTTTAATTACACATACTTGAAAGTGCATATGAAATCAGCACTTATGGCTGCAAATGAGCATGTTTGGTTAGCGATTATGAAGGGGTGTTCCATATCCACGACTTTGTTATGTAAACTTCATGTCCCCAAATCTGTAGAAAGTTGGAGTGAGGATGAGCACAAATTGGATAATTATAATTCGTGCGATTCAAATGCCTTGTTTTATGCAATCACACCAGAGGAGTTTTGTCATATCATGACGTACGAGACATCCAAAGAAGCTTAATATATACTCTAACTAACCCATGAGGGAACCAGTGCTACTAAGGTTTTCAAACTCCAAAACCTCACCACTCAGTTTGAAATCATTAGGATGGAGAAGAGTAAATCCCATGATGAGTTATATATTAGATTGTGTGACATTATGAATTCTTCATTTAACTTGAGAGAGAGAATACCCGAAATCGATGTCGTTAAGAAAATCTTAAGGTCTTCACGTGAAAATTTTAATTCAAAAGTGACAGTTTTTAATTCGTCGGGTGCTGTGGACTCTACGAAACACGTTATATTCTCCTCCGTAATACAAATAAAGAATAGGGCATTTCTTTGAATGTCCGAAAGGAGGAAGCACATCTTTCGGATGATGAGTCTGACATCAATTCTGATGACATGGCCATGTTTGAAAGGAAGATCGATTTTATTCTCAAGTTTGAAAAACAATCGAAAAACGAAAATAAGGTTGATAAAAGCAACTTTAACAAGGCTATAAAATTCCCTAAAAATTGCAATGCTAATTATAAGAAGGATGAGTCAAATATATGTTTTCGGTGAGAGGGATATGGTCTTAGGGTAACCGAGTGCCCATTAAGCTAAGGAATGAGGGCAAGAAACCGATTGCATACAATGATGCCCTTAGTGATAGTGAACTATAAGAGGAACTCGCTTCACCCATTGATCACAATGAAATCGCGCTCATGGATAGTCATGCAAGCCTTGATGAAAAGTCTTCCAAAAATGATAATTATGAACATGACACTAAGAAAGCAACATGATCTATATGAATTTAATTGTATTTTAAGGCAAACACACAAAATTACTTTTTACTAAAATTTATCTTATTGAAATTAAAGTGAACATGCAAGATAAATTATGAATCCAAATTCCAAACCAAACTGAAGAAGAAGCGAACGAGGAGGAAAAATCTCTTTCGGGAAAAACCTTTTATTCAACATTGTTTAAGATAAGAGAGACATTTAATGACTTACAAACTACTTAGAGATACACTAAGTATAATACGAAGATGTCTTCAAATCTTAAATAGAAAATGATTCATACCTGTAGCTCTCATAGTAAGTAGATCTTGCCTTAGTATCCACCGATCAGCCTCATGAATTGCAATTCATCTCTTCTTTAGTCGTGTAACCTCGACTCCACAAATCAGCAGTGTAGAAAATCTCTACGAGAGTATAAAACATTGGAATGTTTTCTTCCTGATTTGGAAAAGGGATCCTAAAATATTCAAGGGGTTTGGGTGAAAAAATTATAGAGTTTGATTACAAAAACAACTCAAAAAAGGCTTGTTTTAAAAGTCTAATCTCACGTCTATATTTATAGGGAAAGTTATTGTAAAGAGATAGGGATTAAATATTTGATAAAAATAAAAAAACACGCATACTCGTTCGAACGATGTACCATATCTCATTTGAACGACTTCCAGTGAAACTTCGAACGACATTCCGATCCAACCTAAAAGGTGACATTCCTGATCTCGTTCAATTGTGGGAACCTCACTCTAACGACCTGTCCAATCTATTTTGAACGACATGCCAAGTCATTCTAACAAGATGGTGAGTTTTTCAAAATTCTTTAAAAGTCATTTTTAAACATTTTGAAGACTTTTAAATGAAAACTTTGAAAAAACAACCCCTGGATACTTAAAGCTTTACCAAGCCACCTCATAACTCTTCTTGGATAAAGTTGTGACGAACGATCTTCTATCTTACAAATGTCACCAATCTCTCTTCTCTTTGAAGACTTGAGAACAATCATGAGGGTGCAGTTGGATGTAATGGGATAAGCCAAATTAAAAAAAATAAGAAATTATAAATTTTTCTCTTTCAAAACTCCCCCTTTGGCTATTGCGATACAAAACTCAAACTGAAGCCAAATTGACCCCTAAGACTAATACAACTAATGCCCTATCAAGCCAAGAAACGAAAATGCATAAATGTATAAGTCTACAATTGAAAGTTTTGTTCTTGTGTGGTCCATGAAATCATCATTAAGGTGGAATGACCTACACACATGAGACAAAACAAATACCATAATTCGTATGACTTTAAAGAAAAAATTAAACTCCCCCTCAATTTTTTCTTTCCCTTTTTGTTTGTAATAGACAAAGGGTAAGAAACTAATCATGAAAGCATTAGCATCACCTGAAGAAGCTAAGATATCATCACAAAGATAATCAATAAGGCACATGCGATGAATATTGAAGAAGCATACCAACTATTTTTTTGAAAAAATTTCAATCTTCTTGAGTACAAAAATAAGTATATGTATAAAAATTATGTATAAGTACAAATAAATCACTCCATGGAATAACACTAAAATATCTGAATCATGAAAACGGAATGTAATTGTGTGAACATTTTCTATAGGCAAATCAATATATGCCTTCATAATATAGGTGAGCGAATTCAATGAGATACTTCTAAAGAAAGAAATTAATCTCAACCTTAGGTCTAATAAATTTGAAAATAAATGAAATTGACTCCACTTATGCAACAGGCCATGAATTTAAATGCTTCTCAAATCAATAATGCCAAACTATTTAATGCTTTTCAAAAGAGTCAATTGTGCAAATCCATTTATATTCTACTTTATGACACCCTAAAAATCTCACATATTTAAGAATTCACTCTCAATTAATTGAAGATATCATAATGCTCATATGTATCGAAGCATCAATGAAAATAAAAATTACCTTGGCACTTCCATTTTTATGTGACGTTAATCTTTTAGGCATTTTTGTAAATGGTGGCTTTTAATGCAAAGATAATGTTCTCTTTCGTAGCCCCTTTCCATTGCTTAACATAATCAAATTTTCCAGACAATGAAATTCGGGCAATGGTTCTTACAAACATAAATTATCTCTATTATATTTGGTTCATTATTAAATACTATTGAGATGAGAACACCGTATTCGACACATGATAAAAAAATTGAAATATTTACTAAGTTCGTGCATGTGTGCAATAAAGGTGATAAAAAGTCTAGCATGAAGAAAGTAATTTTCGATGAAAATGGAAATTCTATCAATGTATTGTTAAGCACACTAAAGAAACGACGTCATGTATCAAAACAACAAGAAAAAGTCACATGAATGGATGAATGTTGGGGTGATTCGAATATCTTAAATGCACATTCATATATGGTAAAAAAAATGAAATACAAATTTTTTCATAAAAAAACTATCAAAAATAAAATCTTTTTATAATTTTTTAAAACTTATTCTTAAATACTGAAGATCGTTTCATATTTTTCAAATAAAAACATATATATATATATATATATATAAAAGTATTATCTAGCAATAGGGACAAATGATATAAACATGATAATCACCCTATACAAGATAAAGGTCATAATATCAATCATTAGTTCGAGAGGAGTTCTCAAAGGGAGAAGACATCCTTTGAAATTCCGAGATCACACTTTGAGAAGTTTTGACTAAAAATTCTACTTACTATTGAAAACTCTCAAAATCTATATGATCGTGTGTGGGAACATGAGTAGGAACATGTGTGGGAGTGCATGTGGGAACACGTATGTGAACTTACGTGGGTGCATATAGGGAAACATGCTTTTGTGAAACTCTCCCTAACTTAAAACAAAATTCTCGAAGGTGACCTCTTTGTTTGCAATGGGAATAAACATAAACAGGCTTGGGTCTACCTTTATCAAAACATCTAGGACGCACTCTACTTAGTGGGTTAGGTCGAGGCCCATAAGGACCCATAACAAACTCGAGAACCAGTTCTTGTGTGGTATTAGAATTGAATGTACCGTTATAACCTATTCCTTGCCTCTTATTGAGACTTGAAGTGGGACCTAAGAACATCTTTCCAAACTTCTTTGATGTGCCCTCTACAGTAACCTCAAACTTTCGAGAACATTTGAGATCTTTCTCGAGTTGGGAAACATGAGCTTCAAGTTTCTTATAAGTCTCTAATGAAGCTTGAAGATATCTCGTAAGACTATCCACAATGTTGGTTAAATCGGTTTTCTCCCTTCCAACCATAATCAATTTCTCACACAAAGAAACGTTTAACCTTTCGAGTTGATTCACTAATGCCTCACACTCTCTCAAAAATTTCACCTCCTCCCCTAAATCAAACATCCTAGGATTCAAACTTTTATTTTTCCTTTTAGTTTTCAAAGACTCTTTATAAAGTTTGCCATAGTCATATTGAACTCGACCTTCTCCCTCACTCAAATTCTCTTCATCACTCTCACTCTCACTTGGTTTGACAAAGTGTCGAGGCTATCACGTTTAGAAATATCCTCGCCGATGTGGGACAAACTCGAAGTACTAATGTGACTCGCCATGAATGTAGACACAATTCATGTGGTGATTCATTCCCAGAATACATCAACTTGACATCACTATCGCTAATAGTGGTTTTATATGCAAATTTGTCATTTCTATATCTGTTTAGCCTAATGGGACACTCATAAGCTTTGTGTCATTTACCCTCGCACTCATAACATCTCACTTATTCATCCTCAGAAACATTGTTGCCCTCATTGACATTTTTATTTTTCTCAAAACTTTTTTTTTCTTTAAAAGAATTTTCTTTATTAAATTGAAGAAAGTTTTTGAAATTTTTCGCAAACAAAGCAAGATCATCAAACTCAAAATAAAACTCAGAATTAGAATCAAAAACCTTTTCCTTTTTATTTTTAGACTGGGCTTTTAAATAAATCCTTATTTCCTTTTTCTTTTTAGCTTTGGGGAACATATCTATTTCACAAGTTTAAAGGCCTTCTACGAGTTCTTCTAACGTAAGTGTATATAAAATTCCCAACAAATTAAGCATCATGACTTTCGGGATCAAACAGTACTGTAGGGATCTCAAAAAAAATTAATAACTCTTATCTCAAGAATGTTATCACCCAAATTAAAAATAGAATTGACAATATAAGATAATCTAGTATAAAATTAATTAAAAGTCTCAGATTCTAGCATAGTGATAGTTTCAAACGTTGTGATAAGATTTTGTAGCTTAGAAACATTTACAACGTTGGCACCCTCATGAGTGAGTTGGAGAGTATCCCATGCTTCCTTAAATGTGTTACACATCATAATCTGACGAAACTTTTCAGGAATGAGAGCACCAGAAATTATGCTCAAGCCATGAGAGTTTAAATTAATCCATTTACAATCATGACATGTCCAAGCAGTGACAGGTATAAGACTTTTGACATTGTCTTTAGTCGCCGTGGGTGGTGTCCACCCTCTTTCACAGGCAAGCTAGACTCTCTCGTCAATTGAATTGACTTCAGTGCCAACCTCATTCGAGCTTTTCAATATACATAATTTGACCCATCAAATATAGGTAGCCTATTACAATAAATTAGTGTAACTTCCTCTGATACCAATTTGAAAAAATTTGTATCCAAAAAAATCTGTAAAAAAAATAGGATCCCACGATAATTTAATGCAACCTGCTCTGATACCAATTTGAGAAAGAAGCGGGATCTATATTGATTTACTTTTATATTAGGCCAAACAAACAAAGTCATATTTTACAAAATTTTATATTATTTAAATTAAAGTGAAAATGCTAGATAAATTATAAATCCAAATTCCAAACCAAACAGAAGAAGTAAAAAATAAAGGAAAAATCTCATTCAGGTAAAACCTTTAATTTACCATTGTTTAAGATAAGACATACACTTAACGACTTACAAACTACTTAGAGATCCACTATGTATAATGAGGAGATGTCTTCAAATATTTAAAGAAGAAAATGATGCAGTCCAACACCCACAGCAAGCACCTTGGTATCCATCGATCAACCTCATGAATTGTAATCCCTTTCTTCTTCAGTCGTAGACCCTCGACTCCACAAATCAGCAGTTACAAAAATCTTTATAAGAGTTTAGAACTTTGGAATGTGTTCTTCATGATATGGAAAAGTATAGGTTTGGATGAAAGAAATTATAAAGTCTGATCACAAAAAGAACTCTTAACGGCTTGTTTTAAAAGTCTAATCACGCATATAAATTTAAAAGGAAAGTTATTTCAAAGAGATATGGATTAAAGATTTGATTAAAAATCAAAACACGTGTACTCGTTGGAACGAACTGCCACCTCGTTCGAACGATATACCATATATCGTTCGAACGTTTTCCAACAAAACTTCGAACAACATTTCAGCTCGAACCCAAAAGATGGCGTTCCAGATCTCATTCAATCGTGGGAACATATTTCTAATGACCTATATAATCTCATTAGAACGACATGCCAAGTCATTCTAACGAGCTGTCAAGTTTTTTAAAATTTCCTTAAAAGTCATTTTAAAATATTTTAAAGACTTTTAAATGCAAACTCTTTTAAAAATAACCCTGGATATTTAAAACTTTACCAAACCCTCTCATAAGTCTTTTTAGATAAAGTTATTACATACGATCTTCAATCTTGCAAATGTCACCAACGTTTCTTCTCTTTAAATACTTAAGAATAGTCATTAAGGTGCACTGGGGCATAATGGGATAAGCCAAATAAATAACAAAATTAGCAATTATAATTTTTTCTCTTACAAACACTTTCGAGGCCATTTTGGTTTAATCCTAAGTGAGTGGTAGTGAAGAAGAAGAAGAAGAAGAAGAAGAAGAAGAAGAAGAAGAAGAAGAAGAAGAAGAAGAAGAAGAAGAAGAAGAAGAAGAAGAAGAAGAAGAAGTGGAGGAGGTAGAGAGTGAACTTCATGTTGCCATCCGTGAGTTATATGCGAAGACGATGAAATTGAAAATGGCAAACTTGAAATTGGAAGCTAGGTTGAAAAATATATCGTAGGTAATGGTCAGAGTATATTGATTGAGGATCTTAGGGCGTGTGACAAGACTCTTAGGGGGAATCTCGCATTTGTGGATGGGAGTGATATAACCTTTGGGAATTAATGGAGATTTTGAAGGACGATTCCCTTGTTTTTTATGACTCTCGTCATTTTCTCAAGTCTAGGATTGTGGAGTTAGAAGATAAATTGAGAAACTCGAGTAATGTAAAATTTTATTTGGAGTGTAGATCAAAAATGTTGGATAAAATGTTAGTTACCATCCAAATCAAGGATGATAATTGTGGTATTGGCCTCGACATTCCAAATGCTTCCACTAAAAATGCCAAAACCAAACTTTTTTAGAGAATCAACCATTACTAGGAACGTTAGTAAAGGTCAACCCAAGGGTAACATTACTCATTTCTACACATGCACACATTGTGGTAGGAAAGGTCATCTTAGGTGTTTTTTCTTTGATCCTAGAAATCGTCTTAGGAAGTCTAAGTCTAGAGTCATCGAGATTTTGTAATCTAACACTACGTGCATTAGGAAATCAGATTTGGAGGTTTTACATGTTAGAATTGTTGATTCTTGAATGCTTGCACATGATACTTCTCATGCTAAATCAAATGCTTGATTGTATTCTCATTTTTACATACACTAGTTTTTGCAATTCATGTCATATGTTTTTGCTAGTTATTTGTGGTTTGAGTCTTTTTTATATTAATTTTCTTTTTTGAGTCTTATTATGAAAAAATACAAAAGATCATAATTGAATCAGAAACAATTGAATCATTCTCAAAAGATCATAAACAACTGAGCGATAAAAAACCCATCACATGCTAAAACTCCGAATAATTTTAATCTCCAATGATGATTAAATAAAATCTGAATAATAAAGATCTGTGAATAATCCAACTGAAAACCACTAACAACTTTGGAACCGAATGGCCCAATGAAATCTCAAATGAAGTCTCATAATTAAATACGACTGAAAAGAAAGTCTAACTAAATACAGCAATAAAATGAATGAACTCCAGTTGCACCTCCAAACGATAAATTCTGATAATCCTATGCGGCTTCTCCAAAACTTATCCTGAAAAAGTTAGTCAACGCATGAGGTCAGAGCCCCGAGCATGAACATACACTACTCCCCTAAAATAGGATCCTTGAATCCAGACAGTAGCATTATATGCAATAAATATCACAATAAAGTATTTTAAATTAAACAGAATAATGAAACACGAGAAATATAAATCACTAACTACCCACAGAAATACCCATTTCAAAAGGCACACCAATATGATTTTAAATTCCCAAGTCCCATGATGTTAACTTAATCTAATTAACCAACTTTTATAATTGTTCTCACTTTTTATTATGGCGGTCCTCCCGCCCCGGGTGGTAATCCACCAAAGTTTCACACTTCCCCTTACCAAAATGCTAGTCGAATCCGTTTAAACTGTCGATCCCCGTAATTTGACAAGGTTCCACACACGACATGACATAAATCTCCAGCCGACCCATTTAATCTGTCAGCCCCCGCACATTATGTCACCACCAATTTTAATACTAGTTTTTTTCTTAGCCATTAATTCTCAATTTCTCGATTTCACAATTATCAATTTACCCCACCCTTTTAATCAATGTGAGATTGTCAAAATACCCCTTAGTTCCATACCTAAGGGTCCCCAAGTTATCAATACGTCATACCCTGTGTATAGGATGAATTTCTAACATGACTCTCGACCTAGTTGTATTCCTAGGCTAGCGTAATGATGATAAAGTATCAAAAATCAGCCTACCCCCGACATAATAAAGTTGTAATAATCTACCCTCACTAGTACCATACTTAGAAAGCGTAAATCATCAAAAGGCCTTCCCACTAGTCCCATACCTAGAAGGTATCCTAAAATATAGGGAGAGCAAAAATATCTAGCAACCTGTCGTCACAATGGCAATTTAATAATACCAACAAGTCACATAAACAAGTATAATTAATCAACGTATAAAACTACGCATAATAGTACAATTCAATTAAATCTTAATTTAATTATCACAACGTCATAAACACCCAATAAATTTCATTTAATTATTTTATTTTAAATACACCGAGATTCTATCATTAATACATCAAAGTCCAAATTTCATTATCTCTACACAAATTACTTGATTTATACACCCCCAAATTCATTTAATTCAAAACTGAGATTTTTCTACATGCAACCTACACCAATAAATCCAAAATCCACTCATGAATCCTATATGCCCAAGGGTTATGAATATTATTCATATTAAAATATTTCATAAAAACACCCCACACTTTAGCGTTCACTTTCTCTAATTAGGTTGTTAATTGATTTTAAAAAAACATGTAATTAAGAGTTTAGGCCATACTTAAAACACATAATACCAAAGGAAAGGAATAGAGTATTCATGCCTGTGATTAGTTGGATAAAAATCTGAGTAGAAGGTTGAACTCCTCTTGAGAAAACACCAATTGAATCTTCAAAACTTGTTAAAATTTGGTTAGGGGTTGAAGATGAGAGGAAATATGTTTTGAGAACCTTGTTGGAGAAAGTTTGAGAGAAAAGTATTTTTCGAAGTCCCAGCCCCGTATCAGGTTGGTATTTAAAGGGTTTAAGAGTGAAAAACGGATTAGTACTCTCTAATCCATCCACCGCCCCTATCGTTCGAACAAATTATGATGTCGTTTGAACGAGATGCTACGTCGTTCGAACGACATACATTGTCGTTTAAACAACCCCACATCCAAAAATACAATCTTTTAAAATCCAACTTTTTAATCTGATAAATATTCTAAAAAATGCACCTACCAGTTAAACGACAAAAATCCTTATAACCTTTTTATAAAAGACCCGAATTTAATTCCCGATTGAAAAGTTTACTAATAAAACCAAGTTAAATTCTTAAAGGCCAGTAACTCCCAGGTTTTATTTTTCTCCAAATTAATTAAAGTCAAATAATTAAAACACGGGGTGTTACATGAAGTCAATTTTTATGTAGTTGGGCTTATTTCGTCTTTGGACAAAAACTTTGAGTTATAGGTTAGGACTTGACTGTGTTTCTCCTTTTAAGCCTATGATGTGTTTGATTGAAAATGTAGCCGCCAAGATATCATTTTTATCATCGTGTCCAGTTTCTGTCTTCCTGTTTTGATGATCTCTGAGGTATGAATGCATTTATATTTTGATATTCGGATATTTTTTATGGGTGTTTATTTTTTAAAATATTTTTGAACAGATTTTAAAATAACTTTTAGAACAAATTTGAAGTCGTTCTAATGACATCTAGTATGTCATTCGAATGAAGCCTCTGTATCTCGTTAGAACAGGTTCCACTGAACTTCAAATGAGAATGTTTTAGTCTGATCTAGTTTCTCATTATAAGTTTCGTTAGAAGCCAGTTTGAACAAGATTGAATTTCATTCGAATGAGACAATTCTTTTTTCAATGCAAAATTCATTTTTTCGGCCTTATCTTATTTTTGAAAAACCTCCCACAAATAGGGTTTCGGATTAACGATTTTCTTAGAGACTTTTTCATATCCTTAGAGTCACAAAACTATTATAAAATTGTCACTTAAGGTTTTGATCTTCCATGTTCATGTTTTCTAACTAAAACCCTAGTTTACACCCAACAATTTAAAGATCCAAGTATTCATTATGTATATGCTTTGAGATCAAGTTTGTGGGCACCATTACTTTTCTCTACATCTTATTGAGAACTGTTTCATGGGGTATATTTCATGCTTTTTTTACATATGGCATACTCTGTGTGTGACAGTTGTTGATCTCATTTAATGGATACCAAGGCGTGTGTGGACTCAGGCAGTGTCTCCCTACATAGGTGGACTCTTACGTGCACTGTGAACAAGAGGTTGAAGACTCAAGAGTGTCACGGCTTGCGAGGGCGCTAAATCTATGTTGTAAGTCTACTGTCTATCTTATGTAATTCCTCATCATAGTGAATTGGATTGATTGGACCGTCCGAGGTTTTTCCCATTTGGATTTTTCTCGTATATCGAGCGTTGTGGTTGATTTACTTATTTCATCCTACACTCAGCTAGATGCATGCTTAAGTTAAGATAAAATTGGTTAATCTGTTTATCACAACAATTGAATTAAAAATGTGGCAACATTTTAATTAGGGTTAGTTGTTTAATTGAACTTAAAAATTAAAATTTTTTAAAATAGTTGGTTTACTTGTTTTTCACCCTTTTCCACATATTGACTTTCATATTTCCACCAATAAAAACTTGTGGGTGTATTATTTTATAATCCTAGTGGTGGAGTACCAAACAATTTATGCCTTAAAATCAAGGAATAATTAAATGTTGGATACAATCGATTAACGAAAAAATTATTTGACCTACGGGTACAGAAAACTTAACTTGGGGAATCATATTATATGCCATTATCAAGTTTTCAAATAAGATCTCTTTATTCTAAGTTATTTAGAGATAATTAAATTGGAGTACGGTTGTGGTTATTTAGTGGAGTTAATCATAATTAAATAAATAATGGAAATAATCACTGGATTTCTGAATATTTATTTGGATGCCAATTTAAGTATTTGTCTTGGGTCCCTAGTATACTTCATTGCCCAAGTAGTAGGCTCGAAACTCTCTGAAAGTCTAGTTTGGCTAGAAGCCATGACTTATACCTATTTATTTAAGTGTAAGTTATGGTTTTAGGTTAATGGTCTATTATGGAGGGTTAGAGAGGGAGAGAAAAAATACTATTCAAATTTTTGTGAAGGGGTTAGGAGAAAAAGTTGTTTCTCTCATATTTCACCATGGTGTCATCTCCAAAAGTGCCCAAACAAAAAACTTACTTTAGGTGGATCATATGCTAGAAGACTCTAGATGTTAGGAGTTTTCTAATCAAGTTTTTGTAGACTTTCAAGGGAAGTAAGATCTACATCATCGTTACATACTTCCTCGTATAAATCACAACATGATTCGCTATGGTATTGTGTTTTTGAAACCCTGGGTTTATTATTTAAACTTGGTTCTTTATTTCTTTTGAAAGAATGATTAATTTAAGGTCTTATGGATGATTTTTTTTCATTTTAAATGTCAATCTATGAAAGTTGCGCAATCGTTGTGTAAGTAGTTCTTATATCAAAATTCTGAGGAATCTGCATATAATAAAGATCATGGGTTGTGATACCCTCTTGATAGGATTATTAGTTTTGATTCTACCAGTAAACTTGATCAGTGGATTATTTTGTATTCTGGTACAGTATAAATAAGTTAAGTTTGAGAATCAAAGAATATATAAGAAGTTGGTTAAAATCTATTTGCAAATTGATTTGACTAAGCATGTATTTTGTACTAAATGTCAACAATCATATTATATACCTTAGATAGTTTGCAAATAAGATCTCATCATTCGAGTGATTTTGAGATAATTAAATTGGAGTACGGTTGTGAGTATTCAGTTTAATTAATCACAATTAAATGGAGAATGAAAATTAATTTTAGGAATGTAATTTAGGATTTTCGAGTACCAATTTGGAATCCAATTTAATTATTTACTCTTGGGTCCCTAGTATAGTCCATTTACCTAAGTTGCAGGTTCAGACACTCTGAAACCTAGTTTACCTAAGTCTATGACTTATACCTATATATATTGGTGTGAGCTTGGGTTTTAAGCTGCGTACTCATTATTGTGAGCTAGAGAGGGAGAGAAAAAGTATTATTCACATTTTTATGAAGGGTTGTGGAGAAGCAAGGCCATATCTCACTCAAAATTCTAAGTATTTATCTCTAAGAATGGCCACACACGTAGTCTACTTTGGGAGGATCATATACTAGAAGATCTGAGGCTTTCAGTGCATTCTAGAAACCCTTTCATCTTCTTCAACTTCTATATCTCCTCATTCGGATCACCTGCAATGTCTGCTAAGATATCGTGATTCAAAACTTTAGGTTTATGACTTAAACCTACTTATTATTTTATCTATCTATTGTAAGATGAATAAAAGTTATGGGGAAAGAAAGTTTTCAAAATTTTCCCTATTATATCAATACCCATCAATTTGTATCAGAGACACAGTTAAAGATTGATCATGTTTTACAAAGATCCATGTTGTCCACCAACGAAAATCCTAAGTTTACATATTAGAAATTGTGCATGGATATATATTATTTGTACTAAAATAGGTTTGTAAGATTTAAATGTTTATACCCCTTCCATCATGGTCATGTGAATGTATGTTACGTAAATTGATATTACGGTGGTTTATCTATAGTAAATTTTTCCTAGCTTTTATTTGGTTGTAATAATCAGTTATTTTTAATTATTGCATTTAATTAATGTTTTTGTAAGAGATTAAAAGGGGATGTAAAAATTAGATGTTAGGATCCTTTTTTCGTATTAGGTTTTGACATTGGTGGAAGATCCATGGGTTACAATTAATTTTTTATCAAGAACGAAAAACCATTAATGGAGTTTTTAAGGCTACTAGAAGCTCAAAATGATTTTGACAAAGTTTTTGAAATCCTAAAGAACTAGAGGTATGAGCACGCAGGCACAAGTCACGATCGTGGTTTCCCTGGACAGGATTGAGGGGTAAATAGCTATAATCACGGGGTTCAGGGCCGCGATCACGGATGGTGGCTATTAGAGGAAGGCCATCAAATCTCATAACTCTTGGTATTGAGAATCTATGAACCCTTTGAAAATGGTGTGAGATTGCTCGGGTCTAATAAAGATAGCCTTTAGACACAAATCTCATGGGTGGTCCTGTTTAAAACATTCTCGGGATGCACTAATCAAAATCCTTTATTGAACTGCCATATAAGTTTTTGAACCATTATACAGGTTCTCGTAGTTTGAGATAAACGACTAGAATTTAACCACAAATGTTCTGATAGGATGTAAACTCCATATTTAGGTTGTGAAACTTTCAATAGTGCTAGAACCAAAATTTGATCTCCCTGTCATCAAGCTGAATCTGACTCACCAGAATTCCTACTAAGCTCTATTGACTGACATGTCTGCAATATATTTAAACTAAATATAAGGCATTCTCGTAACCAAGATTCTTATTTCAAAATGAACCGATACATATTTACTTAAAAGTAAAAGACACGCATGGTTTTAAGAATAAAACCCCAACATAAATTTATTTGGTTCTCCAATCGGGGAAGTTCTATATGAACAATTTAATTTTAAAGAATTTACCAATAGTAATTTAAAAAAATAATCTCCACTTAGTCTCAAAGTCATGTATCCAACTCGCAATCCATCTACACGATAGTTTTTACCTATTAGTAAAAGGATTAAGCGGTTGTAATCCGATATAACTTTGGCCAAAACCTTATACCCACTCCGTTTGATCTCTCAGACTAGGTAAAACATGCTCTCAATATGCCAAACCCTTTTATGGGTTATAGGTTATCTTGAACTTGCAATTGTATCACTATGAAAACTATAAGTGTGATATCAAATTTCCCTTGAAGGAACCTCGCACATGTTACTTAGGAAGTAACCGATCCATATGTCCTCTTTAGTTGCCTCCAAAGTGGAAACAACTTCATCCTTCTTAGCGAAATTAGAAATCTAATATTTCTTCACACTCCTCCTACTTATTGCTTAACCTTCATAGGTAAAGACATGTTCCTAGGTAAAGGACATGTAATCCTTATCTGACTGAAAACCTTATCTCTGTACCTTAAAGGTATAATAGTACGAGACATAAATATGTTAACCATGCCGAAGGCATAGAAGATTTTAGCCTTTGCACACAATATAGCATTCATGAGGATGCCCATCACTAAAGCATTAAGTATATTCCTCGTTTCTCTCATCTAATTAGGTGTACTAAGACATTTATCCCTAGATAGAATGATTCCATAACTAAAAGGAAATGCTCTTCATAGAATCCTATTTATACAACATTGATATAATCTATTTGGGAGAAGCCCAACATCCTTTACAACCTATCTAGTGAAATTGATCATAAAGATGAGTCTGGCTTGTCCTAAGTCCTATATATAGAAATACTTGGATAACCACACTCTTATGTAAGACACTACTCACCTCATTCTCGATTAGGCAAATATTATCCACAAATTTTACTTAGAAATACCACCATACTTATTATACAAGAAAGTATTATTCGGGCTTTGATAAATATAAAATCTTGATTACCTGATCAAATCGAATGACCCAATACCTTGATGTTAGCTTAAATTCATAAATGGATCTCATAAGCTTACATCACTTTGATTTCCCAACTTATTACTATGTTCTTGTTAAGAAAATCATTCAAGAATATAGTCTTGACGTTAAAACAATTCTGAAAAACTTTAACATGGTTGCCATGATAAGTTTTGCTCATAATCAATCCGTATATTTCTGAGTAAATCCTTTTGCAAGTCCTTTATTGAAGGTTTGATCATAGTCAATCCCTAACTTCTTCTAGGTCCACTTGTCCCCGATGGTTTTTACCCCGTCAACAAGTCTATAAGTCCTAAAACTTTATTTGAATACAGTGAATCCCTTTTGGTATCCATAGTCATAAGTCAAAGAACAAGTACTTGTCTTAGAATGCCTCGTTGTAGTTTTTGAGACTCAATTTGTGTTTTGCTGGGATATCGTCAACGATTACCCAAAATACTAACTAGATAAGGATGACTCCTAATTCTTCCACTGCTATGTTGGCCCACTTATTATCTAGTATAAGTGACATGTGTATCCTAATCATCGGTAATAATCCCACAACCTTTAGGCAGTGTATTATTAATATCAAGTTATATTTCATATTTTACGAGTCGTCTAGAAACATTGGTAATGTTATGTTCCTTTTAATCTTGTAAGACTGGCTTACTCTTGGGCCTGTAGTTTATTACGTAATAGAACAAGTTTTGAAGGCATTATAGGCATACAAGAGGAGACAAGTTCTGTGTAGTAGAGATTATGACCTTTTAGTGTAGTCTGGAGAGAGATTCCATGTCTAAGTGTGTTCAGGTGACTGAAGTAGGTGACTGAGTATGCTCTCAGGTGTAAAGAGATATATAAAGGAATTTGGCAGGACTTCACCGCATAAAATGTCTCCCCTAAATAAGTAGGTAAGGGCCTCTATTTATAGGGATAAAGTGAGTGTCACATGCCTGGTGCACGTGACTTGTGGATAAGATGTAATCTTTCAAGAATTGTGGATAGTTGGCAGGTTATGGGTGATGTTTCATGGTCCATGGTAAGGACATTTGGGGATGTGCAGGCTAAGCGTCTGAGGACTACTACAGGCATAGTTATAGCCCTTTGATGTAGGCGAGCTACGGTATTCATAGCCTATATATGCACCAGGTCATGAACTTTTAAAAATTATCAAGGGAGGGCATTTCATGGCCTGATTGGGTACATATTATGGCCTTCTTTACACGTTTCACCTTTGGTCAACACCTTAGTATATCTTCATTTTGTTTATGTAGTCGTTCATGCCATGCATTATATGTCTATTGGTGGACATAGTTTGGGTATAACAGAATCTCCTCAAGCCTCAGTGCTAAGAGAAAAGTGACTTGGTGTTGGGGTTTTGTTTTTGTTCACAGATTTTTGGCTTGAGGGTCGCGGCATGTTTGAGAAAGTTCAGACGTTCCAAATTCTAAAAGTTCGTCTTTTTGCGTCCTCTTATATAAATGGGATGAGGTCGTGGCCTCATTATATTATTAAATACTTTAAGAGAAAATTGACTTTGGCGATTTTTTATGACCAGAGGCAATTTCGGTGACTTCGAAGCGATTTTTAGCGGCTCCTTTTCTCTATTCGAGGTTATTTTTCCTTGGTCTTTTCTTCCCTTTCATCTTATATTCAATTGTTCTCAAACTTCTTTTTTATTTCACAATCTGATTCTCATAAACAATCAATGAAATCACAAGAAATATGTGAACTAGGTTTTGTTAACTCTTAGGTTTTCCTAGGTTTTTCTATGTTTTGTTAAAAATTGATTGGATTTTTGGTTATTGGTTGGGTTTTAGGTTAAAAGAAGGATTTGTTGATATAGACAAATGGTTTGGATGTTGACTAATCTAGGCAAGTAGATTTAGGTTAGTTTAAGGTTGATTTTAGGAACTTTTAGGTTGGTTTCGGCCCAAGCACACGAATTATTGTTCATAATTGTTCTTATTTAAAACCCTAGTTTTTAACTTTTTGATCTTGTAAGATCATATAACTTGGACCCTAGGTGTTTATCTATTCTGGTCGTGGAATTTATCTAATGGTTGTGGCATTATCGTGATGCTTATGGTTTCATATATAGAAGCCCACAACCTTTGACTAGATTTTGAGTCCTTTGACTCATTTACCACTGCGTTTCACTAATACTAACCTACTTTAGGTGCTTGAATATATCCTTGAAAATATAGGTAGTATATGCCGCATAAAAATAATGCCTATCTTATGATTTTTTATTAATGTCGTGGCCTTTGATAATGAGGTCATGGTCTTTGAAACTTATGCTTCCTATGTATCTCACTCATAATGGATGTAGCCCTTTAACTATGGAGCTCCCTGTGATTTTACATGTTCCTACCGCGGACTTATGCATTGGAATACTTGGGAGTACTTGGAGGATTTTTTTTTAAATGCATTTTGGCACATTCCACCTCTAGTTGTGTTACACATAAAGCTAATAAAAACTAGTAAGGTGTGTAGACTAAAATAGTGACCCATTTGAATAATCATTGACTCTCACTTCGCGGAGTCTTCAAATAGTAAGGACCCCATGAAAGCTTCAAAGTGTATGCATGGAGTGGAGGAAGATACCAGCTCCAAAAATAATGAAGTGTTAGTTGAGAGCAGTCTCACAGATCCTAGTGGAGAAATGCATGCCGTAGAAGTTAGGAATCCTAAAGTAAGACCTTCCAGTTGTAGCACTGATACAATAAGAGATCATGCGACCCACAATCAACCTTAGATCGTGAACGAGTATGGTTGGCCCAACTGACTGATGCCTGTGTTTTCTGAGGGAAGACTCAACACACTGTCTTTCGTGGGCCAATGTTCATGTTTTGTGGTCCCAATCAATAGAGTTTACTTCTCCTTACATGCCTTCCTTCTGGGACTGTGACTTCTAGTACCAGCACTAGTCAAGAAAATTTTACAGGTAATGAATCTAGACCCAACCTAAGTCAATCCCAATGGATGGAGGGTTATATTGGCATCCTTGGTCATTTAGCAGAAGAAATTTGATAGAGATATAATGGTCGCGGAGTTCTTCGAATTTTATAGGCCAAAAGAGAACTCCGTGGAAAATTCATGGTACTATTACATGAGGTTGCGGAATAGCAATAGCTACTTAATGAGGGGATGGATTTCCAATACCAAAAAGGGGAAAGGTAAGTACTTTATTATTTTTGGTGACAACTGAGAAGTGCACGCTGAGGAGTCTAAGAGAGAGAGAGCTCATAGACTTCAGGTGTCTTGGGGATATCCCCTGTGGAAGGTAAAATGGCATCTCCACAAAATTTGTACTTCATACTTGAAATATTATTGACTGATTATTTTTTGCATTCTATGCAAGTTTAACTCCCAATGAGTGACAAAAGAAGAGAATTGAGACTACGGTCTTGATTCCTGATAAAAAAAACAATATGCTAAGATGGTCACCCTTAGGGCTTTATACGAGCATAGGTACTACACGAACAACGTGGCACCTATGAGGCCAGCACCAGGGGTAACTAAATTAACTTCAAAGGTTGTGCCCTGTATTTAAATTTTCTATTTTCAATATTAATTGTGCTCGCTTATAGAGGTAATTCCGTGGATGGTTATCCGATGATGGAGATTGACAGGGAGTTGCTCCATTCCTAGTTGGAAAAGCTGAAAGGAGGAGTCCAAAATTTAAACCAAGCTCCATGGAGGGTCAAAGGGAAAAAGAGTAAGAGGACAATTGAAAAAGATGTTTCCCCAGCAGATGACGTCCCCCTTGGGACACAAATTGAGGATGCGGTTGGTGATTCAAACGTGCCACTTTATGATGATGTTGCAACCAATATGGACAATGATGGGTTGGTTTTCCCTACTGCTAGGGAGAAAAATACAAGAACAACAAATTTTATCCACATCTTTATTATAGAATCCCCTTCGTGAACAACTATTCTCAAGAATCTAAATTTGCCAACTCCGCAAAGTAGGGTCATGCCTTCTTGTCCGCGACTTAATATGAGCCAAGCCAACCCAAAATCTCTATGGGACGCTACAGCTATCACGATGCCCCTAATGAGGAGAGTTAGGAACCTGGATACCTCAAACATCTTTTTGATGAAGATGCTAAGGATTTAGACGAATTCACATTCCACTGCCTTCTTAGGGTAAGTATTTTTATAATATGACTCTACGGCCTTATTTTATGTTAACTTGGCTAATTTTTCTACTCTTTTTCTTCCATTCCACTGAAGCTACCATAAGCTAGAGGGCAAAGTATGAAGATATCTTCAATTTGCATAAGGCCACAGAGGGGTCCAACTAAGTTGTGGTGGAAAGTGCCAAGGCCTCTTCTTTTGAAGCTAGGAGGGCATCCACAAAGGCCATTATTAAAGATGCCAAACTCCAGGTAGAGGCCACGAACCAGGCTAGAAAGAGTGCTATTAAGGCCAAAAATGAGGTCAGAGAGAATTTTAAGCAGGTTGTAGAAGCTCTTAAGGTTTCTGAGGCTTAGTACCTAGAGGTTGTATGGCAGACCGAAGCCAGTGAGAAGAAAGCCTGCCAACTTGATGTTGAGATGCAAACCTTAATCCAAATCAATGCCACGAATGTTAATAAGTTGACTGAAGATCATGGTGTGGACATAAATAAGGTTGTTGAGGATGTCGTGGACAGCTTTAAGACCTCTAGTGACTACTTCATTGGACAAAATAAGGCATATATTCACGACTACAAAGAAATAAGGCATGGGGTTGCCAAGTATTATCCAGAGGCCAAGGAGAATATATATGCCTATAGTACACTGATTCCGACCACACCCAGTATGTTAAGGAGATTGGGATGAGGATGAATTGGCAAGAAAATTAAAGTAGGAGGTTGCGGTCATAGCTCTTGAGGCTAAAGAAACTGAGATAGCCCTGGAGGATGAGGATGAGGATGGTGATGATAATGAGGATGCGGAATCCTAAGCTTATCTTTATTTCTTTGATTTTGTAATTATTTTGGTTGAACAATGCTTGTATCAAACTCTTTGTTTGGAATAAATATTTTATTCTGCAACCTTGTATGATTTATTGATTTGCATAATTCAGCTTCAAGCCTCTGAGGTCTTATTTAAGCTTAGACCTGCCTACCTGTAGTTGTAGTCTTCTATTTTGAACGGGACTTAAATTTAATTACCTGGCTTAATTGTGGTCATGGCCTTAAAAATAAAATGCATGTAAATAGTACTTCCCCGAACTTAAGAGGAATAATGTCCACGGGCTTTAGATATTTCTGACTTTATTTTTTGAAAAAACTCATTACTACCGCGTAGGGCCCGAGGCTTTAGATTATAATCTGTAAACCTGAGGGGTAGTCCCTGTTTCTTTAGAAACATAATCCATATACTTGAGGGTTACAGTGGCCACTCAAAACTTGGCATGACTATTCTTTTACAAGTTTGATGCCTTAGTGATGCGATCTTGTCCAGAGGCCTCAAGCAACACTCCGCGAATCTGAGTGGTACCGTGGCCCCTAATGCTTTATAGAATAATCTGTGGACCGAAATGGTACAATCCCCCCCCCCCCCACCATAAAGGATTTGGATGATTCATTTTCATAGATAAGATAATTACGGTAATGTCTTTAACTTATGTTATCTTCCATTGCCACCACGATTTTTAAGGTTTACAAATCTTCAAAGAATGTTAAGATATTATTTAGGAGACTCCCCAAGCTAGTGAGACCATGTTTTTCAACCCCCCCCCCCCCCCCCCCCCCCCCCGGGGATTTAAAAGATATGTTTACAAGCCCTCCTAAGCTTCACAAATCTTCAAAGAATGTTGAGGTATTGTTTATGAGCCTCCTCAGACTATGTTTTTCACCCCACCCCACCCCACCCCCCCACCCCCACCCCAAGGCTTCAGAAGCTATATTTTACATAACCTCCTAGTCTTGTCAAATCTTCAAAGAACTTTAAGGTATTATTTAGGAGCCTCCTCAAGCTACTGAGGTTGTGTTTTTTAAGACCCTAAGACTTCGAAATCTATGTCTTGCAAGCCTTCTTAGGCTTGATTGTGCTATCCTGGAGTCAGACCCGAGATTTCTATTAAAAAAACTCACTCTAATCAGTTCCCTACCCTCGTAGAGGATCCGACCAGAATCAATACCATGAAGTTCTTTCAATTTGGGATATCAGTGTGGACGAAGTCTGATTTCTTAACTTAGGTGTTTCTTTTTCCCAGTTGTCGATTAAGCTGTCTTCCTTCGAAATTAGGTATACCTTTTTTACTACTGGCTAAGCTATGTTCATTAGAAGTCTGTTAGGCAATATCTTCTACCTGATAAGTTATCTTCCTTAGAAGTCTGTTAGGTCTTTCATGCATCCCTAGCCACACCCACCTTTACGACATGAAGGACAAGTATCCTAACCTCCACCTTAAGGAGTGATGGTTGTTAGGTTTCTCATCAAACCTATGGAAAAGAATTTGCAAAGGCATTAGTAAAATGTGACTTTTCATTGATATGTTTAGGGAATATAAAAATATATACATAAATTATAGCTTTGTAATGATTTGCAAAAGTAAAAAAAAAACAAATTTCTCCCTCAAACTTCTAAAGGGTTATGGACGATCTCTACTCAGTTGGAGGTTGTGGCCTTTATGAATCATTGCAGCATTCCTTATCAGGCAAGCCTTTAGACCTAAATTCTTTATAATGTGTCACTTGTTGGTTATGTAGCCAATGTCTTTATAGAAATCATACCACTGACTTTTTTCCCTCTTACTGAGGAGATTTTAGCTTTAGGGGGCATTTGAGGAGGTTCTCTCCCTGGAGTCTCACTAAAATATCCTCCAAGTTAGTGTTTAGAGGGTGAACTCCTCATATGGATTTTTTGGCAGTCGCCATGCTTCCTTTATTTCCTTTCCACTAATTCTTCCTTGGTCTTCCTCTCAGAGGCCGAGGACATTGTCTTTGCCATGTGGGCTTCGGCCTTCAGTGTATTGGTGAAGATTACGAACTCAAGCATTAGAATTCTCTATCCGAGGAGGTTAATCTGTTCCTAAAGAGAGGCCTGACCCTCATACATATGGTTGACGTATCTCATCAAGTGGTATACATCTTCAGTTTACTGGGGACCTGATCCTGAGCTTCCTTCCATGATTCCTCTCTTTAGATTATTAGTTATTTAGATAATCAAACATTGAGCAAATATTAACATAGGGATGCAGTCGTGGTATTGAATTCGTAGCATGTTAGGTCAATCGGGGATGAGGTCGTGGCCTTTGTCCTTTACAATGAGTTTTTCCACCACGATTGATATGATCGAATACGATTTTCTTCCAGGATGGTTCTATTAGGCGGACAATTTGTCGGGTACTCAACCTTAGATGGGATAATAACTATAAATTTAGTAAAAGCATCTTAACCTATCGTGAGCAGTTTATCAATCCTTAAGGCTATAGCCTCGCCAGAGTTCTCTCATTGAATCATCGATTTCCAATCCTAATACCTAGGCTTATGTGATTTAACCCAACTCGTAAGTCAATAAAACGGTTACAATGTTTTTAAGAATTTTGTGGCTCTTGGGTCTAGAATAAAATACTTCTTTAAGAAAAAATGCTAAATATGCCAAAAATTAAAAAATTTAAAAATGGCCTAAGTTTTTAATTGGAGGTCGCAGCGTGTAGCACGACAACGTGCACAGACTGCAGATTATAGGAAATAACGTAGGTCCGAACCCAAATTGGTTCAAACCTGATTTTACACCCCAATAATTGGACTAAAAACTCTATGGGATGTTGATCCAAGGCATAACAAGTCTTATGTGTGAAATAACATAAGTTTAGTAGTAAGTTCCTAATATATAGGTCATAGCATGGTAGAAAAATTCTTGATGTGTAAAGAGAGTTGAATATATGCGCATCCCTACTTCCCAATCCTCATGAGCTCGTGGAATGTCAAACTCCTTAGCAAGATTTAAACATGGAAACATCATCGAGGTAGGTGGATTTGCCCAAAAAACCTTAAGATTGGTTTGGGAAAATAGATTTGAAAAGATGAAGATACTGTTAACGGGTTCATATGAAAATATGGATTTATCTAGCAAAATATCACCCATAAGATGTAGATCCAACAGTCCTTATGGATGAATAAAGCATAATGAACCCAATTTAGGAGAAACTCAGTACAACACCTTGTTCCCATTGACGGTGCCATAGTGTTATTGTCTAAAAATTGTTTACAGAAGTAAATCATACCGTCAAAGTTATACACAACAGTCAAAGTATAGAAAATGGAGTAGAAGAGAGATAAAATGAGATTTAGAGAGGTTCGACCATGGAAATAAGCCAACAACCACTATGGATCTGGATTCGCTTTATAAAAATGTAGTAATATAAGTTTGGAAGGCCAAAGAGGCCTACAAGAGGAGAAAAATAGGCTAAATGCAAAACATATAAGTTTTATGCAATAAAGGTTGTGGCCTTGTAGTGTAGACGGGAGAGAGAGGTCGCGACTAGGTGTGTTTAGGCGATTGGAGTAGGTGATTGAAGTGTGCTCTCAGGTGTAGAGGGATATAGGAGGGAATTTAGCAAGGCTTAACTACCTAAAATGTCGCCCTTAAATGAGGAGGTGGGGCCCTTTATTTATATGAATTAGTGTGAGTGTCACATATCTGGTGCACGTGACTTATGGTTAAGTGTGGATAAGATGGAATCTTTCTAGATAGTTGACAGTTGGAAGGTTGTCAGGGATATTTCAGGGATGTGGACGCTAAGGAGCCACAGCCTATAATAGGCATAGTTGTCGCCATTTGATGCAGGTGAGCTATGATGTTCATGGCATGTATGTGCACCAGGCCGTGGTCTTGAGTTTATAAAAAGGCAAGCAAGTGCATTATATGGCTTTCTTGGGTACAAGTAGTGTCCTTGTTATAGGCTATGGCCTTTATTTAGTACTTTGGTATATCTTCATTGTGCTTACATAGCCTTTCATGCCACGCATCACATGTCTATTGGTGGACATATTTTGGGTATAACACTAGTTACCTGGAACCTCTACAGTGAGTTACAGTCCTGATTTATGGTTCACAAGACTACAGACAAGGTTACCATATACCAAACCATAAACAATGCATTTACTTTTAAGAAATAAACTATTACCGTGTCATTTTCCTTACATAGCAAGGAAAATCGGACGCATTGCTTTAAATGTTCTAACTACTTTTACTGAGAATACTTGCCTTTTGGTAATTTCACTACTACCGATGAATATGAACCTTTCTTAATTCAAACTGTTGTACATGAGACCTAGCCTTGTCCTCCTACTTCCCTTTGGGAGAAGAAGTAATATCTTCTCAAATAACTAACACTAACCCTTGATTACTGATGATCCTTACTCTCATATTATGAAATAGTACTAAGTTTTCCCACCATGTTTAATCCAATGAATACTTATTTCAATCAATGATGGATATCATTTCAAGAACGTGATTTGATAAGGCGTAAACTTTTTATTTAAAACAAATCGTTGGGTGTTTACGCTCTATACAAAACAAATACCACAACTTGGTACACTAATAGAAGTGTAGCGGCAAGTAGGGATCGAATCCACTGGGAATGTCGTATAGATTTTAATCGATTTATTATTTCAAGAATAAAAATAAAAAATGTGATAGGTTGGAAATGGTGAAAAAGGGAAAAATAAAAGAAGTTAACTCTAAACAATATTAATAAAACGAGAGTCGGGATCGCGTCCCCGCCGTGGGCTAAATAACTAATAATTAGAATTTTGGTTCGAAAACATTTAACCGAGAATTTTTAATTAATCATAAACATCACGCAAGAAGAAATTTAACTCAAAATTGCGAGATAAAGTATTTAATTCAAAATGGTCACACGCGTCTTAAATTCAAATTATCGCTATAAACACTAACGTTGCGTGACAAATATAGTTAAACGCATAATAATTCCATTTTGATACACGTGATTTCAAATAAATGTGATTTTACTCAAAACCTAATTTTCGGAGCTCGACGCCCTTCAATGGCGACACACGGTCCAAACCCTATTTAATTACTCAGTACACATGAAACAACTAATTAATAATTAAAACAAGCAAAAATTAAATTAAACTAATTTATCTAGGTATGGGAAATTAAATATAAAGAAAGAAAAATAAAGGACAAAACATAAATAAGAGAAGACTTACATTAATGGTGGATTACACAAAGAAAATGGAGGAGAGGGGTGGTCTCACAAATAAACCCCAAAGTTGCAAACCCTAAAGCTAACCCTAGCTTCTAAACTAAGAGAAATTGAAAGATAGTTACAAAAATACACCAAGTCTTGCTTTCATACTAAGTTACAAAAAGAAATAATAAAAGAAAAAGGGTTTAAGTTACAATTAACTAATAAAAGAAGAGGAGAAAAGAAAGAAGAAAGGAGAAGGAAAGAAATAGCAACAACAAAGTCGACCAAAAACAAAGTACCTAATCGATTTGGAGAAATCCGAATCAATTTTAAATGGTTATACATTTTTAGTGTTGACAAGCGAATAGATTCGCAAAGGTGTGAATCGATTCGCACCTAATAGTTTTGGCAACTGAAATAGATCTTTGCTATTGCAAGAAAAATGCCCAAGGCCGAGACCCATATGCGTGTTCCATGGCTGTAAACTGAGACCACACTACAAAAAATGCATGGCTACGTATTGGACAAGAAGTGGATGGCAAATGGGACTTGCCATTGATGTCCCAAGACGAGACCAACAATTCGAATATAAGCCGAGAAAACACAGGCCTCCATGTTCAAAAATGGCAAAAAATCTCCATCTCAATAAATGGTGAGCCAAGACCCATTTTGTGAAATTAGCCAAAGACCAACGACCCATATGCGTGCGTGGTAAAAAATCATGCTCCAATTTCGGACGAAACCAAAACCCGAGCACAAAGACAAAATCTCCATTTGCAGGAATGAAGTTTGTTACATAAAAGAGAAAGGGACATAGAAGGAATTAATTAGATAGTTAGTTTATTAATAAAAATATAAATTAAATTACTTAAAATTCTTCTCCGATTAAAAACTCGTGTTTTTTTCGTTCAGACTCCGATTCAAGCACCATTCTCGGCCACGCAATGCTTGACCCGAGGGCTACAACTTTCGTGAAGGCTTTGGTAAAAAATACTAAAGTGTGATATTACTGAATTGCCCCCAAACGTGCAAACTTTAACGAAACTTTACTGGAACACAACAAACTTCACACTAAGCATTGTAACACCTACAACAACTCAATAATACCTCAAATAACATATTAGCGCATAAAACGGAGGTTGTATGATTAAAGAGCATAATTACAGCATTTACGGTACCCGAGGGGCCTAAAAATGCATAAGTTAACGAGTAAAAAATGCAATATTCGTGACGTATCACACCCCCTAACTTAGACATTGCTAGTCCCTAACAATGAAATTCAAATCAAGAAAAACTATAAGAAAATCACAAAACAGGAGATATATACACAAGCGATAAAATCCACTTTCACGGGCGAACGATTCCATTTAGCGTATGCAGTAAGTCGTTAAACCCCTAAGTTACCCTAGTGGACGAGTGCCGTCTCGTGAGGGATTTCAAGGATGAAACCCACAAACATCATATGATTTCCTCAAAATATGCCCAATCAACATGTGACAAACTCAACAATAATGAAAATGATTTCAAACACGTTATTAGAAAAGTGAATGAATTCACACAAAAGTCCGTTGTTATTAACATTATAAAACGAACTTCATAGAATTGAAACCTTAAAAGTGGGAGGGGAGCGAGCACAAGCAAAGTATGATTTGGCCAAAACTTAAATAAAACAGATAAGCGTTAAAGTGTGCATATAAGTCAATCCTCACCGGGCCTCACGCTCAACAAATGAAATCACTATGAATGGGGAGGTAATACACGGGACCTGCGGGCATAAAGAGTATATAGAAATGGAAACAAGGCCGCGCACATGTCGCAATGAAGAATGATATATATAAAATGAAAAATTGTAATCTCAATGAAGGATACCACTCATTAAAGGAGGTGAAATGCATTTTCACATATTATCAAAACTATTTAAACTTTTAAATTAAATTCACCCTAGGATCACATAGGACTTTATACGGTTATAATGTAGGCTAGGCTAAGGTTATGAAATGAAGGAAATATGTACGAATTCAAAGTGTTCGAGGATGAAAAACTTAGGATACTGGAAAATTGCGGGTAATTTCAAAATTGGAAAATGATTTACATAACAAACATTAAATATGAAATAGGAGAGTAATCAAAGTTTATTGAACACTATATACAACATATACAAACTTTCTCTTTCTTTTTCATTTCTTCTTTTTCTAACTTTTTCTTTTGTTTTCTTTTATTTTTCACTTATCTTTTCTTTTTCACTTTTTTTCCTTCACTTTTCTCACTCTCACGTGATTAAATTGAAACCACAAGACAAGAACATCATTAAATCCCAAGAATCATTCCAAACAACGGTAGGGAAAGTAATATGTATGGTTTATAACTCCAATGTGGAGTTGGTTATGAGATTTTGGGTTATGAAATGAAAGGCTATATTTAGGCTCAAAGGGGTTGATGATGGGAAACATTTAAGGTGAGGTCTAGGCTAATATGGGTGATCTAACAAAGACGGCCTATGATTATTTCATAAAGTTTACGCAATTATCGACTCAAAATAAGCCTTGAAAATCATGCTCAAGTAACAAATTTCAAAAATGAACTCAATTAATGAACGTTAAAATGAAAGAACAGTGAGATTACCGACGTATTCAACATTTTCAAAGAGGAAAGAATATTGTATAAACACTCACAAACGAAGAAAAGCCCAAAACTCACTTGATGTAAGTACATACAATGCAACAAAAGATTACCGGGTTATAAAAATCTTAAACCAAATCAATCAAACAAGAAAAACGCATGTGCTCATGGGATAAAGTTTAATTCATGAAGTTATTCATAATATCAATGATTTGAGGACTAAAGTCTAATAACTTTTAAAATAGAGAACATGCATCATTGAATGTCTAATGGATCAGGAAATTATAAAAAATTATCATCGAAAACAAGGCAAAATGCCCAACAAAAGAGAAAAAAGAAAAAAAATGTTTTTGAATTTTTTTCAATTTTTTCTAAGAAAGCATACTTAGTAACTAACATGTGATAAAAATCCATGGACAAAACAAATAAATGAATAAAATATCCAACACCCCCTAACTTAAATGTTGCATTGTCCTCAATGTGTATTAAGAACACAACACAAAGATAGGAAAATAATGATATTACCCCAAATTGGAACGATCCTCGTTGAGTACGAGTGTAATACCTCGTATTTTTATGGCTTTTAAATTGGGGGATTTATTAAATTTAATTGAGAATTAATTTAATATTAATCCGAAAATTTATTTTTAAATATTTACTAGCGTGACGAGAGTTAGTAATTAATGGCAATTGGTTGAATATTATTAGATGATTAAAGTAATATATAAGATTGATTTTATTAAAATTTTCACGACTGAATAAAATGACAATTATGGAAATTTAAGTAGGGATGCGCTTGTGTCGAGTCGTGACTAAATTATTATTATAAAAGTGAATAAATTATAAGTCGCCCATATGGTCGTTTAGAGTGCGCCAAAGTGTTTGGAAGGGTCGAGATAGTCAGAAAAATGTACCCGGGGGTTTAGTTTGGGTCTCGGGGTGTTTTTACGCCTAATTGACATCCCGGGAGGGTATTATAGACATTTTGTATTTTTGGGTAATTAAACCCACGAATTTCCCTAAGATATATCAGCCATTAGGATAAGTCATTTAGGGTTAACAAACACAGAACATAAGAACAGCCATTAGAGAAGAAGGTAGAGAGCTTTCCAAGCTATCCAATGCCTAGAACTCACCCGATTGCACCACCACCACCAAAACATAGATCGCACGACGAGGAACGCAACCATATCTTTTTCATCAATAAATCAGACCCTTAAATCCAAGGAAATTATCTATATTGCTTTATTTTTAGTTAATGTTTCACCCGTGTTAGATTAGGATTGTTAAAAACATGTTTCATAGAAGAATTTGATAAGTCAGAGAATTTAAACCACATGTTTTAGAGGAAGTAAACATATTCTGGACATCTCAATCATATGTAGAGGATTACCCATGAAATTTTATGGATTTAGAAGCAAGAAATCTGGACAAGAATTAGAAGAATGGAAGTTTCATGAAAAATTAGGGTTCCTAATAATTATGTTAAGTTACCCCATTAATTCAATCCTTTTGATGAATTTGTACATGTTTCACATAGGAGATCATGCATATAGGTATATATAACCAGTAGTAATCTTGTTTGGGAGTTTGGGGATCATTAATGGCATTTTGGAGAGAATTGTTGGATGAAACCCATAGGTCGAATTTGCAGTCTCTGGGCAAGAACTGCTTGATCGATCGATCGATCGACCCCATTCCTCGATCGATCGATCCCTCCTGGAAAACCGTATGTTTTTCTCGTTTTTGTTTAATCCGGATAAAATACGTGAGAACCCTTGAATATCCTTTAAATAGTATAACGGGACATGAAGAGGACCAGTAGGGTCTAAGTACACTCTGTTGAATGAAATTTGATACGGGATGAAATTATGGGTAAATGGGAGGTTTTGTCACACATGAGATATTGTGCGTATGTTCACTATAGAATTGAGAGACTCGTGAAAGACTTAGGCCAGCAGGTTAGAGAGGGCATACCTACTGTAATTATATTTTAGTAATAAGGAATACTTCGAGAGATGAGAAGTAAGTGTGAAATAAATTATAAGTGAGAATAAAAGAGATGAATCTGTTATGCGAGATAATTGAGTAAATTTGTGCTAAGTACGGATAATAATAATTATGGGTCGTGATCGAACCTAATTTGGTAAATGTGAATATCTATATATATGATCGTGTGACTGTGTACATATATTAGTTATTATGTTTGTGAATAATCATACCCGAGTTACTTGCTATCACGAAGGTTGTCGCGCCGGGACAGTCTTATCTCTGTGGGACCTTTATGGGGGATATTGACTTGTACCCTAGAACATAGGATTCCTTGGTATAGGCTATCTGAGAATGATAGTCAGATGGTCCTAAGAGATGTGAGGGGTATGTACTGACCTTTTAGTGACTTGAAACCATGATTCGCCTCCATTTTGTGTGTATTGTGTTAATACAATTCGAGAGTGATTCCGAACTAGTATTTCCCTTAGTACGAGTGATACGGGGACTTGATAGCAGAGTAAGTCAGCACCATAGATTTTATGTGGGGTGCCGATAATATATATATTATATGAGTGATTAATATATATACTTATATATATGGAAACTTTCTACAGTGTGTATAAGTAGTTAAGAAATGAATAAATGCTCCAGCATTATAACAAGTGTTCGTGAATTTTGTAATGATACTGAGTGGTTCTAAGTAACGTAAGAAAATGAAAGAAATTAATTTTCTAAAATTAAATATCATAGCCTTGGTACTTCTCGGGATAAAACTTTATGGAAAATAAGTTAGATAGACTTATGAGATCCGTAGTACGGTAGGCATGCACACAAGATGAGAGGTGAAAATTCTCAAGAGAGTGTCGCATACTAACATGGTTATCACATTAGCCGGTAAGCATTTTAAATACTTGCTAAACTATTTTAAAATTATTTTACACTCAGGCTCTTACCCATTTTATGTCATTTATCTCTCTCTCTTGTGTATATATATATGTATGTATTGCAGGTGCCCAGCCACAGGGGTGTCATGCATAGGTTCTTCGAACTGGATGTGCTGCAGCTTATGTGGGAGTTGCAGGCTCTTGCTTTAGACGACCTCTTCATTTATTCAGTTCCTATTTTCGTTCTTCATAGTTAGGGCATGTGTCGCCCGATTTCCTATTCCATTTGGATTTGTCAGATATTTATGTTTATTTATATTTCCAGTATTTAGTACTCTTTGAGAGTTAACTATTGTAAATATGATTTTATTTATGGCTCTTAAACCTGGTTCAATTTATCTAGATGGTTAAATTCTTGTGTGTTAATTGTCATCCTTACATTTATGTGATTCTTAAAATGTTGTTTATAAAAAAGGTTTTCATATTGGAATTTAATAAAGTAAAAATAAGACTTTAAATTGTTTTGACACTTAGCTTAATTATTTAGGGTGTTTAAATTGGAAATAATTATTTTGCGACGGTGATGCTAAGAATGAACCAACCATTCACCTTGATTTTAATTTAATAAAGGACTGATCACCCCGTATCTAATTAGGCGGGGTGTCACAGGTTGTATCAGAGCATCAGGTTCTAGTGTCCTTTAGGATCTGTACGGCTTATTTGCTTCCAGTTTAGCGTATTTGATTTAGAGCCCTATTTTTAGGACTATTGTATTCTTGTATTTACGCTTACATCTTCAGCTATTTAAGATTTGATAATAACTGTAGACTAATAAACTTCCTTCTCGTTTCAAATGCCTTAGAGGTGCGCACCCCGAGACAGGAATGCCCAGTCTGAGCAGATAGCAGCTTCGGCTCAGGAATGATGAATGCAACTGAAGTAGCCACCATTGTTGCTTTAGCGGTGAATGCCGCATTAGCGGTGGTGAAGCAGGTTCCACCCCAGGCTCAGGCAGTGGCGCCAGTACTAGCACAGCTCCCCACTGCATGGGAGCGGGTCAGGGATGCCTTTCAGAAGGCGCATCCATTGAAGTTCTCGGGTAGTTCGAACATCGTAGTCGCCAGCCAATGGAAGAAGGATATCCAGAGACATCTGCGCATGTATGAGTGCACTGACGTGCAGAGACAGTTACTGGCTTCCTTCAAGCTAGTGGGGGCCTCTTTGCAGTGGTGGGAGTCCACCACCACCTTGGAGGAGAGGGATAGCATGCAGATTCAATCATTTTGGGTGCGGTTTAACCGTAAGTATTTTCCATCCACCGTGCAGACTGAAATGAGGCGGAGGTTACTAAATCTCAAACAGAAGAGACTGACCATTGTTGAGTATGAGGAGGAATTCACTAGACTTCTCACTATAGTGCCGGATGAGGCACCCATTGAGGAGAAGAAGATACTGTTGTTTTTAGATGGATTGGCCTGGAGGATTCATTAGCACCTCATAGGCAATCTATCATTGAGTACTTACACTGATGTACTTAACGCTCTTTGTTGCACTGTGAGGATCACCGATTCCATCAGCAGGGGAGAAAATGAGCAGGGGAATCCAGCCAGCAGGGCAAGACAGGGGGCAGCAGTAGTACTGATGCGGCACCAACAGCCCAAGGGAAGACTCGTCACGATGAGCAGAGTTCCCATCAGGGGGACCCTGCCAAGTGATTCTGATCAGGTGATTCGAGGCAGGGAATTGGGGGATTTAGACAGGGCCAGTCCAGTCAGCATGGCCAGTAGGGCCAACAGCATTTTCAGCAGAGCCAGTGGCAGAGTGGTAATGGCCAACAGGTCCGTGGTCAACAGGGACAAAGGGGAGGAAATTTCAGGGGTAGATGTTTTGGATGTGGCAAGAATGGCCATAAACGTCAGGATGGCCCAGAGGTGGATAGGGCCCCATAGTAGTAGGGTGCTCGTAATGAGCCACAGAGGCCACTCTTTCCAATCGCTCTCCCAGCGCCAGCTCAGTTGTCAGCCCTACCAGCCATCCCAACAGCCCTAGTTAAGCAAGGGCAATTACAGTATGGATGTGTCTAACACGTCCACCAGGCAGCAGCACCTCAGGTACCACCCATAATACATGGCACTATGGGTCGAGTTTTATTTGATACTGGGGCGTCGCACTGTTTTATAGCTACTTATTTTGCACGGGCCTTGGGGTTATTAGACATGGGAGAGAGTACAGTGACATTCATAGACTCACCACTGGGGAATGGGCATTGATTTTCTTTATATGCCGAGTCGTAGGTATAGAGATTGGTAGCTTTATTTTACTTTCATACATGCTAGTGTTAGATATGCATGAGCACGATGTCATTATTGGCATGGATTGGCTCGCTACATATAGAGCCATGACAGATTATTTCGGTAAGAGTATTATCTTTGCCATTCTGGGACAGGATATATTTTTGGTGGCGATGCCTCGCCCAGCGGGAGGATCTTCCACCCATTTGTATTACATAGAGGAGGATACCTCTAAGGAGATTGTGATTTCCCTAGATTCAATTCCAGTCGTTTATGAGTTTTCGGATGTATTTCAGGAGATACCGGGCCTACCCCCCAGTCGAGAGATAGATTTCGTCATAGACTTGATGTCGAGCACTCGGCCGATAGCACGTGCACCATATCGTATGTCTCTTACGAAGATGAGGGAGTTACAGGATCAGAAAGAGCAGCTATTAGGTCAGGGCTTCATTTATAGTAGCACCTCGCCTTGGGGCGCTCCGATGTTATTTGTGAAGAAGAGAGATGGTTCACTAAGGTTATGCATGGATTACTGGGAGTTGAACAAGATCACGATACGGAATAAATATCCATTGCCCCAAATCGATGACATGTTCGACCAACTGAGGGGAGCAACCTTCTTTTCGAAGATAAATTTGAGGTCGAGATACCATCAGTTGCGGATTAGGGAGCAGAATGTATCGCGGACTGCTTTCTTGAAGAGATATGGATCCTATGAGTTCAGAGTCATGTCGTTTGGGCTGACAAATTCTCCAGCCGTATTCATGGACTTGATGAATCGAGTGTTCAGGGAGTTCTTGGATCAGTTTGTCATCGTCTTGATAGATGACATCCTGATTTACTCACATACTGAGGAGGAGCATGTCGAGCACTTGAGACAGGTTCTTCAGACTCTATGAGAGCATCAGCTATATGCTAAGTATGAGAAGTGCGGATTCGGGCTACAGGAAGTATAGTTTTTGGGGCATGTTATATCAGGATTGGAGATATCGATTGACCCAAGAAAAGTGTCGGTAGTGAGGGAGTGGGAACATCCCATAACACCGACATAAGTGCATTATTTTTTAGGGTTAGCTGGGTACTACAGGAGGTTCATTAGAGGCTTTTCGAAGATAGCGGGTCCGTTGACGAATCTGGCTCGCAAGGGAGTATCGTATGTTTGGGATGATGCTTGTCAATTGGCTTCTGATGAGCTGAAAGATAAGTTAACTTCGGCGCCAGTTCTTGCTTTGCCCAAGCCGGGAGCAGAGTATATGGTGTACACTAACGCCTCTTTATGGGGACTCGGAGGAGTACTTCAGCAAGAGGAGCATGCTATAGATTTTGCCTCCCACAAGCTTAAGCCTCACGAAAAGAATTACCCCACCCACGACCTGGAGCTAGCAGCGGTCGTATTTTCATTACAAATTTGGAGACATTACTTGTTGGGGGGAAAAGTTCCGCTTATTCACAGACCACAAGTCACTGCAATACTTGTTCACTCAGCGAGAGTTGAACATGCGTCAGCGCAAGTGGCTGGAGTTTGTGAAGGATTATTAGTTCGAGATACAGTACCATCCAGGGAAGGCTAGCGTAGTTGCTGATGCATTAAGCCATAGACCGGTAGGTGGCATAACAGAAGTGTGGAGAGCAAAGTGGAAAGAATGGGGACTGCAGGACGCGGTAGTCCATTCCTTTATGTCTGTTATGTCACTCACACCCGATATTTTCATGAGGGTGATACACGCACAAGCAACAGATACGTTTTGCCAGGAGCAGATTGTATAACTCTTAGCTGAGGGTGCTGAGTCCTATTCTGTGAGTTCTGATGGGGGTTTGAGATTTAATGGGAGATATGTGGTCCCAGAGGGAGAAGACCTACGTCATACAGTTATGACATAGTCGCACGGATCCAGATTTACGGTACATCGTGGAGGGGATAAGATGTACCATGATATAAGGCAGCAGTACTAGTGGAGTGGGATGAAGAAGGACATTGCAGAGTTCATAACCAAATGATCTACCTGTCAGATGGTAAAGGTGGACCACCATAAACCGCCAGGGTTACTTCAGCCGTTGGAGATACCTACGTGGAAATGGGAAAGTATTACTATGGACTTCATTACTGGGTTGCCTACATCATAGCGGGGTCACGATCCAAGGTAGCTCATTTTCTGCCAGTACGGACAGACTACACCACGGGCCAATATGCACATTTATTCACTGTAGAGATCGTTAGGCTACATGGGGTACCCTTGAATATTGTGTCTGATAGAGATAAGATTTTCGTGTCGCGCTTCTAGGAGAGATTTCAGGAGGCCATGGGTAGAGAGTTGAGATTGAATTCATCTTACCACCCACAGACAGATGGACAAACAGAGCGTACCAATCAGATGCTGGAGGATATGCTACGCATGTGTGTCCTTGATTTTGTAGGAGGTTGGGAACTGTATCTTCCACTGGTGGAGTTGCTTATAATAACTCCTATCAGTTCACAATCGGCATGGCCCCATTTGAGGCATTGTATGGAAGGCCTTGTCGTTCTCCCGCTTGTTGGCTAGAGGTGGGGGAAAGCAAGTTGCTTGGACCAGAGGTGATTCAGGATACTTCAGCTAGGATTGAGCTTATTAGGAGTCGCATTCAGGTAGCCCAGGATCGACAGAAGAGCTACGCCGATGCGAAGCGGTCCTTTTGAGAGTTTCGCGTAGGGGACCAAGTATTACTACATGTATCTCCTATGAAAGGAGTAATGAGGTTCGGGAAGAAGGGGAAGTTAGCTCCGAGGTACGTGGTCCCTTTTCTAATTATCGAGAGGATTGGGCCGGTGGTGATATGCCCCAAGTGTAACCTCGGCCAAGAGACACCAACCTCGGCCGATATTATGGCCGACATTGGGCATGTCTTGGACATGCGATTTCACCCCTCGGCCAGACCAAGGTCGGCCCTGGCCGACACTACCATGAGCCTCTCCAAGGGACCTCATAAGGATCAACAGCACTCGTATACGGCTTGGAAGGGCAACCTCGGCCATACATAGGCCGAGCCAGCAGGAAGCCACCAGTTCAACCTTATATCAGCCCGACCCTGTCCATTGTCTCGGCTAGGATTAGGCCGAGACCTCCATGGAACACCCGAACTGAGAAAGTATCAAGACTCACCAACCTCGGCCTCACCAAGGCCGAGGTCATACACCAGACACGATAGACGAGAACCTGTTGACATCCTAATAAGGACACGTTGGCACAAATCAGTTGTAACAAGATTATTCCCCGCACGTGGGGAGAATATTGCATCATCATGCTCTACATGTGACAGTGACAGATGGCACTCCCACATTGGTGAGGTTACCACACACATGCTCATTACATGCATGGGGGGGTACATTACACCCCCTAGGTACTATATATAGGGGTCATCCCCTACCTTGCAAAGGGATCCAGATATTCAACCCTAGCTGGAACTCTGACTAGATACACAGTAGAGAGAGAAAGCTTGAGAGATTGTATCCATGGCCATTAGTGCCTTCATTCAGTGATATTACCCACACACACTCACAGTGGACGTAGGCCAGATTGGCTGAACCACTTATACACCGGTGCCCTCTCCTCTTATCCTCATCTCATTCTCTTACCTCTTTATATAGTTGTGCTGCCATTGTTATTCTGATATTGAGCTTGAAAATACCTTATCTGGTGGTGCTGATTCCGGCATCATCATTTTGGCGCCGTCTGTGGGAACGAGAAGCTATCTCTTCCTCTTTTTCTGCTTAACCTCACCGGAGACTCTGGTGGTGAACCAGGCCTCCCCCTAGCACGGAGTTGTTTCACCATTGAAAGAGGTCCTGTGAGGTACTAAGCTCACCTGCTACTCAAGCTCTATAGTGTTAACATATGGCACCAGATTTACCACCGCCTCTTCCGTCGTCCGGGGGTGGAGGGCCTAGTTCCAGTCAGGCACCTCCCCAGTCCGAAATGGCAGAGGTAGCAGCAGCCTTGAGATCTTTAGCTGCAACACAACAAGCCATGCAGGAGCAATTTGCTCAGCTCAGTCAAACTATGATGAGGCCACCTGGATTCTCACCGGACATGATCACTCCGACGGCAGTCCAGCCTCATCCTGACGCCAGGGGACCACCCCAGGCGCCGATGAAGGACCAGCCTGCACCCCAGCGGAGAAGGGACGTTGCTGACCCTAGGCGCTTGCGCCTGGGGAGGCAGGGAAACCCTTGCCCAGAGGACAGGTATGATGACCTAGAAGCTGAAGAAGCCCCAGAAGACAGCTGGGATCCGTATGACGTGTCAAATAACACTGTACGGCCTCTTAGGCAAAGTCAAGGATGTGTCGGCCGAAGAGGTGAAGAGGCCCAACAAAGAGGGTCGGCCTTTGATAGGTTGAGAAGAGGGTCGGACTTCGAGAGACTGGGCCCGATGAATGACCTAAGACAGAGGTTGTCGAGGTCAAGGAGCGCAACAGGCTCTCAGAGGGGGAACAGGCAGGGTCGGCCAGACCAAGGCCGACCCTGTGAAAGAAGAGGCAGGGAACAGGAAGAGGTCAACAGCCAACGTGTCGTGGCAGGAGAACCCTCTGTCCATCGCAAGGAGGTGGCAGGGGATAACCTCGGCCAAGTTGATGACAGAAGACCCTGGAATGATTCTATTCAAAGCCTCGAGGAGAAGATAGGAGACATCATTAAAAGCAGGGACCCATTACAAAGGGGATATTCAGAGGGCACCCCATTTATGGCTAGGATAGTGGGGTTCCTAACCCCAGCTAAGTTCAAGCCTCCTACAGTGTCTCCCAAGTATGATGGCAGCACTAACCCTGTACATCACATCGAGATGTACCAGTCAGCAGCAGACATTTACTCGATACCCAATGAGATGAAGTGTAGGGCCTTCTCGGGGACCTTGACAGGAGCAGCGCATAGTTGGTTCACCTCCCTTCCGAAGAACTCAATTGAGAACTTCAAAGGCTTGGCTGAGCAGTTCATCCACAACTTCTGCTTCGGGGTAAGACCTCAAAAGAAGACTACCCACCTGCTATATGTCAAGCAGGCCAAGGGTGAGAGCCTAAGAGACTACATAGCAAGATTAAATAAAGAAAAATTGGAGGTAGAAGATTATGAAGAGAGCATAGCCATGACCGCCCTTATAGGAGGCCTCCAGAAGGGGAAGCTATTGTGGAAACTGGCGGAAGACCCCCTTAGGTCTATGGCAGAGCTGCTGGAAACTGCAGGAAAAGTAATGAATGCGAAAGAGGCAATGGCCGCCAAGTATGAGGAGGAGAACCGCGGTGGCACTGGGAGGTCCCAAAGCAAGAAAGAGGGGAAGAAGAGGTCAGGTGATGACAAGTTCGCTCATTACACTCCTCTGACTGTGAGCTCTGAGCACATACTCAATGAGATTAAGACTGACCGGACTCTGAGGTGGATAGAGAAACTGAAGGCCCCACCACATAAGAGGAACAAAAACCTATAGTGCGAGTTCCATCAGGATCATGGCCATGTCACAGATAGGTGCTTCGCTTTAAAAGATGAGATTGAGAAGATGCTAAAATCTGGAAAGCTGAGGAAGTATGTGGATGTAAGGCTCCAAAGGGTGGAAGAGATGACCCTAAGAAAAGAAGAAATGACAGATGCCGGGGGAATGTCCCGGCCAGAAGAGACGATGATTCGGAAGGAGATGACGAAGACGACCCGGATCTTTCGCCAAAAGATGACAACACCCCGGTGAAGAGGGTCGGTACAATATCCTTTGGTGTTAGCACCATATGTGGGGGATTTGCAGGAGGTGGCTCTGAAGTAGCTGACAGGAAGGCTCATGTAGCAGAGGCCAGGTCAGTGGCCAAGCTTGAAGTTATGAATCTTACGTCTTCCGATACAGTGCAGAAGAGGAAGAAGGTAGACATGGACACCCTCGTAGTGGGGTTCTCTAGACTCGACTTCAAGGGTATCTTAGCCCCCCACGATGACCCTTTGGTCATAACAACAAGGGTGCATGGGTGCGAGGTACGGAGGATCCTCATAGATGGGGGGAGCTCAGCAGATGTGATGTTCTGGCCTTGCTTCAAGAGCCTGGGTCTTAGCAGGGCACGGTTGGTGACCTATCATCACCCATTGATAGGCTTCAGTGGCGAAAAGGTCCACCCCTTGGGCATGTATGAGATGGATGTACGGATGGGAGATGAATGGCCTAAGAGGCTGACCAAGAAGATAAACTTTTCCGTTATGGACGATGACGTCTTCTCGGCCTACAACCTCATCATAGGAAGGGTGGCCCTTAAAGAGTTTGAAGTTGTGTCGTCGACGGTCCATCAGATGCTAAAATTCCCGACTCCTTATGGAGTAGGGGAAGTGCAAGGGGACCAGACCACGGCGCGCGAGTGTTAATTCAACTCGGCCGAAGAGAGGGAAGCACATAAGAGGGCAACCACTACATATAGCATTGACACTCTTGACCCAAGAGATGAAACAAAGTTGAAGAAGGGAGAGGCCGCGGAAGAGGTAGAATCCATCGTCCTCAATGAGGACGAGCCGGAAAAAATCATCCAGGTTGGCAAGGCCCTAGAGCCAGGAATCAAGGAAGAGCTGATAAACTTCCTCAGGAGGAGACAGAGTATCTTCGCATGGAGTCACGCAGACATGCCTGGCATCGACCCTGAGTTCCTGAGCCACAAGCTCAACGTGGACAGAGACGCCGAGCCGATAAAGCAAAGACGAAGAATCTACTCTAGGGAGAAGTACGACGTCATTCGAGAAGAGGTCAAAAAGTTGGAAGAGGTCGAGTTCATAAGAGAGGTAACCTATCCGGAGTGGCTCTCAAATGCAGTCATCGTGCCTAAGGCCAATGGGAAGTGGCGAATGTGTGTGGACTTTACTGACCTGAACAGGTCTTTCCCAAAAGACAGTTATCCCTTAACTCGGATAGACCAGATGGTGGACGCGACGGCGGGGCACAAGCTCATGAGCTTCATGGACGCTTATTCAGGCTATAACCAAATCTTCATGGACGCTGAAGACTCTGAGAAGACAGCCTTCATTACTGACAAAGGGACGTACTTCTACAAAGTGATGCCCTTCGGTCTGAAAAATGCAGGGGCAACGTATCAACGTCTTGTCAATAAGATGTTCAAAGAGCAAATAGGTAAGACCATGGAGGTATATGTAGACGATATGCTGACGAAGAGCCTGAAAGCTTGCACCCACATAGTGGACCTTGAGAAGACCTTCGATGTCATGGACTCGTATAGAATGAAACTCAACCCAGCAAAGTGTGTCTTCGGAGTAGGAGCTGGGAAGTTCCTGGGGTTCATCGTTAACCAGAGGGGAATTGAAGAGAACCCTGAGAAAATCAAGGCGTTACTCGACATGAAGACTCCTAGGAGTATCAAGTATGTCCAAAGACTTACGGGAAGAGTGGTTGCCCTTAACAGGTTTGTTTCTAGGGCAACAGACAAGTGTCTTCCATTCTTTAAAGTTCTAAGAAATTCCTTCCAATGGGACGAAGAGTGTGAAAAAGCCTTCAACCAGCTCAAGTCCTACTTAGGGTCTCCCTTACTGCTATCTCGGCCCGTCGCAGGAGAAAGGTTGTTTGTGTATCTGGCAGTCTCTGAATCAGCCATCAGCGCGGCCATCATACGGGAAGAGGATGGGATCCAAAGGCATGTGTACTTCAACAGTAAGGCCCTTCAAGAGTCTGAACAAAATTATCCCTGTATGGAGAACTTGGCCTATGCCCTGATACATTCCTCAAGAAAAATGAAGCCTTACTTCCAAGCTCACTCCATGGTAGTCCTCACTGACTCCCCACTAAGGCAGGTTCTGCACAAACCTGAGAAGTCCGGGAGATTGATGACCTGGGCCATCGAATTAGGAGAATATGATCTTACCTACCAGCCTAGGACAGCCATCAAGGGGCAGGCCCTCATGAACTTTGTCGCAGAGTTCACATGGGAAGAGGCCGATAGAAGTTCGAAAGAGGCAGAGACAGAGAAGGGCATAGATGACGGCGAAGAGACAAATAGTAGTGTCTTCCGAAATTCGAAAGAGACGGCACCAAACGTCTTTCGAGATTAGGAAGAGGTCGTCTCAGGCAAAACTCGGATCAGAATAGAAGAAAACGATGAGGATCGATACCTCTTTAAGAAAGGGGTTATAACTGAGGGGGTCTTCTCATCAGATACAGACGTCTAGAGCCTCTTCATTGATGGCTCTTCCTGTGATAGTGGAAGCGGTGCGGGGCTAATACTCTCGGCTCCAGATGGCGCCAACATTGAATACTCCTTGAGATTCAACTTCCAGGCCTCAAACAACGAGTTCGAGTATGAGGCCATGATAGCAGGTCTCTCATTCGCAACAACTCTTCGAGTAAAGCGACTCCTAATCCATAGTGACTCAAGGTTGGTTATCAATCAAGTACTGGGGATATACAAGACCAAAGACGAAAGTATGGCCAAATACTTAAGGAGGGTAAGAAGGTTGTTAGAATATTTTGAAGAATCAAAACTGAAGAGAGTGCCTCGACTAAGCAACAATCATGCTGATGCATTGGCAAGGCTGGCCTCGGCAATGAAGACAGATATGGGAAGGACCATTCCAATCGAGATCTTAGGGAAGGCAACCATCGAGGAAGAAGAGGTATGTAACCCTTATCACAATGTGAACCTAGGAGGCTCATGGATCGACCCGCTCGTCCGATACCTAAGAGAGGGAGAGCTACCCGAGTCCAAGCTAGAAAGGAGAAAGTTGAGATACAGGGCTGCCAAGTTCTCAATGGTAGGAGACGTCTTATATAAGAAGGGGTTTCTATTGCCTCTCCTCAGATGTGTGCATCCCATGGAAGTTCCTCGGGTCTTACAGGAGGTTCATGAGGGTTCCTGCTCTACCCACATAAGGGGAAGGCCCTTAGCCAAGAGGATCATCACTCAGGGATACTGGTGGCCTACCTTGTCTAAGGACGCTGCAGACTATGTGAAGAGGTGTGATAAATGTCAAAGGTTCGCCACTATCCCTCATCAACCCCATCAGCCTATGACGTCAATCTCTTCTCCATGGCCATTTGCGGTATGGGGAATTGACTTGGTAGGACATTTTCCAAGAGCTGTCAATAACTATAGATTCTTGATAGTTGCCATTGACTACTTTTCAAAGTGGGTGGAGGCAGAACCAATGATAACAATCACAGAGCAGAAGACCTTCCAGTTCATTTGGAAGAACATCATATGCAGATATGGCCTCCCAAACACTCTCATCTCGGAAAATAGGACCCAGTTCAAGAACTCCTCCTTAGAAAAGTATTGCCTATGAGTGGGGATTAAACAGTTCTTCTCATCTCCTGATCGACCTCAGGCAAATGGTCAGACCGAGGTCACAAATAGAACTATCTTGGACGGAATCAAGAAGAGGTTAGAAGATGCGAAGGGGAGATGGACAGAAGAGGTCTACGCTGTGTTATGGACCTACAGAACCGCGGCAAGGACACCAACAGGAGAAACCCCATTCATGCTGGCACATGGCTCAGAGGTCGTCATACCAACGGAAGTAGGACTCCCAACTTATCGGATTCAGACCTACGACCCTGACAGCAATGGGGAAGAGAGGAGGCTAGACCTGGATCTTATCGAAGAAAGAAGAGAAGACGCAGAGGTCAGAAAAGCAGCCTACCAGCAGAGGGCAGCGAAATTCTACGACCAGAGGGTAAAGTCAAGACCCATTGCAGTGGGAGACCTAGTGCTAAAGAAAACCCTACAGAAAGCAAATAAGCTACACCCAAACTGGCATGGCCCCTACAAAGTAACAGAAGAGGTTGTGCCTGGCACTTACAGGCTAGAAAACCTAGAAGGAGAACCTTTCACTAACCCCTGGAATGATGACCACCTAAAGAGATATTACATATGATATTGCATAGAATTTTATGTAAATGTGCCATCTTATTGAGAAGAGGTTATTAATAAAGATCAGTTTCCATGACAGTGCTTGCTTCATTCTTACATCAGAGATATATTATGAGGCTAACATCTTAGGTGATGACCTCAGACCCTCATAACACCATTCAGTAGTGACGAGGTCTGAGCTCAGACACCATAATGAGATGACCTCTTAAATGAGATTAATTATGAGGATAACATCTTAGGTGATGACCTCAGACCCTCATAACACCATTTAGTGGTGATGAGGTCTGAGCTCAGGCACCATAATGAGATGACCTCAGACCCTTAACATCATTTAAGTTGGTGAGATTAATTATGAGGATAACATCTTAGGTGATGACCTCAGACCCTCATAACACCAATCAGTGGTGACGAGGTCTGAGCTCAGACACCATAATGGGATGACCTCAGACCCTTAACATCATTAATTTGGTGAAATTTATTATGAGGATAACATCTTAGGTGATGACCTCAGACCCTCATAACACCATTCAGTGGTGACGAGGTCTAAGCTCAGGCACCTTAATGAAATGACCTCAGACCCTTAACATCATTAATTTGGTGAAATTTATTATGAGGCTAACATCTTAGGTGATGACCTCAGACCTTCATAACACCATTCAGTGGTGACGAGGTCTGAGCTCAGACACCTTAATAAGATGACCTCAGACCTTTAACATCATTAATTTGGTGAAATTCCTTGAGGATAACCTCTTAGGTAATGACCTCAGACCTGCAGAACATCATGCGTTGGTGACAAGGTCTGAGATCAGGACCATTGGTCGAGTTTGAACAAGACCGTTGCAAAGACAAGCTTATAAAGAGGGCTTCAGAGGTTGAAGCTCATTGCAAATTTATTTCTAGCAGACACCATAACAATAGAACTAAGAATGAAAAGCATCACATGGCAATCAATGAAAAGAAAGTAAAGAGGGTCCTCATTAGAGGTTGATATATATACTAAGAAATTTGATGTTCAATTGTTACAGACAAAAGTTTCACAATACGGATAAATTACAAACAGAAATCAAAAATGTCCTAAGAGTCTGAGGGGGGAACGTTGACACCCTCGGCTTGGTTAGAGACCTCGGCTGCATCATCACAAGGGTCTGCCCCTCTAACCTCGGTGACCTCCAGAGTAGCAGTCTCGGCAGGAGAAGCAGCCTCTTCCTCAACCTCTTGAAGAGCCTGGGCAAATTGTGGATCAGCAAAGCCGAGACCCACGAAGTCAGAGGCCTTCAGAATGCCGGCCTCTCTCTCTCTGACGTCAGCCCACTTAATAGTGGATTTGATACCTCTTTCAAGGTATTCAAAGCCAAACCCCATGAACTCATCAGAGGATTTTTAGTCAGCAATGATCTTCTCAGAGGCATCCTCAATGGCGGCCCTGACAGTTGAGTTGACCTTTTGCTGAAGAACGTCGTCCTTGGCCTTCAGGGCAGCAGCATGGTCCTTACCGAGTTGGGAGATGTCCCTCTCCAATCCCTTCGCCTTCTCCTGAGAGACCTTCAGCTCAGACTTGAGGCGCTCTATCTCTGCATTCAGAGCACCTTGGACTTTCTCGGCCTCTTGCCCCTTTTGGATGAGAGGCAACTTCCTCAGAGCCCAGTTTGATAGATGGTGCATAGCGGTCAAGCCCTGCATGTTTAGTGATCATGAGTAAAGTTGAAGAAGAGCCAGATGTTACACTTAAAAGAATTTTTGAAGGAACAAATCATACCTGAACGGCTCTGTGAAGGTCGAACTCAACCAGCAGAGGGGTGTCCATAGCCCTGTAGAAGCGCTTATCAGCCTCTGTCATTACAGAGCCGATGGCATCACCGGCCTGCATGCTGTGGTCGACCACACTATCGGTCAACTTCAATTGATCCAGACGAGCCGTCAGGATGTCGGCCGAAGAGATAGGGATAGCAGCTTCAGTGGTCTTCTTCTTCGGCCTCTGATCCTCAGGGGCGTGATCTTCAGGAGCCCTCTTCTTTTTGGCCGGGGACTTAGAGCCCAAGGGAGCTGGGGGAGGAGCGCTCAGACCTGCTTTTTTGGCAAGTCTGGTCAGGCTCGGTGCATCCATCTCCCAAAGCTCGTCTGGGATATCCCTTGGTCGCTCTGCAAAAAATTAATAGACATGAGTTAGATAAGTCAGATATGAATAAACTTAGAGGTTAAACTTCAAAAATAAAAATGCTTACCAAGCTCGGCAAGGGGACTTCCACCCAGACCTGTCCCAGAAAGGAAGTGGGGAGTCATCAGATGTTCAAACCTAACAAGCAGACCATTTACCCCCTGATCTTGAAGGGCTTTCACCTTCTGGAGGTTTTGAAGACTTAGGCCAGGGTCGGACCTAGCAGACATGGTGATCTTACCTCACCTCAGGGGCATCCTCTGCTCCAGATGGGACGAGGGAACACATTGGCCAAACTCCCAGGGCCCTAAGGCAAAGAAGTACCGAGGCTTCCAGTTATGGCTGGAAGTCTAGGTCACCTGAAGCAACTTCTTCTCAGGCCTGCGAGCTACAAAATGGTAGTAGATCGGATGATTTTTGGTCGAGGAGGGGACGTAACAACCCACAAATACTTGAATTGGAAGGTCTGAATGGTGGATGGCCTTCCATAGAACTATGGCCCTTATTAGGATTCTCCAAGCATTAGGAGAGAGCTAGGAGGGGGCCAAATTACTATAAGAGAGGATGGATCTGATGATGGGGTGAATGGGCAGACGGAAACCCAACTTGAACATCTGCTCTTACAAACAGATCTCCCCATCTCGGCCGTAATAAGCCCTCTCTTCCCTCAGAGGTATCCTAAGTTTAATGGAGGGGCTAATAGAATACAAATATCTGAAGCAGAGAAGGTCTACCTCAGTGATAGTACTTTCGTGCTCGGTCGCCTCAGAGACGTCGACATCGCTTTCAACCTCATCATCATCTAGCTCAACGTCGGCCAAAGCAGATGTTGATGGGTTGCTCGGGAACCTCTGAGCAAACTCTTCGCCGATAACGGCTGACATAGGGATGGCGTCAATTGGTGGTGGTATGGCCACAGTAGGCTCAAGGATCTCAACCTCTGAGGACGACCCTGAGGTGCTTGAGTGATTATGGGACGAGGCTCAGCCAGAGACCACGGCCTGATCAGGGGCATGATCAGGCCTAGGTGTGAAGTCCATGGCCTCTTGAAAGGAGTCCACAGACATGGGGTCTGAGGTAGAAGATTCATACGCAGACATAGGTATGGGATCAGCAGGAACCCCTGTCTAATAGAAGTTCTCCGATGGGTCGGGATATATCACCCTCAGAGGTGGTGGAAACAAGGGTCTAATGGTAAACTCTTGTGACCTACGAGCCTCCTCCTGAGCTCTCTCTATTTGCCTAATCTTTTCTAAAGTCCTCTCTCTAAGAGAAGGTAACTCCTCAAGAAGCTGATATAAAGGTCGGAGCATCAGAGGACGACACTACGCTTAGGGATTTTCCTAAACTCCAAAAGTTACAAACAAGAATGGATAATAAGCAAAGGAATTTAAAGATCAAACTGCTTAAACTTGGCAAGAAAAACTCGCCTGAAACTATGGAGGTGACGCCGAAAAACTAAGAAGGTCGCCGAAAAGTACGAAAATAAGGGTGCTTGCAGGTAAAATGAAGGAAAAAGTGTAGAGAGCCTTACCTGAGGAGGAAATGGTAAGGAAGCGAGGAGGAAATGCGAGAGATCACCACCCAAAAGCCTTGAATCAAAATCTTTCTAGAGAGAGAGAATAGCAGAAACGCTGGCGGCAGAAATGGAAGAAATGGAGAAGAAAGAAAGAAAGAAGGGTTCAAAACCCTTATATACTCAGGCACGACTCCCAAGGCCCATCATTGCCTTGGGATCCCCAAAGGACGGCTGACAGCACACGCCTACCAAGTAAGCATGTTCTAGCATTGGACAGGTGTCAGGCAGGTATTGGCTTGGAACAGACAGGCCTCGGAGGTGTAGTAATCCCTTAGCCACTTGCTCCCATATATGACTAAGGGCTGAGGGGTGATTGATATGCCCCAAGTGTAACCTCGGCCAAGAGACACCAACCTCGGCCTAGAGACACCAACCTCGGCCGATATTATGGCCGACATTGGGCATGTCTTGGACATGCGATTTCACCCCTCGGCCAGACCAAGGTCGGCCCTGGCCGACACTACCATGAGCCTCTCCAAGGGACCTCATAAGGATCAACAGCACTCGTATACGGCTTGGAAGGGCAACCTCGGCCATACATAGGCCGAGCCAGCAGGAATCCACCAGTTCAACCTTATATCAGCCCGACCCTGTCCATTGTCTCGGCTAGGATTAGGCCGAGACCTCCATGGAACACCCGAACTGAGAAAGTATCAAGACTCACCAACCTCGGCCTCACCAAGGCCGAGGTCATACACCAGACACGATAGACGAGAACCTGTTGACATCCTAATAAGGACACGTTGGCACAAATCAGTTGTAACAAGATTATTCCCCGCACGTGGGGAGAATATTGCATCATCATGCTCTACATGTGACAGTGACAGATGGCACTCCCACATTGGTGAGGTTACCACACACATGCTCATTACATGCACGGGGGGTACATTACACCCCCTAGGTACTATATATAGGGGTCATCCCCTACCTTGCAAAGGGATCCAGATATTCAACCCTAGCTGAAACTCTGACTAGATACACAGTAGAGAGAGAAAGCTTGAGAGATTGTATCCATGGCCATTAGTGCCTTCATTCAGTGATATTACCCACACACACTCACAGTGGACGTAGGCCAGATTGGCTGAACCACTTATACACCGGTGCCCTCTCCTCTTATCCTCATCTCATTCTCTTACCTCTTTATATAGTTGTGCTGCCATTGTTATTCTGATATTGAGATTGAAAATACCTTATCTGGTGGTGCTGATTCCGGCATCATCAGATGGCATACAAATTGGGGTTGCCAGAGCACTTGCACCGTATTCACGATGTATTCCACATCTCGTCGTTGAGATAATATATTTGGAATGATATGGCCCACACTCACATCGCGATAGAGGAGGTTGACTTACAGCCCGACTGTTCTTATGAGGAGAGACTAGTGGTTATTCTAGACCATAGCAAGAGGAAATTGACGTCGAAGGTAGTTTCACTTGTACGGGTCCAGTGGGAGCATCATAATGTGGAGGAATCCACTTGAGAGCGTGAGGCAGATATGCGCGAAAAATATTCAGATCTATTTTTACCAGGCATGCCTTATTTTTCAAATTTCGGGACGAAATTCCGTTATTAGGGGAGAAGTATGTAATACCTCGTATTTTTATGGATTTTAAATTTTGGGATTTATTAAATTTAATTGAGAATTAATTTAATATTAATCCGAAAAATTATTTTTAAATATTTACTAGCGTGACGAGAGTTAGTAATTATTAGGAATTGGTTGAATATTCTTAGTAAAGTAATATATAAGATTGATTTTATTAAAATTATCACGAGTGAATAAAATGACAATTATGGAAATTTTAGTCGGGACAAGCCTGTGTCGTGTCGGGACTAAATTATTATTATAAAAGTGAATAAATTATAAGACTCGTGTATGATCGTTTAGAGCGCACCAAAGTGTCCGGAAGGGTCGAGATAGTCAGAAAAGAGTACTCGGGGGTTTAGTTTGGGTCTCAAGGCATTTTTAGTCCTAATTGATATCCCGGGAGGATATTATAGATATTTTGTATTTTTGGGTAATTAAACCCACGAATTTCCCTAAGATATATCAGCCATTAGGAGTTGTCTTTTAGGGTTAACAAACGAACATAAGAACGGCCATTAGAGAAGAAGCTAGAGAGCTTTCCAAGCTATCCAATGCCTAGAACTCACCCGATTGCACCACCACCACCACCAAAACGTACATCGCACGACGAGGAACGCAACCATATCTTTTTCATTAACAAATCAGACCCTTGAATCCCAGGCAAGTATCTGTCTTTCTTTATTTTTAGTTAATGTTTCACCCATGTTAGATTATGATTGTTAAAAACATGTTTCATGGAAGAATTTGATAACTTAGAGAATTTAAATCACATGTTTTAGAGGAAGTAGGCATATTCTGGACATCGCAATCATATGTAGAGGATTACCCACAAAATTTTATGGATTTAGGAGCAAGAAATCTGAACAAGAATTAGAAGAATGGAAGTTTCATGAAAAATTAGGGTTCTTGATAATTATGTTGAGTTACCCCATTAATTCAATCCTTTTGATGAATTTGTACATGTTTCACGTAGGAAATCATGCATATAGGTATATATAACTAGTAGTAATCTTGTTTGGGAGTTTGGGGATTATTAATGGCGTTTTGGAGAAAATTGTTGGATGAAACCCGTAGGTCAAATTTGCAGTTTTTGGGCAAGAACTGTTTGATCAATCGATCGACCAAGAGCATCGATCGATTGATCGACCCCATTCCTCAATTGATCTTTCCCTCCTGGAAAATCGCATGTGTTCCCCTTTTTGTTTAATCCAGATAAAATACATGAGAACCCTTGAATATCCTTTAAATAGTATAATGGGACATGAAGAGGACTAGTAGGGTCTGAGTAGACTCTGTTGAATTAAATTTTATACGGGGTGAAATTATGGGTTAACGGGGGGTTTTGTCACACATGAGATATTGTGCGTATGTTCACTATAGAATTGAGAGACTCGTGAAAGACTTAGGCCAGAAGGTTAGAGAGGGCATACCTACTGTAATTATATTTTAGTAATAAGGAATACTTCGAGAGATGAGAAGTAAGTATGAAATAAATTATAAATGAGAATAAAAGAGATGAATCCGTTATACGAGATAATTGAGTAAATTTGTGCTAAGTACAGATAATAATAATTATGGGTCATGAGCGAACCTAATTCGGTAAATGTGAATATCTATATATATGACCGTGTGACTGTGTACATATATTAGTTATTATGTTTGTGAATAATCATACCCGAGTTACTTTCTATCACGGAGGTTGTCGCGCCGGGATAATCTTATCTCGATGGAACCTTTATGGGGGATATTGACTTGTACCCTAGAACATAGGAATCCTTGGTACAGGTTATCTGAGAATGATAGTTTGACGGTTCTAAGAGACGTGAGGGATATGTGCTGACCTCTTAGTAACTTGTAACTTTGCTTCGCCTTCATTTTGTGTGTATTGTGTTAATACAGTTCGAGAGTGATTCTGAACTAGTATTTCCCTTAGTATGAGCGATACGGGGACTTGATAGAAGAGCATGCCAGCACCATAGATTTTATGTGGGGTGCCGATAGTATATATATTATATGAGTGATTAATATATATATACTTATATATATGGAAACTTTCTAGAGTGTATAAGTAGTTAAGAAATGAATAAATGCTCCAGCTTTATAACAAATGTTCATGAATTTTGTAACGATACTGAGTGGTTTTAAGTAACATAAGAAAATGGAAGAATTAATTTTCTAAAATTAAATATCATAGCCTTAGTACTTCTCGGAATAAAACTTTATGAAAAATAAGTTAGATAGACTTATGAGATCCGTAGTACGGTAGGCGTGCACACTAGATGAAAGGTGAGAATTCTCAAGAGAGTGTCGCATACTAACATGGTTGCCACATTATCCGGTAAGCATTTTAAATACTCGTTAAACTGTTTTAAAATTGTTTTACCGTCAAGCTCTGACCCGTTTTCAGTCATTTCTCTCTCTCTCTTGTATATCTATATGTATGTATTACAGGTGCCCGGCCAAAGGGTCGTCATGCATAGGTTCTTTGGACTGGACGTGCTGCATCTTATGTGGGAGTTGTAGGATCTTGCTTTAGACGACCTCTTCATTTATTCAGTTCCTATTTTAGTTCTTCATAGTTAGGGCATGTGTCGCCCGATTTCCTATTCCGTTTGGATATGACAGAGATTTATGTTTATTTATATTTCCAGTATTTAGTTCTCTTTGAGAGTTAACTATTGTCATGATGATTTCATTAATGGTTCTTAAACTTAGTTTGGTTTATCTATATGGTTTAAATTCGTGTGTGTTAATTACCATCCTTAGCATTTATGTGATTCTTAAACTGTTGTTTATTAAAAAGGTTTTCATATTGGAATTTAATAAAGTAAAAATAAGACTTTAAACTGTTTTGACACTTAGCTTAATTATTTAGGGTGTTTAAATTGGAAATAATTATTTTGCGACAGTGATGCTAAGAATGAACCAACCGTTCACCTTGATTTTAATTTAATAAAGGACTGATCACCCAGTATTTAATTAGGCAGGGTGTCACAACAAGTCCAAATAATCTACAAAATAAGTTAGTACCGAGCATAATGAAAAGTAATAAAAAAAAGTTTAACTAATTGCACTAGACTAAAGTAAAAGGAATGAAAAACTAATGAAAGAAAGAATAAAAAAACTAACTATTTACAACCTATTATTTGGACTTCACACTAACTATACACTAGAAATATAAATAGTTGAGGATCCATCCAAAATACATCTTGGCTTTGAGGGATAAGCGGTGTACCCTCCTTTGAAAGCATGCCTCCTGAAAAATATGAATTCCGTTTGAAAAACGAAAGGCATGCGGGTGGTGCAAAAGATGAACCATCGCCAATTATAAATTTTGGGGGGACGATGGGAGATTAGGATAATAAGGGGGACAATACAACATTGATCTAGGGAAAAATAAAATCATCTCCCCAAGGTTTTTTAATTTGAAGCAGAGGCGGGTCTAGTGAAAGTGAATAGCCCGTGAAATGAAGCATATCAAAATAACATTCTCGTTCAAGAATCGGGTCAAAGTCCTCAATATTTTCAATCGATTCTTGTGATGAATTTAACGGTTCGAGAATAGTAGGTAATAAAGGAAAAGAAGTACAATCAACCTCAATACAATCGAAAGAATTAATAAGAGGTTGATATGCGAAAGTGCTTGGATCACTCTCAATCATTTCTCCCTCAAAAAGGGGTGTAGGTGAAACACGAGTTTCAACCTCAACCCGGCTTTTAGAATAAGAAATGATCTCATCGAGTTAGATATTTTTATTTGTCCAAGCATCATAAATCACAACCTCATCATTCATTTCCTTATTCCCACAATACAAAGTCAGATCACAAGGCGATGAGCGATTACTTACAAATTCTTGATTTTCACGCACGATGCACTCATCCTCAATAATTTGTAGGCATTCTCTCATAGTATTAGGAGTGTAACCTGGAAAAATATTTTTCAAAACAATTAAGGTTATCTAAAGAGTTATAGCGATACATTTCACAATACGCAATTCAATTAAACGACAGGCACCAAAATTTCAATTTCTCGAAACAATCTAGCACAAGTTAAAAAAAAGGATAAAATAAAGAATACAAATACAAAAGGAAAAAATACCACGAAATAATAAAGCAACTACTATCTATAAAACACTACCCGACAACGGCGCCATTTTTAATGAGGCGTAAACTTTATATTCAAAACACGTTGTTGGGTGTTTACATCGTATACAAAACAAATACCACAACTTGGTACACTAATGGAAGTGTAGCGGCAAGTAGGGATCGAATCCACAGGGAATGTCGTATAGATTTTAATCGATTTATTATCTCAAGAATAAAAATGCAAACGATGATAGGTTGAAAATGGTGGAAAAGGGAAAAATAAAAGATGTTAACTCTAAACAATATTAATAAAACGAGAGTCAGGATCACGTCCCGCCATGGGCTAAACAACTAATAATTAGAATTTTGGTTCGAAAATATTAAACCGAGCATTATTAATTAATCATAAACATCACGTACGAAGAAATTTAACTCAAAATTGAGAGATAAAATATTTAATTCAAAATGGTCACACGCGTCTTAAAATCGAATTATCGCTATAAACACTAACGTTGTGTAACAAAGAGAGTTAAACGCATGATAAAATTATTTAATACACGCGGTTTCAATTAAATGTGATTTTAATCAAAACCTAATTTTCGGAGCTCGACGCCTATAAATGGCGGACACACGATCCAAAAGTCAATTTAACTACTCACTACACATGAATAAACTAATTAAACAACTAATTAATAATTAGAAAAAAATTAAATTAAACTAATTTATCTAGGCATGGGAAATTAAATATAAAGCAAAAAAAATAAAGGACAAAACATAAATACGAGAGGACTTACCTTAATTGTGGATTACACAAAGAAAATGGAGGAGAGGGGTGGTCTCACAATTAAACCCCAAAGTTACAAACCCTAAAACTAACCCTAGCTTCTAAACTAAGAGAAAATGAAAGATAGTTACAAAAATACACCAAGTCTTGCTTTTATACTAAGTTACAAACATAAATAAAAGAAAAAGGGGTTAAGTTACAATTAACTAATAAAAGAAAAGGAGAAAAGAAATAAGAAAAGAGAAGGAAAGAAATAGCAACAAACAAGGTCGGCCAAAAACAGAGCACCGAATCGATTCGGAGAAATCCGAATCGATTTGAAATGGTTCTACTTTTTTACTATTGACAAGCAAATCGATTCGCAAAGGTGTGAATCGATTCGCACCTGATAGTTTTGGCAACTGAAATGGATCGCTGCAACTGTAAGAAAAATGCCCAAGGCTGAGACCCATATGCGTGTTCCATGGCTGTAAACAGAGACCACACTACAAAAAATGCATGGTTGCGTATTGGACCAGCAGCGACTAGCAAATGGGACCTGCCATTGATGTACCAAGCCAAGACCAACAATTCGAGTATAAGCCGAGAAAACCAAGACCTCCATGTCCAAAAATGACCAAAAACCTCCATCTCCATAAATGGTGAGCCAAGACCCATTTCGTGAAATTGGCCAAAGACCAACGACCCATATGCCTGTGTGGTCAAAAATCATGCTCCACTTTAAGACGAAACCAAAACCCGAGCACAAAGCCAAAATCGCCATTTGTAGGAATGAAGTTTGTTGCATGAAAGAGAAAGGATCATGCAAGGAATTAATTAGATTGTTAGTTTATTAATAAAATATAAATTAAATTCCTTAAAATAATTCTCCAATTAAAGACCCGTATTTTCTTCATTCGGACTCAGATTTGAGCACCCTTCACGGCCACATGAAGTTTGACCCTAGAGAAAGACTTTGGTCAAAAATATCAAAGTGTGAAATTATCAAATTTCCACTGAACAAGCGAACTTCAACGAAACTTTACCAAAATGCGACAAAACATCAAACCAAGCACCGTAACACCTACAACAGCTTAATAATACCTCAAATAACATGTTAGCACATAAAACGGAGGTTGTCTGATTAACGAGCATAATTATAATAATTACGGTACCTAGGGGGATAAAAATGCATAAGGTAACAGGTAATAAATGCAATATTCGTGACGTTTCATCGGGAAAAAACACTTAGAAAACTATGACAACGGAAAAATCCTCGGACAGCCCAGGCCAGACAATCACTATAACAATGGAATTATAAAGTTAGACAGTAGTCTTGTACAATGACTCGATCCACCCACGAGACTTGACACTCCTCTGATTTTCTACCAATCTTCACAGTGCCCACGCGAAAAGTAACCTTCTCCCACGATGCTCATCCACACCAGTCGCCTCCACGAATGCCTCGATATCCACCGATACGGCCTTGTGTCGTCTACGATGTTGAAACCGGTATCCGCCAAATCTTCACCGTAAAACTAGAAATGGATCTTCAATAGAACCTCAAACTTAGTGCCAACAAGATCACAATAATATATGATAATGAAAAGCTCGAATCTTGAAACTCTAAGGATGTTTTATTGTGAAAACACTTAGAAAACTTTGTGCAGAAACCTTTCGGTATCGTAAACTATTTTTCGCACTGCACACGCTTCAAGAAAACTGACCATGCCTATGTATAATTATTTTAAGGCGGTGGAGGAATCTCGTTCTAGCGAGATATTACGTCCTTCGAATGACAGCAGCACTCGTTCGAACGATAGTGCTTATCGTTTGAACGACGTCGCCTGGATTTAGAGTTCATCCAACTTTGAAAATAGAGTTTTAGTTAAACCTAACTCTTATCCAACTATAATCCGTCATCATCAACTCTAAACAAAGTGTAATCATTTAAAACACTTTTAAAACATTTTAAAAACATTTTCTTAATAAATAACATCCTTATTTTTGTAAAATAAAATTCCGAGTTTCATTAACATTATGCATTCATACCTGTGTGATCTCGGAATGCAATTAAACTTTGAAGACGAGAAATTCGTACCCATTAAACTTTGGCATGATTAATTCCTTGTAACTTTACCGCAACGTCTTCAATAAAATCTTCGACAAGTCATAGTCTCGCAGTGATCGGACAATAAATATCTACCTGTGACTCAAACGTGTTTTGTTTCGAGAATAAGTCAACACTACATTATGACTCAATTGTAAATTTGGTCCTTACAAATCTCCCCCTTTGATTATTTCAGGACAAAACCAACAGTGAAATGCCTAAGCGGGGTCGTTAAGCCGTATGACGCCTAAAAACTCATCCCATAAACCCAAAATAAAAAATACATCATCAGTACCGGATAAGATTCTTCAATAATGGACCGAAAAGAATGAAATTGTCACGAATGTTTGAATGTGATGTAGACTTGAAATCTCGAATCTCTTTAAGCATACTTACACATATAAAACAGACAAATACCGAGTGAAGTATAGAGGAACTAATGATATAAATGAAAACTTAAATCAAATTTTAGAATCATTTGTTATGTGTGTAATCATGATACCAATATGTAAACAAACTTGACTCACAAAAACTCCCCCTACATCACAGACATCTCTCCCCCTTTTTGTCTCGAATAGACAATCCGGTGAAAAGATAAAAAAAAATCTAGCATGAGATATACCAATATGATTAAATCAGCATGAAGAATAGCTAGACAAACAGAAACGACCAACTAAGTATGATCAATCAATGTCAAATTAGTAGCTAGAAAACAACGAATCACGCAAAAATATATCAGTTTAGGCATGTGTGATAAACTAACCAATACAACAAAATATGTCAATGATTAAAGTAAACTGCATAAAAAGAAACCCAGTACCTAAATATGAATCAATATGCAGGAAGGTATTGAAACAAACATCCACCAGAAAAGGTTAAACTAGTCAAACAGGATCTCGTTTGAACGAGCCAGGGATGTCGTTTGAACGAGAAGCGACATCGCTCGAATGAAACTGTATGTCGTTAGAACGACATAACAAAATTTTCACAGTCTCCCCAGAAAATTAAACAGTGTTGCCCAGTGGAAAAATTATGTGAAAATTCTAACTGGAAGGGGATCAAAACTGCGAAACAGTAGCAAAACAAAGAAAACTCAAAAACAAACAAATATGAGTAACATGCCAACATAGAATCGATGTGCCTAAACATGAACATGGAGTGCATGTGCGTGAACAAACAAATGAATTACAATTCCAACACATTGAAACAATGAAGAAGCTCTAATCAATAGCAATCTATCATCAAACTTTATTATAGCCATATGTGACAATTAAAGTGTGAGCTTAATGAACTAAACAAACATCATGCACACGAATTCGAAATTTTGACGATTCTACAAACAATTGCGTCATGACACGAATTTTCAACTATAGGATTCTTTGTGCAAACCCGTTTAAATTTTTAATCCATCCAAACGCCCTCAAATATATCATAATGTTTTAATGAATTAAACTAATTTGGCCCATTTTGGCATATGATTCTTTTCATTGCCTTATTAATTTTTGGGGGCTCTTTTAAACGGTGGCTTTCACGATGAGATAATTTTCTACTCTCGCAGCCCTTTTTCGTATACTCATCATATTTCAATAAAAAAATGCTCACGGCTAAAAAGTTATTACATGCACATTACCTCCTTAAGTCTACTTACGCATAGGTGACAAGATTGAGATAAGAACGTCTCACTAAACTCAAATATGCAAGAGTAGTCAAATATCCATATAAACTCATGCATGTGTGCAAAGATGGCATATATACAAAGTCGAATCAAAACGCATATCAACTTCAAAACATCCCCATAATAAGCTGGTTAAGATCAATCTAAGCATTGATAATAATGACCAAATGTCCTAGCCACGTGTATAATAGAAGGAAGGGGGTCCAAGCCCACCAACATGACATATCAAACATGTTAAATCAAGACACACAAAAAAAATGAAAATCTTTTTGGCTTTTTCAAAATATTTTTACTCAAATAAAAGTAAAATCTTTTTGTGTTTTTCTCAAAAAATTTCAAAACCAAAAATCTTTTTGTATTTTTCAAATAAATTCAATAAATGAAAAATATAATACAAATGGATAAATAGGGTAATACACTCGACCTTTAGATTTAGCATGGGAAGAATCAAGTGTAACCAAATGAGAACCATGAAGTTTTATTCCTAAATCTACCAAATCCGACTTCCTAACCCAAGTAGGTGTGTAACGACGCATGGGAGTGGGGGGAATCGGGGCAACTTTATTCCTAAACATCCTAAACTTACGAGGAGCATTCCTAAGGTCATAGCAAAACTCTATAAGGTGACCTTTCCTACCACAAAACGTGCAAGTGTAGCGATAGTATGGAAAGTGACCTATATGAGAACCTTTTCTAATGTTCCTATGTGGCTCTCTCACACGTGCGGGGGGAATGGGAACAACACAATCATCAAAGACAATATCTCCCCTATCTCTTCTAATTTGGACGGTGCCTAGCAATCTATCCAACTTCTCACTTCTAGCCTCCAAGTCAAACTTAACTCTAGACAAGTCTCTCAAATTCTCCCCTAACTCCTTAATCCTAGACTCGAGTGGTAGTCTAGACTCCTCAAACTCTAGCACCTCCATTTTCAAAGCTTCCATCAAACATCTAAGGGTGTCTCTCTATTTCTCGATGTACTCTATCTTCTCCCTAAGCTTCATCTCCCGTGCACTAAGATTCTTAATTAACGCGTCAATATTTTCTACGGCACACTCTTTCAACTTAGCTTGCAATTTCGAGTTAGCCTTTTTCACTTTCACCGTCTCCTCAAACAACTCTCGAAATGCAACTTGTAACTCTCCTACGTCAATATCCTCATCCTCGCTCTCATCACCCTCACCCTCTCGGGAAGCACTCTTAATAGCCTCAAAAGCGTCACGCACATAAGTATCCTCGTGGGAAGATATAGCGTCATCACTCACATGACATGCCATAAACGTAACAAAGTTACACTCAATGGGGGAATCCCCTCCCTCTTCCGGTTCACTATCATCACTTAAGGTCGCATTATACGCAATTGGTTGCTTGCCCTCTTTCTTAAGTCTAGTGGGACACTCCTTGACTTTGTGACCATACCCCTCACACCTGCAACACCTATCAGATACATCTCTATTAGCTTTGTCACTACTATCCTTAGGGGTGGAGTCTCCCTTGTTCTTGAATTTTTCAAACTTTTTTGCATCTTTCGTTTGCTTATGAATTTGAAGAAAGTTCTTGAAATTTCTTTCCATTAAGACAAAATCCTCAAAGTCGGAATTGGAGTCGTCATTCAAAACTTTAGTCTCCTCCTTCAGGTCTTTCAAAGCAATTGATTCGTATCGAATATTGCATATTTCCGCCCGTTATCTTTATGCATTCTAGCACTTTTACGATTTTAAATGCCTATAAATATGCTCATTAACCATACAATCTTGGATTTGGATATATACATGCTTTGCAGGGGTTACTTGTGCTTTTGTAGGTATTGGAACGCTAAAAGTGAGGTTCGGTTGCATTTCGGAGAAGTTTCGTCATCGAATGATACTTCAAGGGCAATTTGGTCTTTTAAAACTCACTATTTTTTATGGAATTAATTTACCAACATGTATATAATCAAATTATCTTTTCATGGCCACTGATCGTGCATCATTCTGACTCCGTATGTGGAAGTTATACCCATTTCCGGAAGGTTTCGGTATTTTCTTCTACTTCAAGGGAATTTTGGTAATTTTATACTGCATAATTTGGATGGTTTCAAAACATAATCATGTAGATAATTGAATTATCTTCGCGTCGGTTTCGACCACACCTCATTTCGATTCCGTATGAGGGAGTTATGGCTATTTCCGTGCAACGCGTCAAAATTGGTTCGGAGAGGAAAAGTGGGCTGTCTCCAGCCCAAGGCAAATTCCAAAACCGCGATCAACCGGTCCCAAAATAGAGGTCGACCGGTTCCATCAGATATGGACTAAAATTGACTTATTTTGGGTTTTTTGGCTTGGTTTGTTTGGGGTTTATTTTGGGGTATTAATAGAATGTTTGGGGCTTTTCTTTGGAGATATGTTTCATTTTAGGTTAGAGAACTTTGGAGATTTTTTGGAGCTTCCCTCTCCTCATTTCCATGGGTGTTTTGCCCACCTTGTAAGTTAATATTACTATTCATTGTCTTCAAGCTTTGTACTTAGTTGTTTTAGCTTAATTTCTTTGTTGTTCTTTACTTTCTTGCCTAGATAAATTAGTTTAGTTTATTTATTTCTTGTTTTATTTATTAATTAGTTATTTAATTAGATTAATCATGTGTAGTGAGTAGTTACATAGAGTTTGGGTCGTGTGTCCGCCATTGATGGGCGTTGAGCTCTGAAAATTAGGTTTTGTGTAAAATTGCATTTAATTGAAACCTCGCGTATTAAAGTCGGATTATTATGCGTTTAACTTTCTTTGTCATGCAACGTTAGTGTTTATAGCGATAATCTGAATTTAAGATGCGTGTGACCATTTTCTATTAAATGTTTAATCTCGCAACTTTGGGTTAAATTCCTTATTGTGTGATGTTTATACTTAATTGAAAATGCTCGATTAAATGTTTTCGAACCGAAATTTTAATTATTAGTTGTTTAGCCCATGGTGGGGACACGATCCCGACTCTCGTTTTATTAATTCTAGTTTATACTTAACTTTTTAATTTTTCCCTTTTCTTTATTTCCAACCTATCACCTTTTACACTTTTATTTTAGGAGTATTAAATCCTATAAATTCTAGCAACTCGTATCTGTGGATTTTCGATACCCGACTTACCGCTATACTTGTATTGCAAGTGCAGTCGTAATTTAGGTTTTTGTATTAAGGCAGTGAAACGAATTCAACGATTAACGTTCTGACGCGACGCTACCTTTCACCCTTAATAAGCAATGCCCTTTTCTTTCTTTGTCACTTTCTTGGAGGTAAACATATCGAGTTCATAGGTTTGTAAGTCACCTACGTCCTCTTCTAGTTTCGATGAGTTAAGCATACCAAGGGAATTCATAACGGTCACTTTAGCATCAAACCTACTCGGCAACGATCGCAAAATTTTCTTAACCACTCGGTTATCGAGAATCTTCTCACCTAGGTTAAACGCCACATTAACAATAGTGGACAACCTAGTGCAAAACTCATCAAATGTCTCATTATTTAACATCTTAATCGTCTTAGACTGTGTAATGAGATTTTGCAACTTAAACGCCCTAACCGTTCTCGTGCCCTCATGAGTGAGTGCAAGTGTATCCCAAGCTTCTTTTGAAGTTTCACACGTCATGATACGATTACACTCTTCAGGTGTGACATGTGACGAAATAACGTGCAGACCGTTAGAGTTATACTGTGCAAGCCTACGTTAAGTCTCAGTCCATGACTCAACGGGTTTCAAACTAGCGACCTCACCCTCTCGTGTGACAGGTGGTGACCAACCTTTTTCAACAGCTAACCAGACACGCTCATCAATGGATTTTAAAGCACTTCTCATTCGCATTTTCCAATAAGCATAATTAATGCCATCAAAAATAGGAGTGGGAAAACTATCATAATTTTCAAAATTCATCCTTACAATAAAAAAGGTATCAAACACAATAAAAATGTATATCTAGCTCCGATACCAATTTTTAGGTCCCTAAAAAATAACTTTCAATAAAAACTTTTGCTTGAGCGGAATTAAGTTAAGGATGAATGAAAATCAACTTTCTCTTTTTATAACTAACTCTTTTTCAATTTTATCAAACCAAGTTGTGACAAAAATTAACTTAACCAAATTTTATCTTATTTAACCCTAAGCATGCAACTAGTGATTAAATCAAGTAAAATAAAGTAAAGCAATACTCACAACGCCGATGTACGAGGAAAAACACAATCGTGAAAAAACCTCGGACGGCCCAGACCAGACAATAACTATGGCAATGGAATTACAAAGTTAGACGTTAGCCTTATACAACGACTCGATCCACCCACAAGACTTGACATTCCTCTTATCTTCTACTAATCTTCACAGTGCCCACGTGAAAAGTAACCTTCTCCCACAATGCTCGTCCACATCAGTCACCTCCACGAATGCCTCGATATCCACCGATACGGTCTTGTGTCGTCTACGATGTCGAAACTGGTATCCGCCATCTATTCACAACAAAACTAGCAATGGATCTTCAATAGAACCTCAAACTTGGTGCCAACAATATCACAAGAACATATGATAATGAAAATCTCGGATCTTGAAACTCTAAGGATGTTTCATTGTGAAAACACTTAGAAAACTTTGTGTAGAAACCTTTCTGTATCGTAAACTATTTTTCGCACTGCACACGCTTTGAGGAAACTGACCACGCCTATTAATAATTATTTTAAGGCAGTAGAGGAATCTCGTTCGAGCGAGATACTGCATCTTTCGAACGACAGGAGCACTCGTTCGAACGACAATGCTTGTCATTTGAACTACGTCGCCCGAATTTAGAGTTTTGATGCATCCAACTTTGAAAACAGAGTTTTAGTTAAACCTAACTCTTATCCAACTCTAATCCGTCCTCATTATCTCTAAATGAAGTGTAAACATTTTAAACATTTTAAAAACATTTTCTTAAAAAATAACATCCTTATTTTTTGTAAAATAAAATTCTGAGTTTCATTAACATTATGCATTCATACCTGTGTGATATCGGAATGAAATTAAGCCTCGAAGATGAGAAATTCGCACCAATTAAACTTCGGCATGAATAATTCCTTGTAGCTTTACCGCAACGTCTTCAATAAAATCTTCGACAAGTCATAGTCTTGCAGTGATCGGACAATAAAAATCTACTTATGACTCAAACGTGTTTTGTTCCGAGAATAAGTCAAAACTACATTAAGACTCAATTGTAAATTCGGTCCTTACAGGGTTGGTACGAGAAAGGGTTTAGGGTATCATAACTCATCGGGGAAGCTCAAACAGGACTTCAGTCTTCACGGTCTCTTTTATTTTCTTTATTTAACGCATTTGGTCGCTACTTTATCGCAAGTAACTTTATTTAGCACTATTGATGTCGCGACTGCATATTAACCTACAACATAATTAAATATGAACATATGGCCAAATTTTTTTAGATCATGTGACTAAAATGCACATATTTAGGGTATAAAATGGACACTTTGGGGTGCATCACTCGGTTAAATTAATTTCCCGCGAATCGATTTTAACAAATATTTAATCAATTTCTTAATTCTGAGACTTAGATTATTTGCTACTCCAGCAGGATTATAAAATAATCCAATGGCCGATTTTTATTGGTGGAAACAAAAAATGAAAGGCAATCAAGGCAGTATCACAATTCACGATATCCCCTCGACGCGGATTCATCCAAATTATTATCTCAGACCTATTCACGCAACTGTCACCCAATGTGTGGGGATCATTGCACCCGATTTAAAATCATATCACACTCATAGCAATCACAGTGACATTTCACAAGCATTTCAATCCTCATAACTCTCAGAATTAACAATCTATGCACGCTTTACAAATGGTGTGAGATTGCTTGAGTCTAATCAAAACATTCCGTAGACTCAAATTTCACGGGTGGTTATGTTCAATACATTTCTGGAATATACAGATCATAATCCACTATTGAACTATCATACAAGTTCTCGAACCATCATATGGGTTCATGTAGTTTGAGATAAACTGCTTAGATTGCATCGCAATCATTCTGATAGGATGCCAACTCTCTATCTAGGTTATGAACCTTTCAATAGTACTATAACTAGAATTTTGATCTCTTTGTGATCAAGTCGAACCCGGCTCACTGCAATTCCTACTAAGCTCTATTGACCGACATGTCTATAATATATTTTTTTAAAAATATAAGTCATCCTCATAACCATGATTCTTACTTCAAAATGAACTGACACACCTTTACTTTAAAGTAAATGTCGTATGTAATTTTAAAAATAAAACTCCAACTAAATATGTACAGTCCTCCCATCGAGGAAGTTCTATATGAATAATTTAATTTTAAAGAATTTACTGATGGGAATTTGAAAACATCAATATTGGTTGATGACACTCAGCTAAGAACCATGTTCGTAAAATGATTTTCATCATTGGGTGAACAAGGGATTCTTTGGATTAGAAATAAATGGGGAACCCCGAATCCATTTCATAATCCAATAGTGAACATCATCGGAAGCCAAGGCATGGTGTTAGTTGTTGAGAGGAGCCTAACTTCTTTCCCAAAAGAGAGGTAAAAGGATAAGGATAAGTCTCAAGGACAACGGTATGGGATTAAAAATATTCATATTCCTCATATGTAGTGAAAAATTCTAAAAGAGGGTATTTTCAACACAAGTAGTTAGAACATTGATAGCGAAAATGTTGATTTTCCTTAGCACTATAAGGAAAAGAACAAGGTAATTGTTATTTTTCTTAAAAGTGGAAAGATGATTTGCAGTTCGGTCTAAGGAAACTTGGATTCTATACTCGGGAGCAAAAAATCAGGTATTCAACTCTTTGAATAGGTTCTAGGTAACAAAGTTGTTATTTAGATATGTTCCTAATAATTGGGTGATAAGAATAAGGCAATAACATTAGCTATAGGGTATCAATTTTATATTTCAATGGAGATAAAAAGCTAACATTAGTAGATTGTTTTATGTTCCAACTATTAGAAGAAATTAAGTTTTGGTTTCAAAGTTAGTTATGAATGGATATTTGGTTTATTTTAATAAAGAAGTTTTTATCGAAAATGAAAAATATTCAATTTGTTCTGCCACATTGGATAACTATCTTTATATTAAAAAGCATGTCTCACCATTACCGCTAAATACTTAAATGAGTAACTTAAATGAAAATAACCTAAAGAGAAAAAAAAACTTTTAAGTTGAACCAAGTGTATCTTTGTCGCTTATGCTTAGGTCATATTAGTCTAAAATGAATTCAAAGGTTGGTTTCAAATGGACAATTAAGTTCACTAGAAGTGGAGGCACTTCTCATCTATAAATCCTGTTTAGAAGGTAAAATGACAAAGAGGCCTTTTATGACCAAAGGCTATAAAGCCAAATATATATTGAAAGTGGTTCATTTTTATTTGTGTGGCCTTACGACAATCTTTGCAAGAGGTGCCTATGAGTACTTCGTTTGGATATGTTTGCCTTATGCATGACAAGTGTGAAGTCGTTGATCAGTTCAAAGTGTATAAGGTTGAGGTGGAGTGTAGGTATGGTAAACTAATCCAAATCTTACAATCCTCGTGGGAGAGTTTATTAATCATTTGTTGGAGGTGGGTATTATATCCCAATAGTCTACACCATATATTCCACCTCGAAATAGTGTAGAGCGGAGTAAGGAATAAGACTCTTTTAGATATAATCATCTGCATCGTAGTTTATTCAGGACTACAATACTTGTATTGTCATTTTAAATAAGAGACAAAAATATATATATTCTGAATTCAGTTATATCTACATCGGTCTCTTTAAACTCCTATGTAACTGTGGAGTGGGATCAATCTCATTCTAGGACATGTTCGGATCTACGGGTGCTCGACACTAGTGATGTGGTAGGAGACAAGGGAGTTGGAATCAAGAACGGAAGTATGTATCTTTATTAGTAATCCCAAAGGTACTAAAGGTAGTCTATGTAATATTCCTAAGCATTTGAAGGTCATTTATTATATCAATGGTCGGTTATTAAAAAAGGATTATGTAATAAATTATGGGCCTATGAGTAAGCTAAACTTACAAGAGGTTAAAAAGGAACATCATATTATTGGTATTGGTAGACTACTTGCACAAGAATAAATAAAATCTAACATCAATAATGCATTACCTAGCGGTAGTGGGAGAATTACCGATAATTAGGTAACACATGTCACTTATATGGAATCACAAGTGGTGCCATATCATAGTGGGAGCATCAAGAGACATACTGACATGTTAGTGTTTTGGGTTATCAATTTAATGAGATCTCAGGAAAACACGAAATGGGATCAAGAATTACAACGAGTCATTCCAATACAAGGACTTTAATCTTTGACTTAAGACTATGGATACCAAGAAGGATTCGATGTATTCAAATAATTTTTTAGGAATTTGTAGACTTGTTGATGGGATAAAACCCATCGAGTACAAGTGGATCTACAAGAAGTTAAAATATTGATAGATGGTAAGGTGGAAACATTTAAGTCAAGACTTGTTGGGAAGGGGTTTACTAAAAAATAAAGGGGATGAATATGATTAAACCCTATCACCGGTAGTCATGCTAAAGTCTACTGGGATTCTTTTAACGTCTAGATTGCATTCGTGAAGGATGGCCTTGACAAATGCATATTAAAGATGTAATCCAAGGGGTTCATAGTAAGAAGTCGGGAATGCAAAGTCTGTAAAATTAAGATATCCATTTATGGACTTAATCTAACATCAAGGTCTTGGAACATTTAGTTTAATTAGGTAATCAATCTTTTGATTTTAATCAAAACCAAAATAATACTTGCTTGTATAAGAAGCATGTCAAAAATTTGGTGATATTTTTAGTACAGCTTGTGGATAAAATTTTCCAGATTGGAAACGACGTGGGTGTATTTTCTTATATAAGAATGTGGTTGTCCAAGTTGCTCGATATAATAAACTTAGGACAATCCAGTCACATCCTTATTATTAAGATTTTGCTAGATCGTACAAAAAGGATGTTAGGTTTATCCTAAGTTGCTTATATGGATAAAATGCTCATAAATATTAGCATGAGAGAAATTCCATGAAAGGATTTTTCTTTCAAGCATGCAATCAATAAATTTAGGGATCAATGTCCTAAAACACTTGATCCTATAGAAAGAATGAGGAATATACCGAATGCTTTGATGGTGGGCAGTCTCATGTATGCTATGTTGTGTACTATATCAAATATATACTTTTTCGATTGTCATAGTCAGCATATTTTAGTTTGATAGTCTTGTACTGTTAAGGTACAAAGACTCATTTTTCAATCAGATAAGGATTTCAAGTTTCCTACCTCGAAACATGTTCTTGCCTTGGGAGGTGAAGTTGTAAGTTGGAGGAGTGTGAAGTAAGAATGCATTTTTTATTCCACTGTGGAGGACGAAGCTATGGCCACTTCATAGACAACTAAGGAGGTTGTATGGATCGAATACTTCCTAAGTAAATTAGGTGAGGTTCCTTCAATGAAATTGACCATTACACTATATTTTGTTTATAGTGAAATGATTGCAAGTTCGAGAGAACCCATAATGCATAAAAGGGTTAAGAACAATGACAGCAGGTTTCACCTAGTATGAGAAATAGAATAAGGGAGGTGATAAGTGTATGATCGAGGTTGCATCGAATAATGCCCAGTTGATCATTTTACAACTAGGGATATAGACTGTCGAGTAAACAAGTTGGGAGTTGGATGTATGGACACGTGGATTTAAGACTAAGTGGGAGATTATTGGGATTTTATTCTAAAACCATGTGTGCCACTTATTTTTTTAATAAATGTGTGTCAGTTTCATTTTAAAATGCAAATCATGTTTGTGATAATGTCTCATATTTATGTTTTAAATATATTATATTCAATGTCAGTTAATTGGACTTAATAGGAATTCGGAGGAGTTGAGTTCGACTTGATTACGAGTGATCAAAATTCCAATTGTAGTACAATTAAAAAGTTTACATCCACTACAAAAAAAAGTGCTTTTTAAGACTAGACTTTTTGAGACAGCTAAAATTTAAGTCTTTAAAACCCATCTTTTGAGACGGGTAAAATTAGCGGTCTTAAAAACTAATAGTTTTTAAGACCACTAATTTTACCCGTCTCAAAAGGTATAATTTTTAAAACCGCTAATTTTACCCATCTCAAAAGATAATGCTAAAGAGACGGTATATTGGTAGGCGTCTCAAAAAATATACCTTAATAAGACGGGTAAAATCAATTTGGATTCCCCCTTTGCAAATTTTTACTCCCGCTTCTTTCTATCACCTTAAGAAAACAAAAAAAAAGGAAAGGAAAAAAAGGCAAACAAAAAAAGTCAGCGTGTTCCCGCGTCTCTTCGGCCGTTCTCCTCCGCCCCGGGCTTCTCCTTCTCCTCCACGCAGCTCTCTCTCTTGGATCAGCCTCCCATTATTGTTCTACTTATCTAGGTTAAGTAATTTAAGATCTAAAAATGTGTTACTTTGTTTATGCATTCAAGCTTTGTAGTAGATGAATATGAGAATCAATTAGGTTTTTGATTTAATGTTGTGATTGGTTTGAATATGACAATCTGGACAATGGATCCTTTCATTTCATGATCTAATTAGTTATATTTACTTTTTATTTTGTTTTGTGCCTTAACCTTTAGATTTGGTTTGTTGACTTTTTATAAGGTATGAAGTGAAGTGTTTGTTTTGAATCTTAATCTATTGTATTTATTGTCTTACCAATAGTCACATTAAGTTTTGCACCAATTGTAAATTGTTTATTTTTTCTAATAGGTTGGTTTTACATATTTGAGCATGTATCACCCATGATGATGGGTTGTTTACATTTTACTTTTGAATTCACCTCTATAGATGCTATTGATTGTATTCGTATTTTGTAATTAGAAAAGTGAAAAACAATGAAATCTTTGTAGTATTATTGAATCATTTTGTTATATGATCATTCATCACTTTCTTACTATGCAAATATTATATAAAAGAAGGGTTTTACATAAATTAATATAAGAAAAATTATAATTTAACAATATATTTAACTTTATTCTGTGAGTTATAGTTCGAGCATGTAGATTATGGAAGTTTGTGCAAAAACCCATTTGTTTTTCATATTTGGTTCCATCCCTAATATACATGTTTTTCATTTTTGGGTATTTGACAGGAAGCTATTGCTTGCGTGACCGCTATCATTTATTTTGAGACATTTTATCTAAGCGCGGACATTCAGGTTACAACATCGAATTGATATGGATACGAGGTAATTTTATCTATATCATTACTTTTTGTACATATGATTTGTAGTGGTGATATGAAGTTGAGGGTGAGCTAATTGAAAACTGTATTGATTTGTAGTGGTGATAGGAGCTTGAGGGTGAGCCAATTGAAAACCCGGAATGCCAATTGGTTGTTGTAGTATGTTTTCATATTAATATAAAATAATATTTGTTTACTAGTTTGTGTAAATTTTAGTTAGATTATTGATATGTTTGTTTATAATTGATAATCAAATTCAACGGAGTGGGTTTTGGCAGGGACCCACCCTGCACTCGCCCCTAATGGGGGGAAGGGGGGGCTAAATAAATGGGTCGGGTTGGGTTTGAAATGAAAAAACGTCGGGTTCGGGGCATGACGAGTTTTGTGTGTAAAAATCTCCGAACTCACCTTGTTTAAGGGTATTAGTATAAGTATCTAACTTAAATCTATGCACCTTACTTAGTTTGGGATAATAATAAATCAATGCATACTATTAGTTAGAGGACTTCATTTTTTATTAGTTTAACATTAGAAAAAACATGAAATCCATTAAAATACTTGAATAAAATAAGTTAGAAAATATCATAAAAATGCTTTAGGGCAGGTTCGGGGCCCTCACGTGGTTTTAAACGGGTTAGTGGTGGGGGCGGGGTAAGCAGGTAACAGGTTTGGGGCGGGGTAACGGGGTCGAGTTTGGCCAAACCCTTCCCGTTGCCATCCCTAAATGTTACACTTGCTAGTCAGTTAAGGGGTACCACTCCCAATATTGGACTTTATTCGCCCCTTCTAGTCCACGGCTAACAGGATGTTTTAATCGCGAACTGTGAAAGGACATATTTCTATCTTTGTCATAGTCAGTCGTTTCTCTAATGTGGGATGCTTCATTCCGTGTAGAATGACATCGGACTCTTCCCATGTCGCCATGTGGTACTTTCAAGAGATTGTTTGGTCTTCACGGTGTGCCCATGGGTATTACCTTTGATCGGGTCATTGGGATGTTATGTTTCACTTACTATTTTTTACGCTCACTATGACCCCTATACCGTCATTTCTAGTCTACGACCAACACGATGTTTTGATTGAGAATTGTGAAGGGAAATATTTATATCTTTGTGATAGTCGATCGTTTCTCTAATGTGGCATGCTTTATTCAGTGACATCAAATGATTCCCATGTTGCCATTTGGTACTTTCAAGAGATTGTTTGGTCTTCACGATGTGCTAATGAGTATTACCTCCGATCGGGTCACCGAGATGTTATGTTTCACTGACCACTTTTGACGCTCACTATGGCTCCTATTCTTTTACACTTTACTTGCAGAATGTGGTTGTTAATTGAGGGCTGGGGAACTTCTCTAGTGTTTTTCCTCTGACAATCCTTGACAGTTGGATTTTATTATCCCTTAGGATGATTTTGTATATAATAATGTTGTTAATAGTTACACGAGTCTCTCCCCATTTTAGAATGTTCTTAAATTAAAGTTCTTTAATCTATGTTCATTGGTCTACTTTGTAATGGCCAAGTGTTAACACCTTTGGGTGTCTGACTAGCCAACTTTTCTTTAAAGGGCAGGTAGAGTTTCTTTTTGCCGTGAAACTAACCTTGTTGTACTTCTTTGAGTTATAGAGGACCTTTTCACATCTAAAGGTTCATTTTCACAAGGTTTTGCCGCGTTTGGACTTATTTGTTTAGTTTATATAAAGGTCTACGCACATGTCCTTCTAAAGCTTTACTCATTCTTGGATTATATGGCAAATGTTAGTACACGTCTCCTCTGTGAAGCTATAAAATACATGCAACTTTTGTTGTGAGAACTACGTTGTTGAGCTTTATTCTAGCGAGAACATTTGGCGAGTAGTATTAACGTCAACCTTTGAAATTGAAGTTGTCCTTGTCTATGTTGGGTTCTATTTTAATTGGCACAACTGTCTTTGTTAGCATCTTGATGGTTTCTAAATCTATCATGGTTGGATCTTTTAAATGGAAATATTTAGAAAATTATATCTTGGTCTTACGCGCTCTTCCGATTAGAACTGGTTACCGTAGGTTCTCTCTCCCAGCATCGTGTTTGTTGTAACTTACAACTTTGTTGAAACTAATTTGAGGAATCAACCAGGCCAAAAGAGCTACGTGTTGAAAGTCTTTGGGGCCTTTTGAAGGCATCGGTGAAGCTAATTTTAGAAACGTTTAATTACTAATTATATTGAATGGTGTTTAATTTTATAAATGTTTTTGTTGACACCATTGGGATTGGTGTTTACCTCTTCCTCTCAGCCCTAGCTCTCATTTCACGCCATAAACTCTTAAACCATGCAAACCTCATTCGTAATATTCAGTTTAATTGGCTCCATTCAAGTAAAGTCTCGACTCTACCACCCGACAACCCCTAATGATTCTTCTTCTTCCAGAATCTTTGATTCTGAGTCAGCTTAGAGTTACAGATGGGCTCAGAACAAGAGAAGTACCGTGCGTTCAAATAGACACAGGAGAGCTCGTGCTCATCTCATCCCCACCGAGAGTGTCTGGAAATAATATAGTTCCATTCCAGATGAATCATTGGCTCGTAAGACTTCGATGGATCTGTATAAATGCGCATTTTGCATCCGTTATGGAAACAGGAAACGAAATGGTATCAACAGATCTGCCCCGGAGCCTTTCTTGACAAATTAACATTTCATTTGTCGAAGCACGCACTTGATAATGTCTTTGTAAATCAAGTCTGAATCCCACATGTTGTTGTGGGTACAGATGAGCCACATGTAGCAAGTACAACCTAGCCAGATGGTGTTTTAGAGAAACAAGGTTTGGATTTACTAGATCCTGAAATAGAACAAAGTGAGATAATAGAATAGGAGGGGTTTTTAAGTTCTGAACTTCCATATCACCCAAAATTGTTTAGAGGTCAGTTAAAAAATGGACTTTGCTACCTCATTTTACTGAATAAAGTCCCAGAAAACAGGTTTGAAGAGCACATGGAGGTTCATGCGGGGTCGATTAATGAGGAGGATGATGAGCAAGGAATTGCACATATGATTGGACATGTTGCATTTTTGGGAAGTAAGAAGCGTGCGTGAAAATCTTCTCGGGATAAGGGCTCGATAAAATGCTTACCCGGATTTCCATCATACAGTGTTTCACATCCATTCACCAACTAGTACGAAGGACTCTGATGGTGATCTACTTCCAGTTGTTTTGGATTCTTTAAATGAGATAACTTTTCATCCCAAGTTTCTTGCTTCTCGGATTGAAAATGAAATGAGATCAATACTATCAGAACTACAAATGATGAATACCATAAGAGTATCGTGTTGATTGCCAGTTATTGCAGCATTTGCATTCTGAGAACAAGTTGAGTAGAAGATTCCCTATTGGACTGGAAGAACAGATTAAGAGGTGGGATGCAGAAAAAATAAGGAAATTCCATGAGCGTTGGTACTTTCCACGCCACCATATATATTGTGGGGGATATCGAAAACATTTCGAAGACATTTTACCATATTGAAGCTGTGTTTGGGCAGATGGGCATAGAAAATGAGACTCTTGCAGCACTTACACCAGTGCATTCGGGGCAATGGCTAATTTCCTTGTTCCTAAGCTCATAGGAGGGTTGGCTGGTAGTTTATCATAGGACGGATCTCTTTCCAAGGAGTAGTTGAAAAGTTCTAAAATGGAAAGGCATACAGTTCGTCCTCCTGTTAAACATAATTGGTCCCTCCCTGGGAGCCATGAGGATGAAAAATCTCACACAAATATTTCAGCATGAATTACTTTAAAATTTCTCAATTGATATGTTCTGTAAGATTCCAGTGCACAAGGTTCGAACATATGGTGATTTGGGAACTGTTCTGATGAAGCGGATATTTCTTTCTGCCCTACATTTCAGGATTAATACGAGATACAAGAGTTCTAATCCTCCATTACCTCCATTGAATTGGAGCATAGTGATTCTGGAGGGGAAGGTTGCACTGTAACCACTCTTACCGTAAGTGCTGAACCCAAAAATTGGCCAAGTGCAACTAAAGTAGCTATTCAAGAGGTTCGGAGGCTTAAAGAATTTGGTGTCACAAAAGGTGAATTAGCTCGGTATATGGATGCGCTATTAAAAGATAATGAATAATTATCAGCTATGATTGATAATGTTCCATCAGTTGATAACTTGAATTTTATTATGGAGAGTGATGCACTCAGTTATACCATTATGGATCAAAGACAAGGTCACGAGAGTTTAGTTGTTGTTGCTGGAACAGATACCCTGGAAGAAGTCAATGCTACCGGTGCCAAGGTGTTGGAATACATCTCTGATTTTGGGGAACCATACGCACCCCTTGCTGCAGCGATTGTTTCATGTTTTCCAAAGAAAGTGCATGTTGATGGAATAGGTGAAACTGAGTTTAAGAGAGTGCCAAATGAGATTACAGCTGCTGTCAAAGCAGGTTTGGAGGAACCCATAGAGGCTGAGCCAGAGTTAGAAGTGCCAAAAGAATTAATAACCTCAATGCTGCTGCAGGAATTAAGGTTGTAGAATAGACCATCTTTTGTTCGTGTAGTTTCGAAAGTGAATGCCATAAAAATCTTTGATAAGGACTGATTTCCGTGACTACTCACCTATATTGAATCTTATAATCAATTTTCTCAAATCTAACCATATAGGACTGATTTCCGTCAACCATTGGATCTCACAGACTATATGACAACCCCAAGGTCATCAATATACTTCATCTTTAAATTCCCTCTCTTGCATGCTCCACTTGAAATCTTGGCACTTATCATCACTATTGATTTGACTCCCATTGGCCAAAGTTATAGGAGTAATTGAAACAATTTTATAATCATATATATAGAGAGAGAAAGGCCAGCAGTTCCTTTTCTGATTTATAGCACATGCTCTGTGTGCCGTTGGGCAGATTTCTGAGTTATATTGTAATTAGAAAAGTATAAATGACACAGAAATAAGGACCGGAAGCTATGTACAGTTGTGGAAGAAAAGGGACTATTGTCATGAGAATTGAGAACATCCCCGGGTGAATTTTTGCATTGGGTACAGTGAATGATATTAGTTTAATGTGAGAAACAACAAAGTCCCTCAATCCCATCCAGTATCACAGGGTTGAACGTATTTGGTGCTACAAAAATGTTTCGTCCCATAACGTTTAGATTTCTATTCAACATTATTCTGTAGCAATGAGACAATGCCTAGTTATCACTTTCGTATATTAGTGTACTTTTCTCCTTCTGTGTTGTCCTCCCAGCTGCAATATGTGTGACCCTTAAAGTAAAGTTCATAACTGTAATAGGACTAGCCTTTTTCTCTCCTTGCGTGCATTTCATATGGACTAATATTCTTCATTTGGTGGGTGGGGGTGGGGGGGTCTGGATGATAGTGCTTTAGTTGGATTTTTATTAATTTCAATTGGAAGGATACAAGTTTAATTAAAACGAAAATGAAACAATACAAAGATAAAGTTGACCAACAGTACACTGCAGTCAGAAACAAAAAAAATGTACAAAGCTACTAAAAACGGATACAAAATAACATAAAAGGCACCCTTTATTTTGTAACTCGAACAGAACTGGAAAAATCGCGTAAACTAAACCTACTCCGAATTTCTCTTGATACTTAGTTTGGTGCAGCTTATTAAATTCAAGTGCAATATCTTCAAATCCCTATTGTGAAAATCTCACACAACCTACTTGGGAAATTAACCCATGGCACTTATTTTGGATTAAAAAAATTTCGATTGGAACGAGTGAGTTGCCTTGCCCTCTAAGTGTAGTAGTGCTATAAATAACACTTTTTTCTCTCCGTGGAGTGTATTGAACATGAGATACCACTGTATTTTTTTTAGTCAATCTCTGGGATCCTCTACAATTAATGTTTAATTACTAATTCTATTGATAGGCCTATCATTAGGATGGTTATTGCCCACTGGAATGAAGCTGAACATTCTCATGTATCATCACCAAAGTGGTGTGATGGGAATGTAATTCCAAATTCAACAACCAAGTGGATCAGAAAGTGAATTGGCACGCCACACCATTTGAGGAAAGATTAGAAAATGCATTGGAGCAAACAAAATTTTAGGATCCTAATTTATAGTTAATTGACTTCTTTAGACGACGGAGAACTTATTTGCGAATTTCCACAAATCTCCCTTCGTGAATAAATTCTTTCAAGAATGGTCTTGAAAATGCCTCAAATGTTCACATTCAACACCGTATTATAATTTTCCTGCAATCCCAAATTGGTAAGTTTGCATATATAGTCCCATAATTCATGTTAAGAGTTTAGATCTCAGATTGTCATTTCCTTTTCTTAAGAGTTAATAAAAATTTACCAATTTGGGATTCTAGAAATCACAAAATACGAACCAAACCAGAACTAAGTTAAAGGTCCATATGGTTTAGTAGTAGATGTTACTTGCATGCACTGAATGAATCATTTGACTTTATAAATGCAGAAATTGATAGTGCCATTTGAGATGCGAGGCTACCGAGGAGTTTATAACTGGGAGAGAAAGGTACATATCAAAGATAACGCATCATATATTTCTTCGGTCTCTTCGATCTTATGAGCTAAATATCATGGACCTCCCCTAACATTTGTCATAATTATAAATAAATCCCCTCTTATTTTAAATATTACATCTGCCATATGTTACACCCATCTCCTCTCTCGTTTCCAAATTTGCACATTCACTACCCTTCTACTCCCAATTCATACAGATTGGCAAGAGAAGGCAAGACAGGAGGTTGTCAGCGTATTTGGCCACCAATATCTAAATTCATTTGCCATTCCAAAATTGAAAACGGTATGTATGCAATACTGTTATCATCTTCCCATTTTGGAGACATTGTGTTCCATAATTTTGTCCGTAGCTTAGCTTTAGATTATCACAACTTTTAGTTAAATTTAACAGAATTCTGTGTGAAAAACTATATTATAAAACTGAAAACTACTCTTGTCCTTATTAGCTACAATGTGTACTCAAAGAATCACCTTTAATTTACTTCAAAACTAAAGTTTGTCGAAAATCTTTTGCCAAAAATCTAGGTGCAAAACCTAAATTTGTGAA